>JAKTRO010000002.1:0-379496 GCA_030579755.1 Entelexis gropengiesseri | reverse complement strand
GCGGTGCGGGCGGCTCGGCCGCGCGCGAGTCGACGCACACGCGCTTGGCTGGAGGGTACGCTGGCGCGTCCGCTGGCGCGTCTGGTGGGTCCAATGGCGCCGGGGCGGGCCCGAGCGTGCGCGACAGCCACGAGTCGAGCGTCATTCCCGCTGAGTTCGGCTGGATCCGCTAATTACGTTCAACGCGATCGGCTAATTAACTGCCCTGCCCTGAAAAGATCCCCGGGGCCAGGGCGCGAACGCCCGCGTCGCGAGTACGCCAGGGCCCCGTCGTGCAGGCGGTATCGCGCGGCTAACCACCGCCCGGGCTGGCCGATGTCTGGCGAGCATCGCCGCTTGGCTATCTTATTTCTTGTCTAGTCGGTCTGTATCGTCTGTTTGCTGAGCGGGTGGCCTGCGTCCTCTAGACATACTTATCTCGCACAGCGCGCTGCAGGCCGCATCTAGAATCATGTGAGCGGCATCCCACCGCCGTTGTTCAGATAGCCATCGTTAAATGTAAGCTAATACAGATAAGAAACGGGTGCAGCGCGCGCAGTGAGTAACGGCAATGGCAAGGCACTGCAGCATCGTAGCAACAGTTCTTTATATCGCTGCTCTACCCGTCGCTTCGGCGGCAACGCAATTGACGTGGAGTTGGCATGATGCTCTGACCGGGACCGCCGCTCGAGCTTCGGAGCTGACCGCCAGCCTGACACCAGTCGCATGCACAGGCCAGCTCGTCGCCGAGCTGGTGCGCAGCTACCAGAACAACGCCAGCCCCGATCTTTTCTCCGCCTTGACATCCAAACCTTGTGCCGCGGCTGCCGTCCTGAACGTCGCGTTCGCTGGCGTCCAGGGCGGGTGGGCCGCTCCCGCTGGCAAGAGCGGTAATACTAGAGATTCGAAGCCATCCGAAACTGAGATCCGTCTGGTTGGCGGTCGCGTGTATGCAAAGGATGACGGAACGCTTACTCCCGCCGTGCTGGCTCAGGCTCTAGACTCCCACCACAGAGCAATCGCATCGGCACCACTGAAAGTAGCTTTACCACTACCTTCAGAGGCCGACTGCGACTGGTTCCTGATCAAAATGAGTGAGGATGCGCAGTCGATTGAAACAGCAATGTACGGGCATTTCTACGATGGGTCGTACAAGATTTCCCGGGTATCAGCCGAGACGCTTTCGTCGCAATTTGGGCCACCAGGAATGAATGCGTTTCTGTACAAGCCATATAGCAGCACGTTTTATGCACGGCCTATGGATGTGCCGGACTCGCCCCCTGATGCCCCACAAGGGGTTTTTGCGTCCTGGCAAACGCCACACTGCATGCCTTCTGCACAGCCTATGTCTTTGCAAACATGTTCGTTTGCGACTCAGGATGAGCCAGATGACGAAGATCTCGAATCGCATTTCGGGCCTATATATCCACGGTGCCGTTCTCCCCCGGTTGTGCGCCTTAGTTTTTCGGCAGTCTAATATATGTATATTGGAGAGCTGCCTGCGTGCTTTAGTGAGAGTAGAGAGACCCCCAAGAACTTGCCAACGCGATCGGCTAATTACCCCACCGCCCTGCTAACCACCGCCTGGGCTGGCCCGGGCTGGCCTGGTGTCTGATGAGCATAGCTTGGGTATAAGCCGTCTAAGAATCCACATGCTCGACGGTGGAAGGCGAGTTCACGCTCTCGGGCGCGCCAGACACTCCACCGTCAACGGTTTCGACAGATGGCTCGGATCCCTTTAGTTCCGATACCTTCAGTTCCGATCCCTTTAGTTCCGATCCCTTTAGTTCCGATCCCTTTAGCTCGGATCCCTCTAGTTCGGATCCCTCTAGCTCGGACTCCGCTTCTGAGCTCTCTAGTTTGGCTCCCTCCGCATCAAGCCCCGAGTCTGAGTCCGGCTCAGATCCAGAATCTGACGGCGGTTCTGGCCCTTGTACTGGCTCTGAGGGCTCCGCATTGGCTTCCGCCTGCTGCTGGCGCAGCTGCTTCGCTTGCAATTTGGATGCTCGGCGCTCCTCCTTCTTCTGCTCTTCCATCGCGAGTTCCTCGGGATCGTTGAAGCGGAACACGCCGTCTATCGAGACAATGGCGCCCCGCGGAAACTCTGTCTCTGGCATGTCGAGGGGCCGCCTGTTCATAGTGTGCTCGAGCGGCCACTGCAATTTCTGCGCAAGCAGCTCCACAGTGTCATCGCAGCTGCCGAGGAACATTGCCTCAAACGTTACGTGCGATGCCGGCGTTTTCGATACATAGATCTGCGGCACGCTTCGGCGCACGACCTTAACAATCTCGCTCACCGGCGCAACCTTTAGAGATGTACCCATACACAGCACAAGATCACATTTCATAGCATCGCCTTCATCCAGAAGCAGCCGGTCAAACCGCGGCGGTAGCGACTCGCCGAAGAACGTGATATCTGGCTTGATCACTCCGTAGCTTCCGCCGTCTTCGTCGTCGTCGTCGTCATCGTCATCGTTGTTGCGGCTTTTATTATTGGCGCCTCGCCGGCGCTTGTGCTGTAGTTTCCGCTGGGCGCAATCTGGGCACAGCGGCACTTCGCCAGCACGGATGGCCGGGAACAAGTCCTCGCCGTTGGGCACAGAGTAGCCACAGGTGACGCAGTGGGCCGACCCAAAGGAGCCGTGGCACTGCACTACCAGCTCGTGGGGAAGGCCCACATGGTGCTCGATGTTGTCAATGTTCTGCGTGTAGTTGCGGAGCAGCTTGCCCCGGTCGGCCAGCATCTTGATGAACTGATGGGTCGGCGTGCCAGCATACAGCGACGGGTCCGGGAGGATTTGGCGGGCCACGGAGTAGAAGATGCTGGGGTCCTCCTTGAACAGCCGGATGTCAAACACCTCTTGCGGGTCTGCCAGGCCGAGGTGCCGCAGCTGAGCGTACAGCCCGTCATCACTCCTGAAGTCGGGAATTCCCAGCGACGTCGAGATTCCCGCGCCGGTCACCACAATGATCGCCCTGGCCTGCTCTATGGCTGCAACAACCTCGTCGAGGGTTCGCGGCGCGGGAAGCCGCTTGCGGCGCATCATCGCTAGCCGCATCGCGATCTGCAGCGTGAAGTCGAAGTCCTCGGTCGTGTACTGCGGGTCTTCGGCAACCGCCAGAGGCAGCGGGAACCCCAGCGCGGCCATAAGCTTTGGCGCAGGATAATTTTCGCGCATTCTGAACATGGCGTGCAGAACCACCGGCCCGCGCAGCACGAGGAAATTGTAGATTTCGTCGGCGGTCTCGGCGTCCACCGTAACGAGGGGGCGCCCGCTGGGGTCAGCATTGCCTTCGTAGTCGTAGCTTTTGTACATTTCTGCCAGAAGCCGTTCCCGCGGCGGTGCGCTCTCGTCCTCGCTGAGCGGGGCCAGCGCGTCTGCGTCCAGCCCTTCAGAGTCGCTATCGAGCTCGCTCCCGCTGCTCGAGCCTTCGAGTTCGAGCTCTCCGGTTTCGTAGAGCTCGTCAAGTGTGGCCAGACCGTCCATTGTGAGCGCGGGTCCTTCGTTGTCATTCAGATCGGTGCTTGGGCTCGAGCCGGAGCTCGCACTGTGAGCAGGGCTTGAATTATCCCCTGAGCCAGTAACACCTAGAGTGGTGGGAAGCTGGAGACCGCCTGTCCTGGCGTCCTTCGCCGGGCTGTCCATTATATGTTCAGGCCTTACGACTAAAGGCGCGCTAACAGTAATCACCACGACCACGACGAGCTCACAGGCAGGGTCCGAGGCGGACCCCGAGGCTCACAGGCGGGCCTGACCACGCCAAAAGCAATTTATAGCAGACCTGCCGGACTGGAGCGCTAAATCAAATAAATATATACACATTTAACCTTGGGTTGCCTTGACGTGCGGTGCAGTCGAACCCAGACAAGAGGACGGTCCAACTGTGTGCAAATACAGCCAGCCAAGACTGCCCGCTATTGTCCCGCGTGAGTGGGGGCGCTACGAGGTTTCTTGTGTGCTGCAATTGGGCGCTCGCTCGTCAGACGAGCCAATGTCGCTTTGAAGAATCCATCAATGGGCACGGCTTCGTAGTCCTCATTTGACGGAGGCAGCGGCAGCAGCTCCAGCTGCTGCTCCAGCGTCATTTTCGGCCGGGCATGCCACTGTGGGTGGTCCGGCGCCGGGTGGGCCGCGGGAGCAGCCGGCGTGCCAGCCGGCGTGCCAACGATCTCGGTTACGGGATCCCCGAGCGGCTCCAGCTCACTGGCCTGGCGTTTCTGGCCTTTTCGCGGCTTGAGCTTGAAAGACACAGCCATTGCTGGCTCCGCACCTCCTGTTGCAAGCTAGGACCCGGCTGCGATCCACTTGGGTCCAATTGAAAATCGCTCGAGGACCCTCACGTGTCCCCCCCCCCCCATACACACACCCACACACCCACAGACACGAGTGCTAACAGGCGCGTCTCGAGCAGAACTATCAGCGTGGATGCTGCAGCTTGTGCGCCGCGTGGCAGAGCGCGTGCCGCGCCCATTGCTCCGACTGGCGCGATTCCAGCACAGTCGGAGCGAGAGCAAGTGGGAGGCGCGCATGAGCCGCTTGGATTCGATGTTTCTCACGGGGGTGTCGCGGTTCCACGAGATCACCGGGTACTCTGAGATCGAGAGGCTCAAAATGGAGGTCACGAAGCTCGAGACGCAGATTGCCTCGGCGCGCGAGCGGGTGCGCGCGTCGCGCGAGGCGTACGACCAGCGGCTTGCGAACCGCGCGAGCTCGCAGCGCGAGATGAACGAGCTGCTGCTGCGCAAGCAGACGTGGCAGACGAACGATCTTGAGAGGTTCACCGAGCTCTACAAGGACGACCACCGGATCGAGATGGATGTGAACGATGCCAAATCAGCATACGACGAGGCAGAGATCCGGCTCGAGGATCTGCAGCTGCAAAGCGGCCGGCTCATTGGCGCTCGGTACCGCGAGGAGCAGCTGTGGAGCGACAAAATCAGGCAGGCATCTACGTGGGGAACGTGGATTCTCATGGGAATCAATATAGCGCTGTTTGTGGTGGTGCAGCTAATTCTCGAGCCGTGGAAGCGCCGGCGCCTTGTGCGGTCGTTCGAGCAGCAGGTCCGCGACATGTTCGAGAGCGAGACCAGAGGCGCGCGCGGAATCCCGGACGCTAGTGCCGCCGATCCTGGGAAGCTCGCTGCAGATGCGGCAGCGGACGCGGCAGCAGACACCGTGCGCCCGCCCCAGGAACCTGAATTGGTGTGGGACACGCTGCCGGCGCGGCTCCAGCAGCCCGAGCTCGTTTTGCGGCCCATTGAGGCAAGTGCTCTTGCTGCGGGAGGAGCCGCGGTGGTCGCATCGCTCGTGCTGCTGCTCTCGCGCGTCTGACCGCATCTATAGTGCGCTATAGTTTATTTATTAAAATCATGACGGTAGAACGACGTGAGCCGGGGTGCAACTACTGCGGCGGAATATCGGCGAGCACGCCTTTACTTGCTCTTGTCCTCAAGCTCAAGAGAGCGAGCGGTGCGCGGACGAACGCGGACGAACGCGGACGGACTGGGTGGTTCGCATCACGTGCTCAGCTCACCCCGTCGCATCGAGAATTTCACTCGAGACTCGATCCGACGTCTTTGGTCGCAGTTGCCTTTCCCGTCCAATGCCGCCTCAGAAGCCGCTCCCCCGGGTGCCCTATCTGAAGACTAAGAAAGCATGGAATGCTCAGAAGGGGGGCGAAGCATCGTGCCTGCCTGCGCTCACCAACTTGCTCAACTGCTGGGCGTCGTACGAAGAGGGCGCGCCGCAGTGCGCGAAGCTTGCCCAGGATCTGAAGGACTGCGTGGCGAAGAAGCGCGTGAAGGCGCCTGGCGGCGCTACGCCGGACTTTGTGAAGCTGCTCAAGCGCGTGAACCCTCCGCCGCATGATTAGAGGGCACCACCTAAAGCAGCAGCACATTAGCTCGAACCACACCACCGGGCTGCACTGCTTCCAGGGGACCCAAGTGGTTTACCTTCTCTCACTGACGGAAAGCGAAGCGCGCCGTGAACACAGGTCTAAAAATAGACGGCGGTTCGCTGCGCCGTCTCCGTCTTACATACTACTCCGTTGGTGCGAGGCCCGCTCAGCGGGATCTGTACAGTCACATATCAATTTAACGATACTCCATCTCGCTACGCTCATGGCCATATATAACCGTGTTACACGTATACATCAGCAGATCCGGCGAGACGACCGGGGGGTGGGCCAAGAGCTCGCGACTTCTGCTCGTGATCCCTGCCCAGTCAGCAGCGGCGCGTGCCTGCCCAACAACACACACACACACGCAGCTCGCAGGCGCACCACGTCACCCAGCGAACTCTGTTTGCACCGCGTTGCTTTTAGGGAGCCGCCGGAGTTAGCCATCGCTGATGAGTGGCGAGGCGAGCGAGGACGTACGCCGGAAGATCGAGCGCGAGAAGCGCGTCATCGACGGCGCGCGGCGCATGCGCCAGACGTCGAACAACAAGATTGTACGCGCGCAGTGCGACTCCCAGATCTCCGAGGCGTCGCGCAACATCACGTACCTGCAGGCGCGGCTCGACAGCCTGCACCTGCAGGGCCGGCGCGTGCCGAACGCGGCGGCGAAGCAGGACGCGAAGGTGACCCGGCTCGACCTGTTCCGGTGGGACAAGCCGCAGACAATGGGCCCGCGCATCCAGGTGATGCTGCAGCAGATCGAGTACAAGCTGAGCATCGAGGAGCAGTACGAGCGCGGCACCCGCAAGATGGTGTCGCTGTACAAGCAGACGGGCGACCGCAAGAGCAGGGCCGAGGCGCAGGCGAACCTTGCCGAGTCGACCGCGAAGATGGCGCTGCTCAAGCGCTCGAAAAAGCGGTACTCCGACATGAATCTCGCGTCGCTGTCGGCCGGCGACGAGGACATGATTGAGTCCGGGTTCGAGAACGGCGCCGACCCGGCGAACTTTGCCGTGCCCAACGTCAAGCGCCCGCTCACGGGCATGCTGCGGCTGTTTGTGAAGCAGATCGACGACGTCGACCACACGATTGCCTGGACCGACCAGCTCGAGATGTGGGTCTCGATGAAGGTCGAGAACAACACCGCCGCCGCGGCGCACACGCGCGCGTCGCGGTCGTCGATGTTCAACGAGAACTTCAGCATCCCCGTCGACAAGGGCAACGAGATCGAGTTCACTATTTATGACCGGCCGAGCCCCGGCGCCGCCGCAACGCCGGTGGCGCTGATGTGGCTGCGGATCAGCGACATTGCCGAGGCGATCCGCCGCAAGCGCGTCGAGCGCAAACTCAAGGAGACCGGCTGGGCGTCGGCGGCGCGCGTGCAGGAGCTCAACGAAAACGACGAGCTCGAGGCCGCCGCGCTCGACAGCAGCGCTGCCAGCACCGACACGGCGCTGGTCCAGCCGTCGGCCAGCTCGACGCTCACGGCAAGCAGCGCCGCCAGCACGATTGTCGCGAGCTCGGCGTCGTCGATGTCGCCGCCCCACACCGCGTCCGGCGCGGCGGCCACCACGGGCTCGGCGTTCACGCCGGACTCGATCGAGGGCTGGTTCAACCTCGAGCCGGCGGGCCGCATCTTTCTCCGCGTCGGGTTCGATAAGACCAACGCGAACCCGCGCTCGGCGCGGGCCCGCGTCTACGGTGACAACCGCGCCCGGCTCGGCCGCCACAACGCCATCCGCAAGCGCGAGGAGACCCAGCAGGTGCACGGCCACGAGTTCGTGCTCCACCAGGCCTACAACATCGTGCGCTGCGCCGTGTGCGGCGACTTCACGACCTCCCACTTCCAGTGCCAGAAGTGCCACCTCTCGTGCGACCGCAAGTGCTTCTCGAAAATCGTCACAAAGTGCACGGCGCTCATGTCCCAGGACCCCGACGAGGAGCTCAACCACCGCATCCCCCACCAATTCGAGCCGGCTACAAACATGAAGGCTGCCTGGTGCGCCCAGTGCGGCTACATCCTGCCCCTCGCCTCCCGCAAAAACGTCCGCAAGTGCTCAGAGTGCAGCATCATGGTCCACGCAACCTGCGCCGGCTACGTCCCGGACCTCTGCGGCATGTCCATGGAGACCGCGTCCCAGGTCATGAGCGAGATCAACAGCACTCGCATCCGGCAGGCGACTAAGGCCGCTGCCGCTGAGACCTACCGCCAGCCCCGGCCGACCACGCCGGCGTCGCAGATCTCGTACCCGCAGCTCCAGCAGACCCCAACGTCGGACCCCCACACCGCGCCTGGCCACGCCCACTCCCACTCTTCCCACTCCCACTCCCACTCCCACTCTCCTTCACACTACAGCACGAGCGGGAAGTCTGGTGCGGTGCCGCCGCCGCCGCCGCGCAAGGGGCCCATTCGCCGCAAAGAGGTGCCGGCGCCGCCGCTGGTGCCGGTTTCGCACCATGCGGGCCAGCCGGGCCAGCAGAGCCAGGGCCAGCAGAGCCAGCAGCCCGAGTCCCGGAGATCGGAAATTGCCGCGCTGGTGCCGCAAACCCACCACGACGTCCGCCAGGCCCCGCCGGCGCCGCAAACCCGGCGGCAGTCTCTGCCGCAGCACCAGCAGCTGCATATCCAGCCGCTGAGCCAGTCGCAGCAGTCGCCGGCCGGGGCTCAAGTCGAGCCTAAAAGTGGCGGGGCTTCGGTGCCGTCGGCCTCGACCAAGGCGCTGCCAAACCTGCCTGCGTCTTCCACTGGAGTTGAAAACGCCAGAGACGCTCAGCAGCTGAGCGCCGACTCGATGGCGGCCCTTGTGGACGCCGCCTCGGCTAATGTAAATGCTGCGGACCTCGACCTCGACGGCCTGGCTCCTTCTTCATCCGGCAAAAATGCACCGGAGCCTGCCAATGCACCACCACCAGCACTAGCAGGAGCAGCAGGCTCTGTGCCCGGCGGTGCTCCTGCCACGCAGGCTCAGCCTCGCCGCCGCCGCAAGATCGGCCTCGATGACTTCTCCTTCCTGGCTGTGCTCGGCAAGGGTAATTTCGGCAAGGTGATGCTTGCCGAGTCGAAGCACACGGGCCAGCTCTACGCCGTGAAGGTTCTCAAGAAGAACTTCATTATCGAGAACCGCGAGGTCGAGTCGACGCGGAGTGAGAAGCGGGTGTTCCTGATCGCGAACCGCGAGCGCCATCCGTTTCTCATCAACCTGTTTGCGTGCTTCCAAACCGAAAACCGGATCTACTTCGTTATGGACTATGTGAGCGGTGGCGACCTGATGTTCCACATCCAAACCAGATTCTTTAATCCGCAGCGCGCCCAGTTCTATGCCGCTGAGGTCCTGCTGGCCCTCAAGCACTTCCACGACAACGACGTGATCTACCGCGACTTGAAGCTGGACAACATTCTGTTGAGCCTCGACGGCCACATCAAGATCGCCGACTACGGTCTGTGCAAGGAGAACATGGGCTTTGGCCAGACCACCGGCACGTTCTGCGGCACGCCGGACTTCATTGCGCCCGAAATTCTGCTGGACCAGAAATATGGCCGCAGCGTCGACTGGTGGGCCTTTGGCGTGCTCATGTATCAGATGCTTCTTGGCAAGTCCCCGTTCATTGGTAATGACGAGGACGAGATCTACGACGCTGTATTGAGCGACGAGCCGCTCTACCCCATCCACATGCCCCGCGACTCGGTGTCGATTTTGCAGCAGCTGCTGACGCGCGATCCTGCGAAGCGCCTGGGCTCCGGGCCCAGCGATGCCGAGGAGATCATGAAGCACCGCTACTTCGCCAACATCGACTTCGACAGCCTGCTGGCCAAGAAAATCGACCCGCCATACAAGCCCGAGATCGACTCGCCCACGGATGTGCGGTACTTCGAGCGCGAGTTCACGTCGGAGCGGCCCGCGCTCACGCCGATGAACAGCTTGCTCACTCCGGAGATGCAGGAGGAGTTCAGAGGGTTCTCGTACACCCTCGGCGACTCGATTTGAGCCGGTTTCAGACGGCGCTCGCAAAACTGGCCGCGCTTGCAAAACTGGCCGCGCTCACAAAACTAAGTGCGCTCGCAACATTAACCGCGAGCAATCGTTTCATTCTTTCCACCACGCTCTTTTTTTTTATTTGACTTCTGCCCCACCACAACTTGAGAAACACGATCGTTAAACCAAGCTATGATTAGGTACGTCTTCCAGCATCCGAAGGATACATAAATTGTAGTGTTCTTAGGCTAATTGATATGGTGTATGAACTTCTTAATTAATTGCTCTCATGAGATTAGTTGCTGTGCGGTTGCCTCATTACGATGCTTGGTTAGCCAGCATATGAAAAGCTTGGCGTGACGAGGGAATGGGTGGGAGGCAATCTGGAAAACTGATGGGGGCGCCAAAAGAAAACATCCCAACATACATCCTTACTAGCCTAACCAGATTGTAACCCAATGCGTGACCCAATGCGTGACCCAGTGCGTAACCCGTGAACCAATGCGTGGATGGCGTGTAAGTCTTAGCACTACTTAACAACGGTCGCTGGGGCAGCCAACAGCTAAGCAGACATATCTGGTAGTCAACCCTAAACCGCGCTTGGCTCAAACCCAAGCGTCCATGCGTGAAGACGCATGATCATGTCAGATTACAGTATCAGTTGGGCCACGGAAAAACTGGTCAACGATAGTTGGGTTAGCTCGCGCCCTAAGAAGTAGCCGGATAAGACTACATCTCACTTGGCGCCCCGCCCATGATTCGAACCACCCTGCCGGATTTTTAAGCCGGGGGCCGCTGTGCCTCGCGGAGTACCGCCGAGTGCGTTGTTGAGAAACGGATCGCGTCGCCCCAACCTCACCTGACCCGGTGGCCCCAAACGAGGGTTCGGGCTTCCCCAAGCTACTGAGGCCTGACTAGAAAACCGCCGCGATCTTTTTCAGGCTCACCACTCCTCACCACTGTCATGAGCGCCACAGGAGTAACA
Source organism: Entelexis gropengiesseri (assembly GCA_030579755.1). Lineage (NCBI taxonomy): Eukaryota > Fungi > Ascomycota > Dipodascomycetes > Dipodascales > Trichomonascaceae > Entelexis > Entelexis gropengiesseri. The sequence goes on along the minus strand of JAKTRO010000002.1, from coordinate 368,657 downwards.
AGTCCGACGTCTGCCGCCTCGCTGCGGCCGCTGACGTTGGCCCTCGGCCAGGTGGAGCATGTAGTGCTTGTTCCCGCTGGCCTCGTCGCGAGTTGCACCGACTTGCGCGACCAGTTTGTGGCTTCACAGACCAAAGTTGATGAGCCCCGCGAGTTCGAATCGGCCACGGAGCTCGTTGCTGCATTCCTCGAGTACCTCACCCAGCATGCCGACAGCCATGGCGCTGCGGCCGACGTTCTGCCCATCATTCTCACCGAGTTCGAGCGTGCATTCCTCGTCGGAAACGACGTGCACACCATTGCCGCCGGCCTCGACGACCCCGCCGCCGTTGTGCGCGGGTACCTCAAGGCGCGCCAGGCCGCGCACCGCCCGCTCAAGCTGCATACGCACGGCCACGCCCCCGCGTCGGGCCTGCTGCGCGCGGTGTCCGAGCACAAGGCGAAGATCCACGTCATCTTTGGCGGCCAGGGCAACTCCGACGACTACTTCGACGAGCTCGTGGGCATCGACAACGTCTACGGCCCCATTGTGCGCCCGCTGCTCGAGGACCTCGAGGAGCTGCTGCAGTCGCTGCTCGAGACCACGCCCGAGGCCCGCAAGGTGTACACCGACGGGCTCGACATGATCGAGTGGCTCGACAACCCGGACTCCAAGCCCACGAAGGAATACCTGATCACAGCCCCGGTGAGCGTACCACTGATTGGCGTAATCCAGCTCGCGCACTACCACGCCACCTGCAAGGTCCTCGGCACCACCCCCGGCGAGCTGGGCACATACCTGTCGGGCGCCACGGGCCACAGCCAGGGCGTGGTCACTGCCCTCGCAATAGCCCGGGCCGACTCGTGGGCGGACTGGACCCGCGAGGCGAAGCGGTGCATCACCACGCTGTTCTACGTCGGCCTCCGCGGCCAGCTCGAGTTCCCGGTCACCGCGCTCGCGCCGTCGGTGCTCCGCGACTCCGAGGAGAACGGCGAGGGGGTTCCCAGCCCAATGCTGGCGGTCCGCGAGCTCAGCCAGACCCAGCTCCAGGGCTACGTCGACCAGGCAAACGAGTTCTTGCCGGCGTCGAAGCACGTTGCTGTGTCGCTGGTCAACGGGCCCCGCTCGTTTGTGGTTAGTGGCCCGCCCATGAGTCTCTACGGGTTGAACCGGCTGCTGCGCTCGGCTAAGGCCGACCCCGAGGCGAACGAGGGCCGCGTCCCGTACAGCCAGCGCAAGCTGAAGATCGTGAACCGGTTCTTGCGGGTCACCGTCCCGTTCCACTGCGCGCTGCTCAAGCCCACCACCAAGCAGATCATCCACGATCTCGCGAAGCTCTCGGCGCCAACCCCGCTGGGCCTGCCCGTGTTCGACACGTTCGATGGCCACGAGCTCACCAGCAGCGAGGCCGAGAGCCGCGTCATCGAGCTGATCACCGAGCTGCCGGTGATCTGGGAGAAGGCCACGAGCTTCAAGGGCACGCACATCCTGGAGTTTGGCCCCGGCGGCTCTTCAGGCCTCGCCCTGCTCACCCAGCGCAACAAGGAAGGAACCGGCGAGCGGGTCATTGCCGCGGGCGAGCTTGTCGTCCCGCCGTCCACGGGCCTCGGCGCCAAGAATGAGATCTTCGACCGCAATGAGGCGAACGTGAAGTTCGCGGCCGACTGGGTCCGCGAGTTCTCGCCGAAGCTGGTCAAGTGGGGTGACCGCCTCATCATCGACACAAAGTTCAGCCGGCTGCTTGCCCGCCCGCCGCTCATGGTCGCGGGTATGACCCCGACCACCGTGGACCCTGGCGTCGTGGCGGCCACGCTGAACGCAGGCTACCATATCGAGCTTGCTGGCGGCGGCTACTTCCGCGAGTCGCAGCTCCGCGACGCCCTGGGCGAGATCCAGAAGCTGACGCCGGCCGGCGTCACCCTCAACGTGCTCTACGTCAACCCGGCGATGCTGCAGTGGTGCATCCCCATGGTTGGCGAGATGCGCCGCCAGGGCTACCCTCTCGATGGCCTCACTATCGGTGCTGGCGTGCCGTCTCTCGAGGTTGCCAACGAGTACATCCGCGAGCTTGGCCTGAAGCACATCTCCTTCAAGCCCGGCACCGTCGAGTCCATCCGCCAGGCGATCTCGATCGCTGCCGCGAACCCCACGTTCCCTGTGATCATTCAGTGGACCGGCGGCCGGGGCGGCGGCCACCACTCGTTCGAGGACTTCCATGCCCCGATTCTCCAGACCTACGGCGCCATTCGCAAGCAGTCCAATATCGTTTTGGTGGCCGGCTCAGGATTCGGCGATGTCGAGGGCACGTACCCGTATCTCACGGGCGAGTGGTCGCAGAAGTTCGACTACCCTCCGATGCCCTTCGACGGCTTTTTGTTCGGCAGCCGCGTCATGGTTGCGCGCGAGTTCCGCACCGCGGAGGCGGCCAAGAAGGCGATCGTTGCCGCACCTGGCCTGCCGGATGCGCAGTGGGAGCAGACCTACACCGCGCGTGGCGGCGGTGGCATCATCACCGTCATGAGCGAGATGGGCGAGCCTATCCACAAGCTGGCCACCCGCGGTGTTAAGCTGTGGAAGGAGCTCGACACAACCGTGTTCAGCGTGCCGCGCGGGCCCAAGCGGGTTGCCGCGCTGCAGGCCCAGAAGGACAAGCTCGTGCGCCGCCTCAACGCCGACTACCAGAAGCCGTGGTTCCCGACAACTGATGCTGGCCACTGCGTCGACCTCGAGGATATGACGTACGCGCAGATCCTTCAGCGCCTGGTCCAGACCATGTACGTCGAGAGCGAGAAGCGCTGGATCGACAAGAGTCTGCGGGACATGACCGGCCGGTTTGTCCGCCGCACTGAGGAGCGCCTGGCCACCCAGGAGCGCCACAGCGTGCTCCAGTGGAACAACCAGCTCGACGCCCCCGCGGAGTTCATCGAGAAGTTTGTGGAGGCGTACCCGGAGTCGCAGACCCAGATTGTCAGTGCCCACGACAAGGACTTCTTCCTCGAGCTTTGTCTCGAGCGCTCGCACAAGCCGGTGCCGTTCGTTCCGGCGCTCGACGAGAACTTCGAGTTCTGGTTCAAGAAGGACTCGCTGTGGCAGTCCGAGGATCTCGCGGCAGTGCCCGGCGGAGATGTCGGACGCACATGCATTCTGCAGGGCCCCGTCGCAGCCCAGTACTCCACCGTTGCCGACCAGGCGGTCGGCGAGATTCTCAACGACATCCACGAGGGCCACATTGCTAGGCTGCTGGCGGCTCGTTACAACGGCGATGCGTCCAAGGTGCCCAGCGTGCAGTCTCTGTCGCTGCCGACCCCCGCCAAGGCGGACCTCGAGTACACCTTCTCTGGAGTCAACGTCGAGCTGCTTGGCAACCGGGAGGTCTACACCATTGGCAACGTGAGCGTGATCCCCTCCCCGGATGACTGGATCGCCGCGATTGCTGGCCACAACGAGGGCTGGCGGTACGCGCTGTTGCAGAGCGCGCAGATCGAGCAGCAGACCTCCAGCGGCACTACCCACATCGACAATGCGCTGCGCCGGGTGTTCGCGCCGACATCGAACATGAAGGCGGAGGCCTCGGAGACCAAGATTGAGCTGTTTGAGGACGGCCGCCGCACTGCCGAGGCCGTTTGCGAGAACGGCAAAGACATTGCCGTTAAGATGTGGGAGCACCGCACGGCGACCGGCCAGCCGGAAGCCCTGGAGCTCAACTACACGTACCAGCCCAGCAAGCTGGGGCATCTGCCCATTGCCGAAAAGATGGAGGGACGCAATCTCCGCATCAAGCAGTTCTACTGGCGCATGTGGTTCGGCAGCGACGAGTACGCCCCGCCCGACCTGCGCGCGGTGTGGTCGGATACCCCGGTCACCGTGGACAAGCAGAAGATTAAGGACTTCGTGCATGCAGTCGGCAACAAGGGCGAGTCCCACGTTCACGGCGAGGTTGCTCCAATGGACTTCGCCATTGTTCTTGGCTGGCGCGCGATCACCAAGGCGATCTTCCCTACCACCATTGACGGCGATCTCCTCAAGCTCGTTCACCTCTCGAACCAGTTTGCCATGCGCCCCGGGGCCAAGCCCCTGGCGGCTGGCGACGAGGTCGAGGCCAAGGCCCACATCAAGCGCGTGGCTATCACCCCTGCCGGCAAGATCGTCGAGGTGCAAGGCACTCTTTATACCGCCGGCCAGCCGGTGGTGGACGTGAGCTCGCAGTTCCTCTACCGCGGCCGGTTCAGCGACTACGATGCCACGTTCAGCATCGTTGACGAGGCGCCGGTCCAGCTGAAGATGGACTCGCTCCGGGACGTGGCCGTGCTGTTCTCGAAGGAGTGGTTCCACCCGGCCGAGGGCACGACCTCGGAGTCGCTGGTTGGCAAGACGCTCACTGTGCGCTGCCGCTCGGATGTCCGCCACAAGAGCGCGACCGTGTACGACGAGATCCACACCACCGGTGTTGTTGAGCACGTCCTGCCCACCAAGGAGATTGTCGAGGTGGGCCAGGTCGAGTACGTTGCGGGCCAGTCGTTCGGCAACCCTGTGGTCGACTTCCTGACCCGCAAGGGTGTTCAGATCGAGCAGCCGGTCAGCTTCGAGACGCCGATTGCGCTTGGCGGCGGCAGCGGCCCGTTGGTCGCCCGCGCGCCAGCCTCGAACGAGCTCTACGCGCAGGTCTCTGGTGACTACAACCCAATCCACGTCTCGCGCGTGTTTGCCCAGTACGCGGGCCTGCCTGGCACAATCACCCACGGCATGTACACGTCGGCCTGCGTGCGTTCGCAGGTGGAGATGTGGGCGGCCAGCAACGAAGGCAAGCGTGTTCGCGCCTTCAAGTGCGACTTTGTCGGCATGGTTCTTCCCAACACCGAGCTTCACACGACGCTTGAGCACACTGGCATGATCAACGGCCGCAAGCTTGTGAAGGTCAGCACGTCGAACGCCCAGGGCGACCTCGTGCTCCAGGGCAGCGCTGAGGTCGAACAGCCGTTGACCGCGTATGTGTTCACCGGCCAGGGCTCGCAGGAGCAAGGCATGGGCATGGACCTCTACGCGTCCTCGGAGGTCGCTCGCGAGGTTTGGGACCGAGCCGACCGTCACTTCGTGTCGACTTACGGCATCTCTATTCTCGACATTGTGCGCAACAACCCGCGCGAGCTTACTGTCCACTTCGGTGGCGAGTCTGGCGAGCGCATCCGCGAGAACTACATGTCGATGATGTTCGAGACCCTTGGCGATAACGGCGAGCTTCGCACCGAGCCGATCTTCCCGACCATCACCGCGGAGACCGATCACTACACGTACACGTCTCCCAACGGTGTGCTGGCGATGACCCAGTTCACCCAGCCGGCGCTAACGCTCATGGAGAAGGCTGCGTTGGAGGACATGATTGCGAAGGGGCTGGTCGACCTTGAGACGTCGACGTTTGCGGGCCACTCGCTGGGTGAGTACTCTGCGCTGGCTGCTATGGCCGAGGTCATGCCCGTGGAGTCGCTGGTGGATGTTGTTTTCTACCGCGGTATGACCATGCAGGTTGCGGTTCCGCGCGACTCGATGGGCCGCTCGAACTACGGCATGTGCGCGGTGAACCCCAGCCGGATCAGCCCGAAGTTCAGCGACGCAAACCTGCGCAAGGTGATTGACGGCGTGTCCAAGGAGACCGGCTGGCTTCTGGAGATTGTTAACTTCAACGTCAAGAACCAGCAGTATGTTGCCGCTGGCGATCTCCGCGCGCTTGACACCCTGACAACCGTTTTGAATCTGCTGAAGATGAACAAGGTCCAGGAGCTCAGCGTGGTTCCGGATGAGGACGCGCGGTCCTATGTCCAGGAGGCGGCTAAGGTTGCCCTGGCCAAGCCGCAGCCGATCGCCCTTGAGCGCGGCTTCGCGGTCATTCCTCTGCCGGGAATCTCTGTGCCGTTCCACTCGTCGTATCTCCGCAGCGGCGTCAAGCCGTTCAAGACGTTCCTTGCCAAGCGCATTGCCAAGAACGCCGTGAAGCCGGCCGCGCTGAAGGAGAAGTACATTCCCAATCTCACGGCAAGGCCGTTCGAGATCTCTAAGAGTTACTTCGAGGAGGTCTACTCGCTCACCGGCAGCCCCGAGTGCAAGCGCATCATCGACAACTGGGACGAGATTACCAAGGAATAGATAGTCGCATTCACACCCCCCCCACTCACCACCCATATATTCTTCAAACTTAACAGTGTCTATTTATAATGACAGGTAGCCATCTTTTGGCTGGAATAAATTACAGGCTGCGTTCGAGTGGCAGTTCAGCATCAGGCCTGAGCAGTCGAGTGGATGGCCATCGAGCTGAATGCCATGCTCCATCGATCATGTTTACCAACGGGCACAGGCCTGATATGCACCTGACTTCTATAGGTCGCCAGCGCAGCCATGCCGTCTTCGCCATCTAGATCAAACTGAGTCAGGTCGTTCCCAATATAGGGGCTAGAGGCTAATTTGTCTACAAGTGAGGCGATGAGCTTCAATGGGCCATGAGGAATGTACCACAGTATTCGGCAGCTGGGCACGGGATCGGCCTCTTTGACCTCGATGTTGAAATGTTCCAGGACTTTTCGGTCCTGATCAGTGAATATAGGATCCCATGCAGTAATGCTGGTGATTTTGAAGTGCTCAGCCATGAGCAGGAGCAGGGCGAGCTGGAATCGCGGGTTCAAATGGTCGCAAACCAAGCCGAGTGCCAGGCATCTGATCTCAGATACGTCTTTGGGAACAACAGGATCCAGCAGTGCCCAGAATGCTGGAAGCCAGGAGGAGCTCGAGAGCTCTGACTTGCGCTGGGCTATGCCTTTGACATAGTACTCGGTGTCACCGATCATGGTTACTGGGATTCTTACTCAACCCTACTTTAGCTTTTAGCGGCTGCCCGCTCCACTTCAGAGCTCATGTATAATATGAACAATAAAGAGGAAGGTGAGTGAGGTTAGTGGGCGAGTGGGTGGGTGGTGTCGCAATTAGACTAAAATATATATCCTGCCACACGCCGCTGCAACCAGATTCAAACAGTTTTAATGAAGAAGAAGACGGTGACAATGAGGCCAAGAAACAGCCACCCAGTGCGGGTTGTTCCGACAAACAAGGTAACGCCAATAGACTTGTCTACCGTTAATGGAACCCAGGACGGGGGAACCCAGGATGTCGGGACCGCGGCGGTGGAAATCGGACTTGGTAGGTCAGTGGGCGTGTCGATCGCCAGAAACACCGGCTTGTGGTCCGACGAGGCAATATCGTTGAAGAGATTGTACTCCTTGACGACAGCGCCCGGGGCCTTCCGAAACAGAACGCGGTCGCACCAGGACGGGCTGCGTCTCAGATTGAACTCGTGGGTGTTGACCGTGTACTTGAACGACGGCTGGAACGAGACCGGTGCCTCGGTCAGGCCCCACGCAGCACGGCCTGCCCTCATCTCGGCAGTAAGCTCGTCGGTCGCGAACGACTGGTTCGACGCGCGGTAGTTGAGGTCTCCGAGCACGAACACTTGGCCGCCTGTATTCGGGAGATCAAACACGTTTGTTAGGATGCCGAAGTCGTGATTACGAGCCGCTAAGCGGCCCTCGTTCGCAGCAAGATGGGCGCCCACGAACGTGAGCCGGCTGGCGCCGGTGAGCGCCTCCCCTTCTTCGCTTTCGCTCGCACTACCACCAGCTTCTGGGTTGTTTAAAGTGCCAGCATTATCAATGCTTTCAACATTTTCGAGTAGCAAGCTTATACAGACGGCTCCCTTCAAGCTGGACCAGAACTTGCCGAAGGACACGCGTTGTTTTGTCACGCGAAGCACTGGGATTCTGCCGATCCCGAACACCAGAAGGCCAATTGCACCGACATGGTGCTGAGCCACTAGATCATAGGCGCCGTTGGCGGCGTTTGTGCCTGCGGTGATGAACGGCGCGAGCCACTCGTCGACACTGCCCAGCAGCGAGTCGAGTATTGAGGCGAACTCTTGGAGGGCAACAACAATGAATTCCGGGGACCCGTGAGCACTCTCCAGTGCCGAGTCAAGAAAATACTGGAGGTCGATAGACGACTGCGCGATTTTAGCGCAATTGAAGGAGACTAGCAGACATGACACCGCCATGACCCCGCTCCGATCCGTCCATTACTCAAGCGCGCGCGCCGATACCTTACACCCACCGCCTTAGTTTCGCCACGATAACCGTAGTCAACGTCACACGTGAGGTAGCCGGTTGTCCCAGGGCAAGGGCGGGCCCTCAGATTCTCATAGTTCCGCCACTGGTTATCATGTGTGGAGAGCGAGAGGGCAGCGGCGGCGGCGCCCGCTTGTGCGTGGGCGCGGGCACGCCATGCCACGATGTCATATCATACGTGATATTGTGGCGGCGCTCGGCCCCCCCCTGCTTGGGAAAATGCAAGCGCACGCTGCAACCGCGCCGAATTGGGCCGATGCATAATGCTACATCAGTGCTGAAAGCTTGGATATTATGGTTACCCGGTGCTGGTCCCGTGTCATAGTAGCGTAATACCACTGACCCCAATTCAGAGTGCTGGCAACAAAATTATTTATTGTTATTGTGCTCGCATGCTACTCAGCGGTTTACCCGCGCACCGCACCGGCGCAGTGCGCGCCGCATGCTCGAAAGCATCGATAGGCTTCTCGAAGCACAACTGATAGGGCGCGCTTGAGGACACGGTGTGTGACTGGGCGACGGTTCCGTACCCTAAGCCGTTGCCCCCCCAGGATTGCCCTCGTCTTAACTAAGGTGGCCGCCAGGCCGGGCTCAGGCCGGACCACACCACCCACCTTCCTGCCACCACACCACCCATCACTCCCAGCGAACACTTCGACCGTGATGTCTGAGGAAGACAAGAAGCCAGTTATGCCGAGAGGGGACCCTTCTGGATCCCAGCCCGTTGCAGGGGATGAGCTGGCGACGGCCATTCTCAAGGGCAAGAAGAAGGACAACGCGCTGGTTGTCGACGACGCCACCGCGGACGACAACTCCGTCATTTCGATGTCTCCGGACACATTGGAGAAGTTGCAGCTGTTCCGCGGTGACACCGTGCTCGTGAAGGGCAAGAAGCGCCATGACACGGTGCTGATTGCTATTGTCGACGAGGAGGTGCCCGACGGCGTGTGTCGCGTGAACCGCGTGGTGCGCAACAATCTGCGCGTGCGCCTCGGCGACATCATCACCGTGTACCCGTGCTCCGACATCAAGTATGCGACGCGGATTCTGTGTCTGCCGATTGCCGACACGGTCGAGGGCCTCACCGGCTCTCTGTTCGACGTGTTCCTCAAGCCGTACTTCGTTGAGGCGTACCGCCCCGTGCGCAAGGGCGACCACTTCATTGCGCGGGGAGGCATGCGCCAGGTCGAGTTCAAGATTGTTGCCATCGAGCCCGAGGAGCACGGCATCGTCGCCCAGGACACGATCATCCACTGCGACGGCGACCCGATCAACCGCGAGGACGAGGAGGACAACCTGAATGATGTGGGCTACGACGACATTGGCGGTGCACGCAAGCAGCTTGCCCAGATCCGCGAGCTCGTCGAGCTTCCGCTGCGCCACCCGCAGCTGTTCAAGTCGGTGGGCATCAAGCCGCCGCGCGGCGTGCTCATGTACGGCCCGCCCGGCACGGGCAAGACGCTGATTGCGCGCGCCGTCGCGAACGAGACCGGTGCGTTCTTTTTCCTGATTAATGGCCCCGAGATCATGTCGAAGATGGCCGGCGAGAGCGAGTCGAACCTGCGCAAGGCGTTCGAGCAAGCCGAGAAGAACGCGCCGTCGATCATCTTCATCGACGAGATCGACTCGATTGCGCCGAAGCGCGACAAGACGAACGGCGAGGTCGAGCGCCGCGTGGTGTCGCAGCTGCTCACGCTCATGGACGGCATGCGCTCGCGCGCCAACATCGTCGTGATTGCTGCCACCAATCGCCCGAACTCGATCGACCCGGCGCTGCGCCGGTTCGGCCGGTTCGACCGCGAGGTGGACATCGGCATCCCCGACCCAACGGGCCGCCTCGAGGTCTTGAACATCCATACCAAGAACATGAAGCTTGCTGACGACGTGGACCTGGAGCAGCTCGCGACCGAGACCCACGGCTACGTGGGCAGCGACTTGGCGTCGCTGTGCTCGGAGGCGGCGATGCAGCAGATCCGCGAAAAGATGGACATGATCGATCTCGACAGCGACGAGATCGACGCCGAGGTGCTCGACTCGCTCGGCGTCTCGATGGAGAACTTCCGCTACGCGCTGGGCGTGTCGAACCCCAGCGCTCTGCGCGAGACCGTGGTCGAGTCGGTCAACGTCACCTGGGAGGATGTTGGTGGCCTCGACCACATCAAGCAGGAGCTCAAGGAGACCGTCGAGTACCCTGTGCTCCACCCGGAGATGTACACTAAGTTTGGCCTGTCGCCGTCGCGCGGCGTGCTGTTCTTCGGGCCTCCTGGTACCGGTAAGACACTGCTGGCCAAGGCGGTCGCCACCGAGGTATCGGCGAACTTCATCTCCGTCAAGGGCCCCGAGCTGTTCTCGATGTGGGTCGGAGAGTCCGAGTCGAATATTCGAGACATCTTCGACAAGGCGCGCGCCGCGGCGCCGTGCGTGGTCTTCTTCGACGAGCTGGACTCGATCGCCAAGGCTCGCGGCGCTTCCGTCGGCGACTCCGGCGGCGCCGACCGGGTTGTCAACCAGCTTCTCACCGAGATGGACGGCATGAACACCAAGAAGAACGTGTTTGTGATCGGCGCCACCAACCGCCCGGACCAGATCGACCCCGCGCTGCTGCGCCCGGGCCGGCTCGACCAGCTCATCTACGTGCCGCTGCCGGACTTTGAGGCCCGCCTCTCGATCCTCCGCGCGCAGCTGCGCAAGACGCCACTCGAGCCGGGCCTCGAGCTCGAGGAGATCGCGAAGAACACCCACGGCTTCAGCGGTGCCGACCTCAGCTTCATTGTCCAGCGCGCGGCGAAGTTCGCCATCAAGGACTCCATCGACGCGCTGGTGCGCTCCGAGAGCGCCGAGGACCAGGAGGCCGGCATGGAGGAGGACGCCGTGCCGTACATCACGCGCGCCCACTTCGAGGAGGCGATGAAGTCGGCCGCCCGCTCGGTGTCCGACGCAGAGCTCCGCCGCTACGAGGCCTACGCCCAGCAGATCCAGCAGTCGCGGGGCGTCGGCTCCTTCCGCTTCTCCGGCTCGGCCACCGGCAGCGGCGCCGATGCCGGCGCGGGTGCCAGCGTCGGTGGAGACGTTGCCGACGATGATCTGTACTCGTAAACACCCTCACCTTAACTACCCGGATAGCTCCGTAGCGTAAAATGCGTTCTAGTCTTGTGTCAGGTGTCTTGGCATGATACGTCTGTATTTGGGGTGATCTATTAAATGAGGCCTTCTTCAGATCGGCCATATTCTCGCTCATCACGTTGCCGTAGTCTAGCTCCGTGGCATAAAATATTCTAGTCTTGTGTTAGGTTTGGTTTTCTTGTTTTGGTATGATTTAGCCAGTTTAAATAAGGCCCTGCTTTTTCAAATTAGCCATCACCTATCGCTCATCACGTTGCCGTCGTCTTCTAGCTCCGTGGCGTAACACGCATTCTAGTCTTGTGTTAGGCGGCTTGTTTCGATTCGTTTTGTTCTGTTTGATTCGTGTTTGGTGTATCTATCGTTTAAATAAGGCCCTGCTTCTTCAGATCGGCCATCATCTTTTCGCTCATCACGTTGCCGTCGTTGTCTTCTACCTCCGCCTCGAACTGCGGGTGGTTTTGGCGCGCATGCTGATGGCTGCCGCTCTTCAGGGCTTTCTGCAGCTCGAGCGCTTCCGGCACTGTGGTTATGCCTTTGAACGCCTCGGCCATCCCAACACTAATTCCAAGCCGCTTGAGTCCCTGGATGTGTTTGTGATCGCGGAAATGCCGCTCGAATTGGAGCCGCCCCGCTACCTTGGCGTGGGGCTCGCATATCTCGCACCTAAACGAAGTGCCAAGGCCGTGCAATTTGAACAACCAGCGCGGTAGCGGCGTCCCCTCGGGCCCAATTAGCTGCCTGGTCGGCTCGGGGTCCGCCACTTCTGAGTCCGATTCCTCACCACTGAGCATAGCCTCTTCACGCTCGCGCTCTAGCTCGATCGCCTCAACCTCGAGCTTCCGTTCCTGCACCGTCATGCCACTCTTGCGATCAATCTCAGCAATTGTCGATTGGACGGCACCACGAAGCGCAGCGGCGAGCACCGGAATCAGCTCAGAGGCAGCAGCTGCAATCGCTGCGGTAGCAGGCTGGATGGTGGTCGCATGCTCGACAGTGGCTTGCTCGGCCGCAGCAAGCTGCTGGGCGACTCCGCGTTTGTGCTTGCGGCCACTCAAGTGCGCCTTGAACAGGGCCTCATTCGCGAACTTGTGCGTGCACGTCTCACAATAGAGTGGATCGGCAGCCGCTTTCTGCATCAATTCGCGGACAGCGGGTAGATCAATCGCTATATTAATCGGCCCTACTGCATAAGAGCGATCATAAAATTCCATCAGGTACCTGGCCAATTCAGGTCCTCCATATTCAGCATACTTTTCAAACTGCAGCAGGTAGTCGCGGTAGTCCACTGGTTTCTCAGTGACCTCTTCAGCAGCAAGAACAGCACGATAAAATGGCTCTAATCTTAGCAAACGGCCCCATTGCTCATCGGGGGAAGACCAGTGCTCGTATTCGTTAAGCGCGTGCTTGGTTGCATCGCTCACAAACCGGTCGTTACCCCTCCCGTCGCGGTGCTGCGCATAATAGGCTCGGAGGTCCTCTGCAGGCCGCGTATCACTCAGATCCATGCAAGCCGAGAGCTCTGCTTCAAACTTGGATACTGACGGAAGCACAGCAACCGGGTTAGCTTGTTTAATTGAGTCGTACTTGCGAATAAGGCTCCCTGCTTCCCAGCGTTGCAATGCACATTGCCGCGCGGAGAGCTTCCGCGCAACAGGAGCATCTGCAGAGTTGTAAGGTGGAGGCAACCATTGTTTCGAGCGAGAAACACGGTCTACAATAGCCTGCTCTATTCGAGCTAGCTGTTCAAGCTGAAACCGCTTATCCTCCATGAGCCGTCGTCGTCATGCCAAAAGCCTTCTTACATAATTTTTTTCCGCGAGGTTAAAGAGAAGAAGAAGTAAAAGGAGCGTCCGTCAGGCTTGAGAACTGACACAGCGAAAGTTTTCGGCTTCGCAAACATGAACACATTTGATCAATTGGGCGTCGCCCCATGGCTAAGCCAATCCCTTGCGGCTATGGCAATCCATAAACCATCGGATATTCAGAAATCGTGTATCCCGCCCATCCTAGCAGGCAGAGACTGCATCGGCGGTGCCAAGACGGGATCAGGAAAAACCATTGCGTTCTCCGCCCCAATGCTCACCGAGTGGTCAAAAGACCCATATGGGATCTGTGGTCTGATCCTGACCCCCACGCGAGAGCTGGCGATCCAGATCGCAGAGCAGCTGAAGGCTTTGGGTGCAAATATGAATGTCAAAGTCTCCGTCATTGTTGGAGGGGTTGACATGGTCAGGCAAAGCATTGAGCTTCAGCAAAGGCCTCACTTTGTCGTGGCAACGCCTGGCAGACTGGCAGATCATATTCACAGCAGCGGTGAGGATACCATCGGCGGACTCCGGCGGGTGCGCTATCTCGTTCTGGACGAGGCAGATCGGCTTCTCAGTGAGAGCATTGCTCCTGACCTCGCAGTTTGTATGGATGCGGTCCCGGCTGCAGACAAGCGACAGACGTTGCTGTTCACTGCAACGATCACGGACGCGGTGCGGTCCTTAAAAGAGAGATCCCCCTCGGTGTACATTCATGAAGCTGCTAATGACAGCCTTGCAGTACCGTCAACCTTGCGCCAAACTTTCATTCTCACGCCCACCTACGTCAAGCCTGCATACCTTTTCAGCGTCCTTCAGCATGAAAGTAACGCCGAGAAAACCGCCATAGTGTTCGTGAATCGTACACAGACTGCCGAGCACGTAAAGCGCACTCTCAAACTGCTGGACGTCAAAGCCACGTCTCTGCACTCGCAGATGCCCCAATCCGAGCGACTCAACTCGCTGGGACGCTTCCGCGCCCGAGTAGCCCGGGTCCTTATTGCCACTGACGTCGCTAGCCGTGGTCTGGACATTCCCGAAGTGGAGCTGGTGATCAACTTCGATATTCCTGCTGATGCCGACGACTATATCCACCGAGTTGGCCGCACGGCTCGTGCCGGCAGGAAGGGCGATTCTATCTCGCTTATTGGCGAGCGGGATGTCTCTCGTATTGAGAACATTGAGGCACGCGTCAACTCGAAAATGGAGGAGTACAGCCTGATCACGGATAAGGCGGTGGTTGACAATGCTTTGAAGAAGGTTAGTTTGGCAAAGCGGCAAGCGATTCTTGAAATGGACAAAGACAAATTTGGCGAGCGAAGAGAGACACTCAAACGCAAGGCAAAAAAGGCAGCTGCTCGTTCCCGGTAGCCCCTCTGAATTATAACTTATTTCTGTACTTAATTTAGCAATTGCCTCGTTACCTCCTTCATCATCAACTAGCTCACTTCATGAACCGCAGGAATTACATAAGTCTCGCTTTTTCTGGAGGCAGCTGCGCAGATGATAGTGGTGAAAGCCGGGTTGCTGCGGCGCACCCTGGCTGGGCCTGACTGGGCTCCTCGCCATATAAACCTACTTCCCTCAAGACGTGATGGCCTCCGGCAAATGCCAATCGCACCCCTTTCCTCTTTGACCTGTGAGGAGCCAGCCAAAGCTTTGTCGAGCAACTTACAGAGGAAGCATAAGCGATCACTCAATGGCACTGAAATCCAGACTAGAGGAACACTTAGTCGTGTCTATCAGCTCCTTGGCCAAGGCCAGGCTCCTCGGGCCCTACAGGTTTTGGAAAAGCAGGGCAAATTCGACACCCGGGACACGGCCTACATTCACGCACAGATAATTGTGAACTGCAGATGTCTCCGCCTCAATGATGCTGAAAGCCTGGTCTCCCAAACAGACATCACGGAATCAATTGCGCTGGAATTTATCGCGGCATATTCTTACTATAAAAATGCGGCAAAGCTCGAGAGATGGACTGATCTGCTCTTGGGGCTGGATTGGAAGCCCAGGACTCTCAAAGAAGCGCTGGAGTTGCTTGTGCGAGCTCGAATGTGGAGCCAAGTACGCACGGTCATTGGTGAAATGACATCCCACAATATCCGCATACCCTCAGACATCACTGCAGCCTGCATGGCGGCTGCAAAAACGGATCTTCCTCCCTCTTCTGTGGCTGCTGTTCTCAGTCAAGATGGCGCAGTCATAAACAGCTCTCACTTGCGGCTGGCCGCAGGCGGCGAAGAGGCGCGAAAACAGGTCTCGCAGCTGCTGGACGACGCCAAGGTCGAACAGGCACTAGAGGTTTTGCAAAACTACCACGGTGCCCACGAGCTGAGTATCTGTGTCAAGATTCTCCATCATCTTGAACCGCTTGCTTCGAAAAACTGCGTGACGTTCCGAGAAACTATGGAGCCCGTGGTGCGGCGGGTCCTTTGTAGTAGAGAGAAATCCTCAAGATATTTGCATTTTATGCTGAGATATTACTTTTTGGCAGAGCTCCATCCTCAGCTTTGGGATCTCGTATCAACTTACCAACTTATGTCGCAGAATCCAAAGATCTCGCCATTGAAGCCCACGACGTACAGAACGCTCTGGCATATCGTTAAAAAGACCTTGACATCACAGCCAAAGAGCAGCCTACCGATAAGCCTGAGGGAGCTCCTCGTAGTGACCCTCCTTAGAGCACCTCTTGTACCTCAGTTGTTTCATGATATGCTACGGTCGCTGTCTATTGTGGGAGACCTTCAAAGCACGGTCACACTTCTGGAATATGCCTCGGAGAAGGCTGGCTTACGACTGAATAGAAGACTTATCAAGGCAACATCGCTCAACCAGTCCGTGGAAGGTATGCGGTGGCTCGAAGTGGCAAGGCTGTTGTGCGATGCCCATTCGCGTGACCTCAACGAGGTACAGCATTCGTCCAAAGACCTTAGAGCTCAACTGAGCATGCGCTAGCATCGCTGTAGATGATGATGTTACCAGCTTATTTATTAAATTATGATTACATGCCCTTCTTCTTCTGCTTCTCAATGTGAGCACGGAGTACACGCTGCTTGTCGCGAAGACTCTTGCGGGCCTTGCCTTGTACATCGCGCTTGTGAATCATCATAATGAAGTTCTTCTTGCGCGCCTTCTGTTTGTTTGTAGTCGAGTGCTGCTTGTCCATATGTTCACGCTTCTTCGATCCAAACTCACGGCCCTCACGGCCCTCACGAACATGCGCGAGGCGCTCTTCCTTATTTTGCTTCCACTTAGACTGCCCAAGCAGATTCATAGCTTCAATGATCTCCTCATTCGACTGTCCGGCAGCCTTTCGCAAACCATGCTCGGCTTTAAGTTGATCCAGCCTCGCGAAGTCGGCAGGCGTGAGCACTTCCTTCGACGCCATTGACTGGATCTCCTCAAGTGTCTTCTCTTTAGAAGCCGCTTCTGCAGGGTCTTTCTTAAGCTTCTCTTCTTCATCGTCACTGTCGGAGATCTCGATGTCTTCGCCATCACTCGCAACGTTCATCCAGCCTTCATCGCTATCGTCGCTATCAGCGTCGCTATCGACTTCCCAGTTCTTGTCATCCTCCGGCTCGTCTTCGTTTTCATTGGCAGCCTTCCATTTCTGAAGAAGCTCCAATCCTTCGATGGATCCCGCCTTGACCTCGCCATATTTGACAGGCTGGGTCTCGCCAGCCCTAAGAGCCATTGTAGCGGTCTTGCCCCGTTCCTTGGTAGGCAGCATTGAGGGATCGATCTCCCGGTAAAGCTGAATCAGGCTTCGGGCAGCCATTACGACGGGCTTAGCCTTGGACCCCTTGTAAGTGATAAGGTCGTGTAGGAGAGGCTCATCCATAGCGAGGGGCGCTCGTGCAGCTATCTCACGGATTGTGTTAAGCCCCGCAGCGGCCACCTCGGCTGATACACCATCGCTCACGAATTCATCGGCAATCTTCCGAACAACGGGATGGATAACATCGGGCGGCACAAGATCGTGGCTCGCCTGTGCACTGGCAGCCATGAACTGCGTCGCGTTGGCTTGCTTTGGTGTCAGGTATCTTTGCAAGAAAGAATAAAGACCCAGCACCGTGAGTTTGTGGGTTCCCACCAAGCGCGATAGAAGATTGACGCAATCGATCTTCTGCTCCAGGCTGAGTTTCACCCCGCCACCTCCAGTACGTTGGAGATGGGTTTCAAACAATCGATCTGCGAATCCCTGAGGGTCTCTGAGCAGATGAATAGCTGAGAAGTTCAGATGAGTAGAGTCCTTGCCAGCAGCGTGTTTTTTCTTCAAAGAGCGGGCAGCGTTGTCAATTTGTTGTTTCCGCTTCGAGCTCTTCTTGTTGACTTTCAGTTTATGCTGGATGCTCGTTAAGTCCAGATCGGAGTCAGAATCAGCGGCCAATGCCTCTTCGCGCTCTTTATCGGCACCCAAAAAGAACCGGATGGCCGAGCTTGCGACCTTCGTATCGGGATGGATGGCGGCATTGGACATGATTTCAACGCTTCGGCTATCGTCCCAAATGCTGCGTCTCCACAGCTCTCGAGTGATTTTTGTAGCCCACAGGCCGTTGGATTCGGCCTCTTCGAGCAAATTGAAAAGAAGCGCTTGCAGCATACGGTTTACCTTCTGGTTCTTTGCGGTCTCGTTGACAGATTTCACCATCTGGATTACTGCTCCGTAGCACTGCGACCGCAGCTGCCGGGACTCTGTAGCCGTTAGAATAGGAAACAGCGTTTGGATGAATTTATCGTTACCCATAACTCCTTTGTTTCTCAGCATTACAATACTCTGGACCAGCTTCTCGGCCACCGCGGGGTTCAAGCCGTCGTAGTGCTCACTCAACAAACTCGAGATTTCATCCGGGAACTCGCTGGTCTCTTTGGGGTAGCACGAACACATGTGTGCGATAAACCCGAGAAGCTCGGCAAACTCCTCATGGCCCTGCGGAGTGCGGGGGTTCTGGAAGAAGATATCTCTTAATGAAGCATAATGCTGGTGCTGGAGTTTGAATTCCTCAGTATATGATTGTGGGTCACGTCGGATGAGATTCTGTAGCAGTGCGATGTTTGTAGGAAGCACTGCTGCTCTTCCTTTACGCGCCATGTGGTGAGGGTGGTTTCTCGACGAAAGGCCAAAAAAAATTAGCTAACCCGTTTTCATGTGGCAAAACCCCAGCCCATCCTGATACTCGTGAGCCCCGCATACAAAGCGGGCGAATGCTAAAGCTGGTGAGATTGGATAATAAATAGATTTGTGAATAGTTAAATTATTTGGAGAACAGCTCTTTCATGGCCGCGTAATTGATCTTCTTCGACTGGACCTTCTCCTTAAGCATGTTCGCAGCATTCGCGCCGGCGGTGGTGGGGTGCCCCGGCTCGGGCTTCACACGAGTCTTGCGGGGTTTCCGCTGGGGCTTCACCACGCCATTAATAGCATCAGCCTCTTGCCGCAGGCGCTTCCGCTCCTGCTCGAGAAGATAATCTTTGTTGATCGACATCCAAACCTTGGCCTTAAGCTCGATCTCCTCTTCATTGAGCAGAATGGAGTCGATCTCATCGTCGTCAACATCTTCCAGCGTGTCTGGCTCCTCGCTCGCCTCCTGGTCTCTGCGCAACGCTTCGCGCTGTGCGCGCTCTCTTTCAGCGGAGATTCTCTCTTCTCGTCGCTGTCTGAACTCAAACAAGAACTTTTCAGCACGGCCTAGTCGGACGCCTGGTGCCATAGACGACTCAATTGCATCGGTCACGGCGCGGTCTTGTGCATCGCCCTCAGCACTGGGGTTAGACTCTTCCGCAATCTCATCGGACTCGTGATCATCGTCTTCATCGATGTCCGGAGAGCTGGGCCTTTGGCGCTTCTGAGATCTTGGCGCCGGAGCAATTGAATTTGGCTTTCGTTTTCGTGACCTGCCGGTCTGATCTCTTTCGAATGGTGACTGCTCGGATAGCTCGGCCGCCTTCTCCACAAGCTCGGGGTTCTCCAAGATCTCATTGACATCGGCCTGGAATTTGAGCTCGGTTCCGTCTGCAGTGTCGAGCTCTTTGGCAATCTTCACCATGTCTGGGTCTAGGTAAGGGTCTCCACGATCAGGAATGACGCCGTCGGGCTTGTAGCCCTCGTCAAGAGCCTGCTGGCGTTCCGACATTTGCTGGGCAAGAAGGCGCTCGAGATCTCTGTGGCGAGTGAAGCTCGGGGGATCTGCCGCGGACTCAATGTTTGTATTTCGGAAGTCCTGGACAGTTAGTGTACCAGCACTTGTGTTCCGGAACTCATCGAGACGGCGCTGCAGGGTCTCCTCCGCGACCTTAGCCACCTGGACAATCTCTGCTTTGGACCGCCGGAAGTTGTTCATTCGCGCGGCCAACAGGATGCACGCGGCAGCCACGCCCGCAGGCCGCCGGCCTTGCTGAAGCCAGTCCTTGCCCATTCGCTGGACAAGCAATTTCGCATCGTTTACGACGCGGCGGCCCATGTCGTTGCCGAACTGAAGCTTCGACGTGAACCGCTGGATGTACACGGTTGGATCAACAATCGGAAGCTCTTTGATCTTCTGGTTGCGGACCAACTGCAGGTAGGTGGCGCCGATGTGGAAAACATTGACTCCAATGGCCTCGGCGAAGTCCATCAGCATATGGTCGGTCTTGTTTTGTCGGCACGCAAGGTACAAGCAGGCGCACAGAACATGCTGGCTCTTGCGTCCTTTCACGAAGTTGTTGGCCAAAGCGGTGCGGAAATACCGCAGGCTCGCCTCGACCACATGCTCGGGGATGTGAAGGGTTATACCAATCCGCTCGAGCCGGCGCTTGGCCTTTTCAACTGTCTGCTGGCGCGACTCGCCGCTTTGCATGCCGTACAAACTGTTTCCCAGCACGCCGGTCTGGTCGTGGCTGATGTACTGGCCAGTGACCACAGCTTTTCCGCCGCTGGTCTCGCTGAAGCTCACCTCGGAGACAATGCGGCTCTCTTCGGCCACTGCGCCGCAATTGCCACAGATGATCTCTCCGGTCTCATGGTCGGGGATAAGGTTCGACGACCCGCACTGCTTGCAAACGGCGCTCGCAAGCATTGTGCAGAGCTGCTATTCAATTGGGGGCGTTACTGGGATCGAAGGTCTAGAGTCGCAGAGATCGGGTGGGGCGGATGGCGCGCAACACGTGTTGGAGTCAGAAAAGCTGAGATTAGTTAGTTAGGCGCCTCGCGAGGAAATTGATGGGCTGCGCGGTGCGGTCGGGTGGCATGCCCTGGAAAAAAACACGCCGCGTGATATTCCTAACTCAGGACGGTGCACTGGCGGGGATCACCCACCAGCCTTGAGGGGCTACCACGGTGGATCGATTGCTGGTAAAGCGCTGTTCGGAGCCGGCTGCTGTCAATGCCGACTGAATATGTTGCGCTCTCAACGGCGCAGCGCCAGGACATTCGCGCGTCGCAGCGGACATTCGAGGGAGCGTACTTTCGCACCGCGTTGGCCCAGCTCAGCTTCGGCACAGTCATTCTCCGGCTGTTCAACAGAGAGTTTCTGCCGGTTGGAGCGGTTTACATTGCCAGCGCAATCCTCATTATTGCACTCACCCATGTGCAGCGGGCCAAAAGCGAGAGGCCACTAATCGAGGCGCCATCAACAACATTTCGCACAAGCGGTGAAATTGTCGCCCTCACGGGCCTGATATCACTCGGCTCATACATAGCGCTATTCGTACTAATTGCTAAGCTTAAATGAAACTACCATTGTATACGTTTGTCAGTGCCACACTGGAAGAAGAAGCGCTTGGCCCAGGAGACGAGCGCTCGATCACATGATGCTCACCGGTGGTTTCACACACAACACGCACACAACAACGCTGGGTACAGCTGAGGGCAGTGTGGTGTTGAGCACGAAACCTAGGCAACTCGGGTGAACCGTCAGCAGCCGGCACACTTGTTGCGCGACGCCCATGGCCGACTGGGGCAAATACTTAAAGAACGCCGTGGCCAACGTCGAGCAGCAGCTTGACAAGGTATTGCAGGAGAACCAAACCAAGAGCCAGTCACCAGCACCATCATCGGTCTCTCCGTCATCGAGTTCGGGCATTCCACGAAAGCCCGGTCGCCCGGATCTTCAAGAACGACTCAAGCGCGCTACAAATGCCAAGAATAGCCCCAATAAGTCTCTCGAAGCCACTAGCTCTGAGGGCGAGGCAAATGGAACCACCGGTCAAGGATCGGGCGCATCGGCCCTACCCGTGGACCCAGCCGGCTCTGGAGGCACTGGTGAACACCCCGAGACGAAATCCGACTCGGCTGAGCAGTCCGAGCCGGTGGAGCCTGCAGGGGACAAGCCTGAAGCGGACAAGCCTGTACCGGAGATCGAGACAGCGGACGCACTGGCGTTTGCTCCTGACTTCAGCCAGTTGCTGTCTCAAGCGCGCCGTGTAACGCTGGCGCACCAAAATGATGATCTGCTAGAGCTGTTTGAGGCATTAGAGCTGTTTGGCACTAATTACAGAGCATACAACGAAAATGTGGAACAGCGGCTCGTGTCCACCAGCTCCAAACTCGCGTACCTAAGTGCGGACCGGGCCGCAGTGTCATCTGGCCTTGAGCAACGCGTGGCGCTACTGCTCGAGGAAGGGCAGCGCCTCTCACAGCAGGAGCTCAAGCTCGGGCAGATCATCAAGAAGCTGCGTGCTGAGCGCGCCGGATCGGCCACGGCCGAAGCGCTGGTCAAAGCTAAAGACAAGGAGATTGCTGAACTCAAGGCAGAAATCGCCAGCTCAAAGGGGCAGATCAAGGAGCAGGAAGCGCTAGTTGAGTATTTCCGTGGCATGGCCGAGTCGGCGTCGGCTACCGGTTTGGTTGGTACCAGCGATAGCGTCTCGACGCAAAGCAATGACGGGGCCCAGAGGGCGCAGGGCAGCTCGGCTCTCCAGCGGAGACTCGAGATGACTGAAAATAGCCATGAGGTGGCTAAGCGCACCTGGAACGATCTTGAGTCGAGTCTTCTAGCGCGCATTTCCGAGCTCGAAGCACAGGCAGAGGCTCGCGCTCAGTCGGCCACTCAGCTGCAAGGGAGCATCAAGGAGGCACAGGACTCGGCGCGCACGACCCGCAACCAAATGATTGCTCTTCAAGATGAGCTTGATGCTGCGGAAGAGAGCTGGCATGCTAAAGAAGTGGCGTATAAGTCAGAGCTCGCAGCATTAGAAGCACAGTTGAAACAGCAGCGCGAGCAACCCGAAGAGTCAAGCCCCCTGCCCGCCAGCAACGAACTCCACGATGAACACCCCGAGAGCAGTGATCGCCCAACTGACTCTGCCACCATCGATGATAGCCGCGGCGATGCGGGCATCGTGCCTGGAGAAAACCCAGCGAGCGGCTCTGATGGCGGGCCGTTTGTGCACCCTGGAGACCCAAGAATCATGGGCTTTGGAGGGCTTGAGTATGCGGACTCGAAAGACTTTGCAGAGGGCCCTGTTGGCCCCGCTGGCCCCTTCGGCTCGCTAGCTGACGACTTCGACCAGGACGACTTCGACGCCGCGCAACCACCCATCCTGTCGCGCGACGACTCGCGGGATGCGTTTGATGACAACTTCAGCTTCATGGCTCCGTCGGCTTCTCGTCGCGAGACCTCTATTGTTGGGTCGGAGTTCGTGAGCGGCTCGCAATTGCATATCGTTAAGAAGCTGACGATCACCGTGCGACGACTCGAGAACGAACTGTCTACAGCGCGGAGGGCGTGTGAACTCGCCGACCGCCAGCGCGAGGAGGCCCAGGGCGAGGTGGCGAGACTCGTGGATTCCCAAGATAACCTTGCTGTACTGCAACAGAAGTACTCCGATCTAGAGTCAGCAAATGCCGACCTCTCTGCCCAACTTTCGGTGCTCGAAAACCAAGGTATTGAGAAAGGCGAGCGGATCGATGAGCTGGAGGCCGACGTGCGTGACTTGAAGGACATGTATCGTGAGCAGGTGGAGGCCCTGATCTCGGAGATCGAGGACTTAAAAACGAGGCGGTGAGTCTTAATGTACATTGAAACCTCGTCCAACGAGTGTTTATTTATTGTCCGCGGCTCACAACGAACGCATCTGTAGGACACAGAAGAATCATGCTATATAAAGCTAGAAGCTGTAAAGTTATTAAGTTGGCAGCCTAGAAGTTGGCAACTAAGAAATTAGCAGCTTAGTGGTTGCCCTGCTCAATTGCAAGTCGCGTGTGCTCCTCAATGTCATCCGCCTCCCAAGGGTAGGCGATCCACTCATCTCCCACAGTTGCAGCCGCAACATAGCGGCCCGATTCCATGAGATCCTTGGGCAGATCGGCGTTCTTGGGCTTGTCCTTGTTGTGCAAAACAAACACAGAGATGGTCGTCTTCTCGCCAGTGCGGCCAAGCTCAACGGCCAGCTTGTCAAGGTCCTTCTGCAGCTCGCTCACAGCGTAGTGGAGAGTGGTGCGTGTGTCGTCCACCTCGTCCACAATAAGAATGTTCTTGCCAACCAGGTCAACCTTGTGCTCCTTCAGCGAGCTGAAGTCGAGCCACTGCATGCGGATGACCTCCTTACCGATTTTTTCCTCGTAGTCATCGGTTCCCATGTCTTCGTACAGCGACAAGCCGATTGCCTGGATCGGAATATTCTTTGCGCGCCCGCCCTTGGCCTTCTTTAGGAACGTGCGCAATATGCGAGCAGGGATGAAACCGCCGCCGCCAATTGCGATGATCACCTCCGGGTTAAATTTTATGAGTTGCTCGGCACTGTCCTGGCAGAGCTTATGGATGTTGTTGTAGGACACGAAAGTTTTTCCCGACATTAGGTACACGCTGCGACACACCGAAAAAAGTTAAAGCCCACCCGATTATGCACCACCAATAAATTTCTCAGCGATTGCAACAAGAAATGGGCATGTGTCACATGACCAGACTCGTCTGCCTGGCATTTTCCCTGCCCATTCTGAGTCACGCGATACTATCAGTTGGGGAGATGGGTCCGATGACGACATAGGGCTGGGGCCTGAGTGGCATGTGACGGAGGGGGCGGCAGCCACCTTGGCGTCGGGTGTCGCCGCCGGCGTGGGCTTAGAGTCGCGACTTACAGCATTGCGGGATTCGGTTCAACACGCTCGGGACTACTTGGAGTAGCCTGGAAGTGCGAGAAAAACTCTATAGATGCTCGGCGCCTCAGGTGGGATCAAGCTGTGGATCGAACTGTATAACGCTCCAGAGTTCTACACTAATGGCGATCAGCTGTACGGGACATTGTTGGTAGAGAGCGGGAAGCCTGTGACACTTCATGATATCGAGCTGAAACTCCGCTGCGAGGAGCAGGCGCATGTTTGGGTCAATAACAGCCAAGGTGGTTATTATGAAGTGGAGACAGTGCGTCACTTGTCTCAACGCGTCAAGGTGTTTCCAGACAGAATCATAGAAGCCCAGGCCTCAGACCAGACCACTTACACGCTCCAGAGTGGCACCCACCATTTCGACTTCAAGTTCCAGATCCCCATTGCCAATCGGTACCCTAGCAGCTTACAGGTGCGGAACTCTAATTCCGGCATTCGGTGGTATATCAAAGGCGTGGTGCACAGAGGAAACGTTCTGACTGCATCAACCGCGTCTCGGCGTACGACACACCCAATTAAAGTGATTAGCTCTCCAATTGTGCCGTACTACATCTCCAGTATGGTGTCGGTGGAGGCGTCGACAACCATGTCTGTTTTCTTGCCGAGCTATGCCGAAGTGTCTAAGACCACGGCAGGAAAGCTAAGAGGACTGCTTCCTAGCTCGCATTTGAAAAAACGGGCCAATGTGCATCTCATAGTCACCATTCCCTTGGAAGGGATTCTACAGAATCCCGTGCCAATATGCCTTCAGATGGACGTCACGAGTGAGGAAGAGGAGCTTTTGCTGCTGAAAAGCATGTCCCTGTGCTTGAAGCAGAAGATTGTCGTTAGTGTTGGAGACGGCTGGCGGTCCTCTGTCCATCGTGAGACATATCACATTTGGACCAGTCCAGAGATCAATGTTTCCCTCAAAAAGGGCCTGCATGCTGTTCAAGAAGAGCTGAAGCACGTGTGCGTAGAGGGACGCCTTTATGAGACTTTCATGAACCAGCATTTCCAAGTATCGTACAAGCTAGTTGCTGAAGCGGTCGTAGCGTGCCGCGAAAAGCCGTCCAGCACGGAGCGCTTGAGGGTCTCGGTACCTTTCCAGCTTCACAACTTCTTGCTGGGCCAAAGGTCCATGGCATTCCCGAATGTACGGCTTGATAATGATCATTTTGAAGAATTGCCAACCTACCAAGCGGTCCCGAGGATTGGGGAAGAGACTCTGAATGCTCTGCAGTAAGACTACGTCGAACTCACTAATCGAAGAAGAGCCCGCCTGCACTCCTTTGGCAATCAAGAGTTACTATGTTTACATGACTTAATCGAAGGATTCGCTCATCGAGATGATGTCGGCAACATACACAAGGCTCTGAGTACCTACGTCCAATGGCTCACCTAAGTATAGTGCAAGAGCTTCCGAGCCTTTGACTGGATACACAGTTTCACAGAGAGGAGACATACTCGATTTTGACGCCAGCTCGCTGTCAATGCAAGTTTTGACGCCAGCTTCGTTCAGGATATAAATCCTGTTTTCTCTATTGTTCGTCTCTTTAACAACCACGCACAAATCGGGCTTTTTTTTCGCTGTGCTGAAACTTGTTCCAGAATGAGCACCATCAGCCGCAGCCGCCATTGAATACGCGTTTGTCATTGCGGTCTAATTATCTCGGTTCTGCAGCGTTACTGAGTGCTTAGCGTGAATCAAGATTTATATGAGCAACGAACAAAGCTCGCAGCCGCGCAGCCGCGCCTGTCGAGGCACTAATTTGAAATATAATAACCTTAATTAATTAATCGTCGCTCAGCATATCCGCGTCGTCGACAAACCTAATCTCGCTGCCGTTCGTCTCGCCAGGGTGCGCGATTCCATTCGCGGAGGCCTCCACAACAACGTCGTCTTCATCATCATCAGCCTCCTCACCATTCACAATCATGGCTTCGTCCTCATCGTAGTAGGCCCTGGGCTCGTCTTCTCGGTCAGCCTTACCGGCTGCATCGCTGCGAATCGCGAGCTGTGCCTCAAGGAGCTCGAGACGGCCCTGGAGGGCAATCAGGCGGGGCAGTGTTGCAGCTCGAGTCGACAGAGTAGAGTGCAGCGACGCTAGTGTCCTCAGCAGGTTGGGCACAGTAACCAAGTATCCGCCGTGAAGAACGACCACCCACCGTATCCACTGCGTAAATAGCGCGCTGCGCGACTGATCATGTGCCATTAGTGCCGCGAGGTTCTCCAGAAGAGTAGCCGCAAGCGCCGGCTGAAGTTTAGCGATCGACGTGCGCACCATATCTTCGTTTGTCTCCTCGAGGCACATTTCGAGTAGCTGCTTGTCATCCGACGTTAAGGCCTGGTTCAACAAGGTCGCGAAACTGCCTGGCTGTGAGAGCTTCAGCTTTATTTCCGAGCGCTGCAGACGCAAGTCCTTTTTTGCGCCCCGAGAGGCCGGCTCCCGGGTGCGGGCGCTGTTCTCGGATGCCACAGCATCTCCGGATAGAGAACCGTGCGCGAATCCATCTTTTTGCATCTCAACCTCCAGAGCGTCAAGCTTGTCGGCAAGGGTCTCTTCTCCCTCTTCATCAGAGAGGTCTGATACATGCTCTCCAGAGACGACCTTGGCTTGACCCTCTCTGTACAACGGTGCAGAGGCGGGATCCAAGCCGCCAACGAGCACTTCGCGTGCCTGCGGCGCCGCGGGTGACTTTTCCAATTTGATATGCTCTGTGAGAATGCCATCGCCGTTTCGCCACTGAACACGATCAAACACCGGCACGGCGCCCTGCTCGGGCCAAACAAGCTGTAAGAAGTTGTCAGAAAACCGAGTGCGCGATACTAAGAGAGGGGTGCCTTGCTTCTTAAGCAGAGCTTCGATGCTGAATTTCGGCTTAGCCTGAGGCACCCCGCGCGCGCGCTTAGACTGTTTTTCAATCTCGGCTGGCTCGGTCGGGGATGCAAAAATATGAACCTGGCCATCGTCTGTTGTAATGGCCACAGCGCTCAAGTCCTCTGCGGCGCTGGCATGAATCGCGCTTGTAGATGGGCACATGAGCGATTGTACCGGTTTCGGAGAACCAAGATTATATACAAGAACCTGACGGTCTTCTTCAGCAATTGCTGCAAAATGGGACGGCCCCAACGGCAGCAATTGGCGTATCGGCGTCGCAAATCCGGTGAATGTCACCTCAACATCACCATCATCAACAGAATGGGGAGCAGTGTTACCCATAATGAGAGCTGAGCCAGCGACCGATGAGATGGCAGTTGGCTCGTTAATGGGCACTGAAAGGGACCCCAAGGCACTGTTCCGCGTGAGATCGAAGTCAGTGAGGGTACCGTCTACCTGCATAATGCCCACTTTCGGGGCCTGTTCGTTTATAACGAATCCGGTGACGGGCGCGCTAGTCTCAGGCTTGAGCTGAGCGACGATATCCCCCGCCGAGGGTGAAAAGACAAGCGTGATACCTTGATTCGTTCCGAGAAGAATGACATCCGAGGGCTCGGTAGCAGCTCCGGTCTTTCTGCGCTTCTTGGCCTGTTGACCACGATCAGGCTGGGGCTTCCCCGTCCATGAAATGGCACTAATTTTGTGAGTCTTGTCGAGAGCGAATTCTTGGGGCTGTGGACCAGATTGACTCAGGGACAGCACCCTAAGACGCTGGGCATCTAATCCTTGATATACCGCTGCAAATGCAGTACCTGATGGATCAAAGCTAGCCACCAAAAACGCCGAGCTCGACATGAGTATCTCCCCAGCGTTTAACGAAAGGTGAAATTTCAGCCTGAGCCTACTGTAAAAAAAAATTACGTAACAAGCAGCTCAATATAGTTTACACGTGATGGTTCCTGGTACGGCTAGCGCGTGGTACGGTTGATGATGGCTTAATCACTTTGTATCCCACCGGGGCCAAGGAGTTCAACTTGCGCCGCCGCTGGATTGAACGCCCCTCGATTGACCACCTAATGACTGACACGAATCCTGAGGATCCTAGCCTCCCTAAGGCAACAGTTCAAAAGATTATCTCGGAGATATTGCCCTCCGACCTCTCCTTCACTCGAGAGTCGCGAGACGCGCTTATTGAGTGCTGCGTTATGTTCATCATGATTCTGTCGCAGGTCTCCAACGAGATAGCGGAAAATGAGTCCAAGAAAACAATCGCCAGCGAGCATGTGATTGAAGCTTTGAAGCAGCTCGATTTCCCGGAGTATATCGATCCTATAATGAAAGTGCTTGCCGAGCATAAAGAGGGCCAGAAGCTACGAGAGCGTAAGATAGGAAAGCTCGAGCAGAGCGGTCGCACGGAGGAAGAATTGTTGCTCGAGCAAGAGCGCCTGTTTGCTAGCTCCCGCCAGCGTATGTTGGGGCACTCAGAGCAAGATGTAAAGCCAGATGAGTGATACACTGTTTAACTCTCTTACTTTTAGGCATTTTGTATGTAATGAAGCAAACGCAGCTAGGATAATGGCGCGAGTGGGTTCTATAAGTGGTATGCACTGGATATATGTACGCAAGCAATCAGTCTGTATTTGCTTTCAAGGACACTGGAACAGTACCCCGCTCGAAGCACTCCTGAACTATAGCTTTGTTTTTCTCTGACAAAAGGCCCATGAGGCTCTGATAGAAGTCGGGGTGGATCGTTCGCAGGTTAGTGAGTACAGTTTTCAACACCGCATATGGGTCAATGTTGTCTAGGGGGGAAATAGTGTAGATGTCCTCGTCAAAGTCATCAGCAATAAATCCCATGCTTGAGATCGACACCGCGGCTTCAGCCCAACGAGATTGTTCGGAGTCATTGTTGGATTGGCTGTGGTGGATACCTGGTTGCTCGTAAACAAACTCGCCATCACCCGCGCCTCCAAGCGTTGTGAGGCTTTCGCTGTACTGGTCAAGGTCACCGTCATCGTCGTCATCATCATCATCGTCATCGAAACCGTAGTCTTCATCATCATCATCGTGCTCATTGAATTCGCCTGACTGCTCACTTTTGATGAGGTCGGCTTTTCTTGCCAGGGCGCCAGGAATAGCTTCAAGAGAGTGGGCCAGAGTCTCTAAAAGATTCGAAAGCGAGGATTGCAAAGCAGGATAATCCGCCACATCTAATGATAGCAGCGACAAAATCGCCAACTCGCACAGCTTGTAATCGTCCACGCGCGTGAATTCAGGCAAGGTTTGGAACCACATATCGAAGAAAGATTGCGCAGTCCCTTCTTGCTGTAACATTTGCAGAGTCAGCGATGGATTGTTGAAAATCGCGCTAAGAACCAACGAAATGATGCTCACATTGTAGCGGGGCGGAACAACAACTTTCAGCTTCTGGTCCTCCATGATGCGCAGGGTCACCGCATTAAGCATCTGAGGAATGAGGCTAAACATTGGTCCGTTCTGTAGCGGGCCACTCTCCAGTAGCTTGACCGCTAGGTCCATAAGTTGAGAACGGCTCTTGGCCTCCGTAAACTGTGCAGCTTTGTCGTCAATGAGCGCTGCATCAATGTCCTGGCGAGGGCCATAGAGGTAGATCAGTAATGACACAAAGCCTTCAAGTCGCTCTGGGGATGCCGCTAGGCCCTCACCTCCATAAAGAATGTAGTTCTCTAGGACTGGCGTTGCATCCTCCAAATAGTCGTACTGCGAGGAGCGGATGACATCGAGCAACATCCCGAAGTATTTCCACTGCTGCTCAGGTACAGACTTCAAGGAAAAGAGATTGTTTTCATGCAGGCTCATGCAGTCTGGGTAGAAGTCTACAATACGGTTCTGGTACACCGCCTCAAACACGAGAGAGATCGTGTCGCCCAACTTCTCAATAAGCTCAGGCTGGTGGTGCATGCTACTTTGCAGGTTTGCCAAGGAGTTTAGGATCCCAAGCCCAGCGCTAACCTTTTCATCTGACGCGATGAGCAGTTCAGCTTCACCTGTACTGGTGCCATCCGCTAGGCTAATCTGCTCACTGAAATCAGAGGCCAATGACAGGAATTGCCTACACAACTGTACGGCAAGGTCGACAGCAAATGGTGTAATTTGGGTCGGGTATAGCTCCACAAGGCTGTCAAGGACGCTCAATAAGGGCTCGAAATCGATTCGGTGCAAAATGTCCAACAGATTGCTGATAATATCAGTAATGTTCATACCAAGAGCAGCACGCGCATCTTCATTACTATCGTTCAGGCAGAGCTCATTAAGAGCAATCGTCGCAAAAACTTGAACCGGCAGCTGGCCGTGTGCGAAAAAGCAGACGAGAACTCCCTGGAATATGGTTTGCAGTGTCTGCCGACTCTGAAATTTGAGCTCGGCAAACTTTTCAATTGTGCGGCAAACCTGAGATCGGAGGTACGGCTGATCGCTCTGCAGATCAGGAACTATGTACGTCACCAGAAATGATTCCAGCTGGCTTCGGAGTTCTGGTGATCTAAGAAACGCGGGGGCCAGCGTTCTTAAGAGGCTGTGCATGCCGGCACGTTCACGTACCTGTTTGGACCCACCGGTGAGCCCTTGAGCGCACCGCTGTAGAAACTGCACAACCAAAACAAGAGTGCTCTTCTTTTTGCGAATGGCCTTTGAAATGAACTCAGAAGCGGCGTTTGAAGGCGAGGTAATCATTTCCGTAATGTCAACTTGTTTCTGCACGAATTCCGCCGGGTCGTCTTCAAACAAATCAAGGTCATCTTCACTGGGACACAGCAATGGAAACAGGACCTGGCTAAGAAGCCCATCAAACTGCGGCTCTATGCTGGCGGCATAGACGGCTTTGATATCAACAATGGATTCCAAATAGTACACCACATTGTACAGCGTTGCATCAGACAGCCACCAGCTACCCTGGCTCCACTTCTGTAGTTGCTGGATGTAGACGTTCGTGATCTCAGGCGTGAACTGCGAGAGATACATTTTGCGAAACGGAGCCATATGCGCCGCATTCTCACTAATTTGCCTGCTGATTTTTGTCAAGTAAGAGTGGTGAGTGCGGCTGATGTTTGCTGCTGCCCACTTGGTGCACTTCACTGGGATGAGTGAGGTTCGCTCGCTGGGGGGCTGTACGCTCAGGACCGAGTCTGAGAGAGGCAGCATGAATACTTGCAGAAATAGAGATACTGTACGCTTCGCGTACGACTCTTCACGCATGATTTCCGGCATAAACCGCGATGTTGAGAGCTTGTAAATTTTGAGCATCTCATAAATGAGCTGATAAAAGTCGGGGCTGTATTTTCCCTCAATGAGATACTGGAGCGACTGTTCCGCGATTGTGAGAATCAAGGGGTAAACCTCTGCCATCAGCGGGGTGATCTGCTTGGCAATGGCGCTAGTATTCCAACGGTAATACTTGCATATATGTTTCAAGATCGCCATTGCGGCAGCCATTGCGGGGGGGCTTTGGCTGCCAGTAAGCAGCTGAACGACCCCGGGAAGCAGTTCGGGCCAATTTTCGTTTAAAGGCCCGGAGCTTAGAATCAGCGATAGGCATACTAGCAGGAAATCGCGCAGAGACGGGGGCGCCTGGACAATTGCTGGGACGAGCTGCTGCTTGAAAGCGTGCTTATCGCTATCAGAAAGTCCGTTCGGGGCGCGTGCGAACCATGAACGGGATATTTTGTTTTTCAGAAAAACCGCCGCAGCACGCCGGATGCCCATGTCAACGTCTTCTCGCAGGACGAGCTGAAGGAGACCAAGCACGAACTCCGGCTGGGTCTCGAGCTCTGCGAGAAGAGACTCACTCTTGCGAAATGAGTCAACTTGAGCTACAAGCGTGCTTGCCAGTGCATCGTGGATGACTTGGAGGTCTACCATTCTTGGCAACAGAGCCTATATAGGTCCCTGAAACGCGGTCAACGGTTTTACAGGCACGCAGCCATCAGGGTAGGGGCGCTCTGCTTAGACACTTGAAAACGATGTGTGGAGCCCTGAGGGCCGTATCGTGGAGAAATAAAGCCCCGGTTGTAAGCCCGCTGCGAACCCCCCGTCTGCGCAATGCACCATCACCGCCGATCGGAGTCGACATATGCCTAAGCTGTAGCGCGGAGAAACATTGCGGCGTTCGGGGTGGTAAAAAGCCTTGGTGCATATGTGTATCGCGTACTTGAGCTAATTGGCCAGCCTGAGCAAAAGAGCAACGGGTATTTCCTTACTTATGTACGCGGTGCCGAGCATTTCATTGTTATTTAACCGGTATGATATGAATAACATAGATAGATGCACCTTTGCATTGACATGCAGGTCCACGAATTACAAGAGACACCATAGGCTCCACTCGCGAGACTACTTTAAAAACATATCCTTCGTAGCCGTACTCAGACCACTAGACATAGCTCAACAAGCGTTGTGCTCCCTCCCCGGCCGCAAGACGGCCCGAGGCAAGCGATATATGATTGCATATACGTAAGCCGTGATTCGCTCGGCCTTGAGAGGCGGCAGGGTTACCCCACAGCTCCCAAGTGACTCCTCTGACTATACATACGAGCCGGAGTTCGATAAACAGCCATTCCGTACCTCTGAACTCCACTGCGAAATGGCGATTAGTCTGGAGGAACTGTCGAAGCACAATCAACCGGATGACTGCTGGATCGTCGTAGAGGGCGAGGTCTACGATGTCTCCAAGTTTAAGGATCGCCATCCCGGCGGGAAGTCGATGCTGCTGAAGGTTGCTGGCACCGACGCAACGAAGCACTTTCTCAAATTCCACCCCACAAGCGTTCTGCGCATGCTCGAGGACTCGGAGAAGCTCGGGCCTGTTGAGGCACCGGCAGACGCCGAGGTGGAGGAAGAGGAGCTGAGTGCTGAGGA
Source organism: Entelexis gropengiesseri (assembly GCA_030579755.1). Lineage (NCBI taxonomy): Eukaryota > Fungi > Ascomycota > Dipodascomycetes > Dipodascales > Trichomonascaceae > Entelexis > Entelexis gropengiesseri. The sequence continues at coordinate 335,758 of JAKTRO010000002.1, read as the reverse complement.
GAAAGAAATCGAGCTGCACCGTGCAAACAAGCCGAGCTTGGGCGAGATGTACAACCTCTTCGATTTCGAGAAGGTTGCGCGCTACACGCTCGACCGGACCGGGTGGTACTACTACTCGAGTGGGGCGGACGACGAGATCACGCTGCGCGAGAACCACCGCGCGTTCCAGCGCATATGGTTCCGGCCCCGGATTCTCGTCGACGTGTCGAAGGTAGACTTCAGCACAACCATGCTGGGCCAGCGCACGCGCTCGCCGTTCTACATCACGGCAACGGCGTTGGCCCGCCTCGGCCACCCCGACGGCGAGACCGTCATGACGCGGGCAGCAGCGAAGCAGGGCATCATCCAGATGGTTTCCACCCTCAGCTCGTGCTCAATTGATGAGGTGATGGAGGTCGCCGAGCCCGGGCAGCCTGTTTGGCTGCAGGTCTATGTCAACGCTGACCGCGAGGTTACGCGGCAGTTCATTCAGAACGCCGAGAAGATCGGCGTGAAGGGCTTCTTCATAACGGTGGACGCGCCGCAGCTAGGCCGACGGGAAAAGGATATGCGCTCGAAGTACGACGAGGATCTCGCGGACGTGCAAGGCGAGGGCGACACGAACCGCAACGAGGGTGCTGCGCGCGCGATCTCCACGTTCATTGATCCTGCGCTGTCGTGGGCGGACATTCCGTTCCTGAAGAGCTGCACAAAGCTGCCGATCGTCCTCAAGGGCGTCCAGCGGTGGGAGGATGCTGTGAAGGCGGCGGAACACGGCCTTAAGGGAGTCGTTTTGTCGAACCACGGTGGCCGGCAGCTCGAGTTCAGCCGCTCGGGTATCGAGATCCTTGCTGAGACCATGCACCACCTGCGCAAGCGGAAGCTGCACAAGAAAATCGAGGTGTTCTTGGATGGTGGTGTGCGCCGCGGCACTGATGTTCTGAAGGCGATCTGTCTCGGCGCGAAGGGCGTTGGGCTCGGGCGCCCGTTTTTGTACGCCATGAGCACGTACGGCGTGGAAGGCGTGACGAAAGCGATCCAGCTCCTCAACGACGAGATCGAGATGAACATGCGCCTTCTCGGCGTGTGCCGCCTCGACGAGCTGAACGAGCGGTTTGTGGACATCCGCAATCTCGGGGCCCACGACGCCGTGCCCGCTGACCACTCGTACGAGAACGTGTACGAGCGGCTCCTCCAGCCCGAATTTAAACACAAGCTATGAGAAAGCAGCAGCTGCCTGCGCCTCCTTCTGATCTGTAAACATTAAATACATAGGTCCGTCAATGTCTGTGGCAATGTGTATAGGGCCGTGTATATAGGGCCATGTGGGCAGGGCCAGTGCCATGGATGGCGCGAAGCGTTGATGCGCCGCTTAAAGGCGAGCGGGGTCTCAACGGCTCAAGCCCGAAAATAACAAGAAAATAACAAAGCACAGAACCTGTCCATTATCCTAGCGCATTATGCGGCAACACCCAAGAAGCCGCCGCACTAGGCAATCACGCAGCACGAGTTCGTTTTGCGCGCCTGGCTGTAGAACATCTTGCTGCTGGCGCTCAATGCCTCGCTCTTATCAACTAGCGTGTCCAGCTTCTCGCCGCGCTGCAGAACGCTCTCAATCGTCTTGTGGAGCACAATCTTAGTATCGTCAAGCTCCTGCTGCACCTTCATCAGCGCGTCCGCCTGGTGCGGGTCCTGGTACCGCTTCACGTAGTCGTCGAGTACCGGAAACTCCAGCTGGTAGCTTCCCTTCGTCGCCTTGGTGGCCCCCTCCCACTCCTGCTTCGGGTGCTGAGCCAGATACTCGTCGAGCACCTTGTTGAGCACGCTGAAGGCGACGCGTACGGGGTACTCCTTATCGCAGATAACCACGCCCGCAAGGCCTTCTTGCCGTACGTAGACGTGTCCAATGTAGTTGCCTTCTTCGATGCTCTGGCGCTGGCCCCGCTGTGTGCGCTCGGCAATGGTTGCGCTGAAGAAGGTCATGAACTGGTCGACGGAGCTGCGCTCGAAGAACGAGAAGCTCGAGAGGTCCTTCGCGCGCGCAAGCTCGAACGCGTCCGTGCCGCTTTTCAGAACTCCAATATAGTACACTTTCATCTCCAAGTCGGCCTAGACAAACGGTGCTGAGCGGGCTGCTGAGCTGGCTACCTGTCCTTAGTTAGTTTCGCAGGCGGGGTTAGGCTCCGCCTGATATGGGCTGGCGGGGCAAAACAGCCTACGCGGTGGGCAAAACATACCCAGCAATGCGGCATGTGACTGCTGGATCGCCACACGGATTGCGAGGAGGAGGTGGCGCTACGTCTCCACAACGACAGATTGCGAGCTATGTTTACGGCCCAGGGTCGCGGGAGAGCACCGCTGAAGGTAAAGAAAAATTATAATGTTGGTCTTGACAAGCCCACCCAGCATATGTTCGTATATATTCGCGCACGTATAGCGCGCATCAGTGCCGCAGCTCCATAGTGAACATCAACGGCTTATCCGTTTTGACCCAAACAGTATCTTTGCGCAGGAAATTCGAGGTGCTCAGCTGCGACGTGAAGCTCGTAGCAAAGTCCTCGACATCCCACTCAAACCCTTTGGTCGTAACCGTTGCATTGCCCTCGAGGGGAGCGTAGCCGCACGTCTCGCCTACTTTGTCTAAAGGAGTCAGAATCTCGTGCTCTCCCGGCTCCAGCAGAATCGTGATGCTCTGATCGCTCACAAGAATTAGCCTGTCACCGCGATCCTTCGCCAGAGATAGGCAAAGGTACGAATGCCAGGTGTGGTCCACGCGGCCACCGAGAGCGCCGAACGCCAGGAACCGCTTGATCGGCCTTCCAGGCCGATCGTATCGCAGGTGCCCATGCTGCATTGCCTTCATAAAGTCTGTTGCATACTGCGACGGTTCAGAAACAAAGGGAACGTCGAGCTTTTCGTAAAATGCGCGCGACTCGGGCGTGATGGAATCAAAATCCCCAATAACAAAATCAGGAACGTACTTGTCAGACTGCAGTTCACGCAGCCTGTTTGCGGCTCCGTCGGTCACGGCAACGTGCCCACACGAGTCCCACGCCTGATCGAATATATCTTTCCGTGTGATGGGCTGGTTCAATACAATCAGGACTGCATCGTCCAGCTTCTGGCCCTGTAGCCATGAGACGGCGTCAATTGGAGGCATGGGGCTTCTGAACCACGCAAGTGTAACTGCGTAGGTGCCGCTAGTAGGAACGGCGCCCGCATCTCAACTCCGGGAGCCTCAGGGCCCGGAAAGGCACGTGGTCTGCGTTGCGGGCAGGCATTCAAGGCGGCAAGCGTCTAAAGCTGGGCTATCTCTCGGCGATCGAGCACGTTAGGCGCCCACGAGTAGGGCATTATTCTACAGAAGCTAGCGGCAATGGTGCTCCAGAAGTGCGTTGTGCGCGCCTGCACGGAATCGAGATCCAGCGTTCGACTACGTTGCCCTTACCCAGCACCAATAGTACTAACAGTTTTTGGAGCAGGCTGGGATCCACCACAAAACTCACCTCGATATGTTCCGGCAATTTGCGCAACGCGCGTCTCGCATTCCGCTCCGTGGCAAGGTCGGCCGCTCGCTGGCGCTCACTACTGGTGTGACATTCGCCACCGCTGGCGTGGCGTTCGCACACAGCGCGCCTGAGAAAATCAGCGTTGCCGACGTGCAGAGTGGCGTTGTCCAGCTCTCTGACAGAGACTTCGAGGCCCCGTCTCCCGCGTTGCTGGAGCAGGATGGGCAGAACCAGTCCGCATATGACCCTGTGACCGGGCAGATCAACTGGGATTGCCCCTGTCTCGGCGGCATGGCTCACGGGCCTTGTGGACCGGAGTTCAAGGAGGCCTTTGCGTGCTTCATCTATTCCACCGAGGAAGTCAAGGGATCTGAGTGCATTCCCAAATTCTCGGCGATGCAGAACTGTTTCCGTCAGTACCCGGAAATATACGCCGAGTATCAGGACGATGCTGACGTTGCTGACGGTCCCACGGGTGCCGGAGCTGGCGCCGCTGCCACGGAAGCTAAAGAGGCCGCTGCCTCTGGCATTGAAGACGTGAAGGCGTCGGTAGAGAGCACCAAAGAAGCCGCGTCTACCAAAATCAGCGAGGCAAAGACCGCTACCAAGGCCAAGGCTGACACCGTTGCCGCAAACCTCGAGCGCGCAGGCGAGGCCTTGAAGGACGAGGCGTCTAGTTTGAAAGATTCTGCTTCGCAGCCGCTGCAGAATGCCACTGAGTTCGCATCCGCCGCTGCTGAGGGCATTGCTGCCGAGGCAAAAGATGCCGCCAACTTCGTTGCCCAGGGTATCCAGGATACTCTCGGCAAGCGCAAGTAGGTTAAAAAAATTGTGAAGCTACTAACAGTTACATGCCTTCAGTGTACATAGAACCAGGTGAACATCATGTAGACTATTTATATAGCTCAAGCGATCTGGGAACCCGGTGTATATAACATAATGATTAACGCTCATGTTTTGTCATTCTTACCATCCATTTCCTACTGGTTCTACAGATCTGGTGTTCTGAGGAAACCAGAGGAAACCAGAAACTCGCGGAAATGGGCAGGAGCAAGATAGTCCCCAGGCAATAGATAACAATTAGCTGGGCCCCAATTGCTGCACATGCTTCGAACGGATGTCGGGTTCCAGGATATCCCGAGCCGTCGCGTAGGATAACCCGATTTGAGAATCGGCGACTCACAGCAACGGAGATACGACCGGCCGCTCCGTGCAGATAAGAAAGCTGATAGGAGCCGGTTTATTCGGAATTTTTGCGAAAATGGTCCAGAAGTCGACCGTGAGCGTCCAAAAAAAATCCCAGCCATTCCCAACGACTAATAGTGTGTGCATTCCAGCATTGCCGAAGTCACCCGATCTGGCTATTCAAGCGCTGCACCACGACATAGATTATCGTGGTTAGGGCTGGCCTTATCAAATATCAGATAACACAGAAGAGCGTGTGCTCTAAGCTGCACCCTGGTTCGCAATCTCTTAGGTGCCCCCCCACCTCATCATGTTCATCATCCAGCTGCGCCGCATGCCCAATTCCTGGGGTAACGTTTCCGCCTGATGCATGCAGACATGGAGTGACAGGACAGCTACTCGGTTTTGTCTAACCGCTAACGACAGAACTAAAACCCGGTTAATGACCAACTACGAGCATGAATTCAAAATCAAACTGTTCGAAGACCTCTGGCTACATTTCCCGTGGTTCATTATGTCGTGAAACATGGCACAATGACACGCGCAGAACATGAAACCGTTGACGTTATGCGATTAGTAATTGCCCGGGGCCCTTCCCCCCCCGGAAGGTAGGCAGCGCGATTATTGGCCGCAGCTAGGCCACGCTCCCCTATCTGCCGTTATCGCCAGATAACTCTGGTGGTGCTGTTTGCCGAAGCTCCTATCTCGGCAAAATCGACAGTGAGTTTGCTCAAGCTAGTCCTCTCGAACCTGGGGAAATATCACAAACGTTGCTTTCTATCAAACGAGAAGGCCTACTCATTATCCGTGAGCCTTTTCGCGCCACGGCCTTTACCATGCCATTACGGCCTCCACAAAAAGGCTTGATGAGTATTTCCTCCACCCTTAACGAGCCTTATTAATCCACAACGATAAGATATTCCTGGCTGTGGGCTAGGGTGGTACTTGGTAGATATAAAGACTGCGTCGTCTTTCAAGTGACCGGAGCCTCGGTGTTATTTGATTAACAATGAAACCTGTACAGTCAAAACCGCTCGAGGCGGTCCAAAGCGCTGTGCGCCCGGTGCACAGCATGATCACTGCTATTGAGACGCACAAGGCACAGATGGCGCGGGACCCATCGTGGCAGAAGGATGATGAGCTGCTCATGTCGCTGGGCTACAAGCCCGAAATGAAGCGCACATTCAACACTTTGGAGCTTTTTGGTGTAGCCTTTTCAATCATGTCGTTGGTTCCTTCGATCGCGTCGGTGTTCACTGATGCGCTCACCGCTGGAGGCATTGGCATGACCTGGAGTTGGCTAATAGCTTCTGCATTTGTGATGTCGGTGGGACTCAGCATGAGCGAGCTTGCAAGCTCGCAGCCTACTAGCGGTGGTCTATACTATTGGACATACGAGCTGGCTCCGAAGAAGATTCGCCGACCCTTGAGCTTTTTGACTGGCTATTCCAACACGTTGGGGCTGATTGGGGGAACATGCAGTATCAACTATGGGTTCGCCGGTCTCATCATGTCGCTGCCCACCATCTCGTCTGACGGCAATTTTGTTCCCACCAAGTATGAAGAGTACGGCGTCTTCGTGGCCGTGACTTTAGTTCATGTCATTGGAGTCTCATTTCCTACATACATGCTTGCGAAGTTCCAGACTGTTTGCGTCATCCTGAACCTGCTTCTTGTGTTCCTAGTATGCATTGCTGTGCCGATTGGGGCCAGCAACAAGGGCATCTTGAACTCAGGCAAATACATATTTACAGACAGCACCAACCAGACCGATTGGCAGTATGGGTGGAGCTTTCTGCTATCCATGATGGCTTGCATTTGGACGATTGGGGCATTCGATAGTGCTGTGCATACCAGCGAAGAGTCTCAAGATGCGCAAGACTCGGCCCCCAAGGCCATCATCATGTCCATCTTGCTCTGCGCACTGCTAGGCTGGGGTGTTATGTCCGTGCTGGCTTCGGCGATGCCCCACGACTACAGCATCATCATCGATTCGTGGACAGGTCAGCCAATGGCCGCGGTTATTCTTCGCGCTCTGGGGAAGAAGTGGACTCTGGCAATCGTATCTCTCATGGTCGTTGCTCAGTTTGGCATGGGCCTGTCTATTGTACTTGCTGCGAGTCGGCAGACATATGCATTTGCACGCGACGATGCTCTGCCGTTCTCGCGCTATGTTAAGCTTGTCGTGCCCAAGACAGGCGTTCCAATGTTCTCGGGTGTCTTTGTTGGTGTCGTTGCTCTGATGATCGGCTGTCTCGTGCTCATTGACACCACAGCCGCTCTGGCGCTGTTCTCGTTGGCCGCAAGCTCGAACAGTTTGGCATGGGGCATCCCCATATTTTGCAAGCTGATTGCACCGAAGGGCAAGTGGAAGCATGGACCGTTCTATCTCGGCAAGGTATTGTCCACCACCAACAACATTATCACGGTGTGCTGGCTAACGTTTGTCGTGTTCGTGCTGGCGATGCTGCCCTCGACCAAACACCCCACTAAGGATACGATGAACTATACGTGTGTGATTAACGTAACTGTGTGGGTCGGCTCGTTGGTAGCACTCTATACTGTGAAGAGAGACTTCACCGGGCCTCGAAGGACCCTTGCTGTGTCTGAGGGCAGCGATCCCAATGACGCCAATGCGAACGTCAACGATCAGTACACTGATGCATCCAACGAGAAAGGCATGGTCGTTGAGGAAACGGTTCACGAGACAGCGTGAACAGGGCCCTTTCTTTCCTATTATTATGACACGATACAGCTTTATGATAGTTTTAAACTGCACTGCTAGATAAGTCACTAGATCCATTTTGTTTAGCGTTGGGATCCTGTTATGCATGCTTCATACCCCACAGAGTCTCATATGAGCTTCACTCCATGGCGCATGCGGCCTCTTTGCCAATTGTGCATTGCCCTCGCTTTGGGACTCGGCTCCTCGCATTCCGCATACGCAGCGCGGATGTGCTCAGGAAGCAAAGGAGTCTCTTGCATGTTTCGTCGGGTGAACAGATAGTGCGATGCGGTACTGGAATCATGGAGCGTTCCCACCTCGTCGCGGCGGCCATGCTTCGCCTCTGCTGCGTCCCACCGTTCTTTTACTTGGAGTGCCTTTTCGGTGATGTTGGCCACAATCTCGAACGTCAAAAACCCCATCGCATCCATGATGTCGTCCTGCAAGCGCGAGTCCGTTATGTGGGACAGGCCGCACCACTCGCGGAACTTCTTGACTTTACGGAATGTGAAGCTTGCTTGTCGACACTCAGACCAGTTGACGTACTCCTCTTTGGTCATATTGCGCGTGCGCATGTCTGCCTTCTGTAACCGCTCGCTCATGATCTGGTTGGCTTCCGTATCCTCCTCGTCGCTTTCGCCGGCATCGGCGCCCTCGCCATCACCGTCGCCCTCGCCGTCACCTTCTCCGTCGGTCCCTGGCTGAGACGCAACTATGCTTTGTCCGCTGACCGCACTCATGGGAATTGCGAACATATTTTGGGGCTTCCACGGCAACCCAATGCGTTGCTTTTTGTATCCCTTCTTGGCCGCGTCTTGATTGTTCATTGTTTCGTCTATAACATCGGGGCCATCTCCGCCAGCGGGCCCGTCCTCTCTCGCGTTCTTCCGCACCTCTTTCCAGGCCAAGTACGTGCTGAGGCGATTGACCTTCGCAACATCGTGGCGAATAAGGAACATAACGTCCTCTACAGACATGTTCCGCGCGCCGCGCCGGCGGGCCAGAGCCGTGCCTTTGTTGATGAGCTCCACAACCTGGGCGCGAACAACGTCTTCTACAACCATGACTGTGGGCAATGGCGTGTCACTCGTGGAGCCACTAACAAACATCATCTGTATGATTTCATTGCGATATTTGTATTTAGAGTCCATGGTCGCGTGCTAGTCGATATTCGCGGCCCGCTGTTGCGTCGGAAGTAGGAGGGGCCGCCGAGCTGAGGTAACAAAGCCAAGTGCTACACTAACAGCCATAATATAAAAAGTGCGGTGATTCCCCGAGCAGTCGATTCTTAATAAAGGCGCGCTTGAATGCCGGGAAAAGCCGGTAAATATGAGTTTGAAGAGACCATTCGAGGAAGCACACCTCGGTGCTCCAGAGGCCGGCTCAGGGCTCTCTGAGGCTGCCAGCAGCGTGTCTTCGGACGACTCCGTAGACATAAGACCAGCAGCTCTCGCTAGTAATAATCCTGGTCGAGCAATGACGGCGCAGTACGGTATTGGCGCATCCCTGCTGGCAAAGATGGGCTATGCCTCGGGTGAGGGCCTTGGAGCGAACGGATCAGGGATTGTCGAGCCAATTGCGGTCGAATTGCGTGAGAAACGAGCAGGACTGGGCGCCGCGCCTACCCCCCAGTCTCCGCCAATACCCGCGAAGAAGAGGCAGTCGGGCCAGACGGATCCTAACTCTGCAATTGCTCGGCTCAATGCCGTCAAAGAAGAGCTCGAAGCAACGAGTCGCGAGCAGAATGATTTGTCCAGGGTCGTGCAGATCATCAGACTCGAGGGTACCAGCTTAGACGTACCAGATTTCGTCCGCTTGTTCGGTGACTCTCCCGCGTGGCAGTCCGAGCGTCTTCATGAAATCGTGCTTCTAGCTTTACGTTCTCAGATTCCTGGGAATGACGCAGTGCCGTGGCTGCTGGCCCAACCGGATGTTCTCGATGCAGCGAATGCAGCACTCCCCGAATCTCTCTGGGGAGCCCTGCTGGATGAGAAATGGCTTCGGGAAAGCCCATCAAGCGAGCTGCCGGCTTTGCTGTATCAATGGCAAGAAGTACGGCACAGAGGCTTCAGCGCGGCAGGCCCATATTTATCACGGCTATTTGGCAATCAGCAAATAGCACAAGCATCGGTCAAGCATGGCCGCGAGTTCCTTGAGTTGCTGTTGGTACTGCTTCCGGACCCTAGCGACCTCATCGAAGCCTTGAAAGCAGCAATGCCGCACTGTTCTCTGGATGATCAAGCAGTGCTATTGTCAGTTTTGCCAATAGATTCTAGCGTAATCGCTGGCATAGTGCATTCAACTGGATCTGTGTACGCTCAGCGAGACCTACTTGCTCGTTACTCGAATGCTCTCGCGCAAGACACATTGTCGCGGGTGCTGGAAAGGACCTCGCTTCGCGAGCGTTGGTGGGAAGAGCTACGGTCGTTTTTAGTGCTTGGGTCCGCGTTGGAAAAGACGCAGCTCCGTGCATGGTGGGATGAGTGGAGACCATTCTTTGATTTGTTTGATCCCGAGTTTGTCGAACCGTGGCTCGAGGCTGGCCTCAATGCTATTAACGCAACGCTCGATGGGGCTCATTCTGATCAACAACGCAAGCCCGAACAGGGCGGGCAGCGCTCAATGGCAACTCTGAGAGATGTGTTGGAGCATGTTTGTACTGTCAACGGGTTTGGATTTTGCCCATCACCGCTTGGCTTCACTATCACCGGCCCGAAGAACAAGTTGAATGTGATGATAGATGACGAGCTTTTGCTGGTCAGACTTTCCGACTCCGTGGTCCCCATATCACTAGATGTTATGCATGCTTACCTCTTGGAAACGTAATGTCTAGACGTACTATAACTATACTTATGCTAGACTTTTCATATTTGATTCTCTTCCTGGTCCGAATTAGCCACGACAAAGAGCTCCGCTGGAAGGCATGTCGAAAGAATCAGCCGCATGCTAGACGCCGAGTAGCCCATGTACTGCCTCGAATCAATGCCGCTCGCCGCCCACATCCTTCTTGTCATCCGCATCTCTCTCGCTGATCTATTTTGGGCAAGGCTCTGCTCCATGATTAGCGCCCGCTGGAAATCACACGCCACTATTTCTCGCATGTACGGTGCAATGTCTGTTGCTATTGTGGCATCCTGAGTCGTTCCAATCGCGTATTCATCAGCAAAAATATCGCGCGTTCGCTGCAAGTGAGAATCCGGATTCCTCTCCAAGTACGAAGTCGCTGGATATAGTCGAAGCGCAGGAACTCGCCAATGGGATAGAACGATTGATCCACTGCTACTTACCGTTTCTTCAGGGACGCTCCGGCTTTCAATGAGATACGGCTCGTATGCTGCATCAATCTCTGAAAACTCCATGGCTGTTGCAGCACACGATGTCAAACTGTTCAAGGTAGGAGAATCGGAAACGGGAGGCAGGGCTTCGCGCATATCAGTTTTCTCTTCCTGCAAAGATGGACACCACGTATCTCCGCTCAGCACGCGAGTGGTGGAAGTCCGGCGAAATTCATGCTCTTTGGGATACCAGTCAATGCCTGAGGGCAATCCGCCGACTCCCATTTGGCACCAAAGCTGTAAGTGGGACAGCACACGGCGCATGTCCCCAGCAGCTGTCACAACCACCTTCGCAACGTCGCTCTTGGAGATGATGTACCCCTCGCTTAGGGCGATGGTCCATGCCGTATCGGTGACCCGTACCAGGTTAGGCATAGGAAACTGGATTCTATCGACAGCAACATCCGCAAGAGCGATTCGATTCGGGTCTCTGCAGGTAATAACGACAGGCCGGCGGCTTGTAACAGCGTAGCGCGCTAGCGTTGACCAGAATCCTCCCGACTCATTTTCAAAGACAATATCCCCATCGTCAATCAAAATAATGACATTCTTAGCATTATGCACGGCATGGTTGTGGCTGATCCCGTCCAGCAGGCTTGACAGCTCTTTGCCAGTGCGTTTCATGCTGCAGTTGACCTCAAAGACAAATGCGTCAACGGCTCTTGCGGCGGCGTAGACAGCTGATGTCTTGCCACTTCCATTGGGCCCATGTAGCACGAGTATTTCACTCTCAGCTTCTTCATCTTCACTATCTTCCACCACAAAGTCGTCCAAATTTCTTTTCTTGCGCTTTGGAGGCCATTGGCGCTGCTTTTGGGGTTTTCTGATCTGCTTCGAGACCCACTCTTTTAGTTTCTTGGCCTCAGCGGACTGCAAATGTTGGAATGGCGTCTGCGGAGCGTATTTGTCGCACCACATCGAGCCTTCGAAACTGCCGTAGTCAAACGGCTTGGGTTCTCCGCTTCGCTTTATAAGTTCATCTAAATGTTCTCCATTCTGTTTCGATTTTGAGAGAGCAGCCAACGCTGTAATTTGCGGTGCTGCATATAATGCGCGATTCGGCTTATGAAGCTCGATTTTTGGGCGCTCAAAGTGAAGAGGTGGTGCCAATGACGCCCATTCAAAGCTCATATCATTTTCTGGAGCATCGCAGAGTTTCCGCCTTTTCACCAAGGGGGCACGGTACTTCAGTTCAAATGAAGTGTGCTCAGGGCGGATATGGACCACCGACCAGGGCGCATGCTGCGGAGCCAGTGGCCGCAAAGGCTTTGGGGATACAGACCTTTTGGGTACAGAGGTGACCCGCTTCGCAAAGAAAGAGTGCAATCTGGGCTTTATTGCCCTCAATTTCTCTGGGTCTGCCCGCAGCACATGCAAAAAGGTAGGCCTCTCTTCGTTCACAGTTTTGGCAGAACTTGCTGAGCTAAAGCGGGCCAGCTCACTAGGAGACACCTGGAGAGTCTGAATAAAAGAGTTATCCTCGCTTTGAAGACCATCAGAAATTGTGGTTTGCGTTAGCGGCTCGTCGTCATCTAGAAGATCTGGCTCAGAGTCAGCTTGAGTAGAGGATGCTTCTCCTTTTTCCACAACAAGCGACGCCGAATCATCTTTTTTCGGCCGCGAGAAAATCGAGCTCCATTGCGAGGCCGCTTTAGCTCTGTCTACTGAGTTAGCCCGCTTCTCGTCTGGTTCAGAATCCATTGAGCTGGAGGAAGCCAGAGATTCATTTGCTTCTGGAGGTGGATCCGGTTCTACATTCGGCGTGGTGGGTGCCTTGATGCCCCAGAGACTGAGCAGAGTGCGGCCCGAGACATCGGACATGCGGAAACGCGTCCCAGTGCTTGGGATCCGATACCAGTCGCGTTCAGTGACTAGCGGTATGTGGTAAACCGGCGGCACACACGATATAGCTATTACTCTAGCTAGAGACGAGGGAATCAGTTAGTTTGGCTTAGGGACTCGACCGTGTAGTAAAGCTCGGGGTGGGGGGAGCTGCGAGACACACGGCAAGACTACATGTCAATGGACATTTCGGGCTACATTGCCGAGGCCGAGAATGCGTTACGTGAAGCCGACCCCCTAGTCGTCGATGCCAATGCCTCGTATGTGGAGTGCAAAATGCTAGTCGAGCAGTCGACCGTGCTGTGGGCTCGGATTCTTTTTATCCATTCTGCACAACAAGACGAGCTGCAGACCATAGGCAACTTGTACGTGCTGGTGAGCAACAGTCTCAACCAAGCCAATGCAGAGTGCACCAGCAGTATAGCCAGCATGCAGGAGGCGCGCGCAGACCTACGAGGTGTTTTGACCAAGCTGAAACAAGTAAGTGTAGACCCAGCGTTTCACGGATCGGCTACTCTACACAGTTATGTACATTCGAAGGACATCTCTGCACTGGACTCGCAAGTCGACGTATTAGTCGACGAGCTGCGCCAGCAGATTAAGCGTATTGAAACGATTCCTGAGGCCCTCAAGCAGACGCTCTCAGAGCTGAGGAATAAAGCGCCCACCTTGCCTGACTCTCTCTACCAGGCTCTGCCACGTAAGATGGCCAAGTTGACATCGAAAAGTGAGCCGTATGCGCGCGAGGCTGCTGAGCAGTTGGACGGGCTCACGCGCAACTACGATCTGTGTTTACAGATACCTGAGCTCGAGGATACGACCGAGCGCGAGCAGGCATTGCAAGTCGTCGCGTCAGACCGGCCTCAAGTCACCAATGCCGTCACACGACTGAAAGAGTGTCGAACAGCCCTGCAATCGCGACACCGCGAGTCCCAGCGTCTGCAAATGGGCTTAGCCGAAACTTTCGAACGGCTAATGGCTCATGGCAACTTAATTGGCAAGGTCGTTTCCAGTGAGCTACGAGCCAATCTTTCCGCTATCTCCAACATAAGCGTGGAAAGCGCTGAGATCAACGCGCGCGTGCATAACATAGTCGCGGAACTGGCAAGCCTCACCGAATACTATCGGCTCTTCCTCAAATCATATCACGCCCTGATTGTTGAGGCTGCGCGGCGGCAAGAAGCCCAGCGACAGCTTCAGAAGGTGATCGAGAATGCAAATGCAGCATTGCGCGGCTTCGTAAAACGAGAATCCGAAACGCGCCAGTCATTCCTTGATACATACAGCGAATATCTGCCACCCGAGCTGTGGCCAGACATGGGTAAAATGCCGCATGAGTACGACGTTCAGCTGCAGAAAGAGGCCATCCCCGCAATCAGTAAAGACGAAATTGCCAGGGCTCTTTCTGAGCAATGAATTTTGTAACCCAGAGTAAATAATCAAATAGCATCTTGGAATATCTTGAAGATAGAATGGGACAAGCACGCTCTGAAGCTCAGCTATAAGCGGCTAGTCTTTCCCTGAACTTCTGGACCAATTCGTCAGGCGCTAGCGTCTTCAAGTCTTTACCTCCATCGCGATCGCGAACGCTAAGTACTTTTTTCGACACCTCTTGATCGCCCAGAACGATGATGTAGTTAACGCCTTGCTGAACAGCCTTGCGTATACGATTACCCACCGTCTCGGCCTGATCCCAGACTTCGATATCGAATTCTTCGCCGAACATGGGTGCAGCGTCGGTTGAAGAGGAGTTCACTTGCGGGTTAGAAAGGTAAGCCGCAACATCAGATGCATAAGAAGCATGAGCAGAACTCACCGGTATCACAACTGCTTGGGTGGGATTCAACCAAAACGGCCATTTTCCATTATAGTGGTCAATCAGAAGGGCAAAAAAGCGCTCTACGCTACCGAGTACGGCGCGGTGAACCATGACGGGAATCTCTGTTTGCTGGGTTTCCGTGTCATAGCTCAGCTCGAATTTGCGCGGCAATTGGAAGTCAAGCTGGATTGTTGCCGCCTGATGCTGGCGACCCTGATTATCGGTAACAATGTAGTCGATTTTGGGGCCGTAGAATGCACCGTCGCCGTCGTTTATCACGACGTCTGAACCGAGCGCTTCTTTCAGCCCCGCTTCCGCTTGGTCCCACAATCCAACGTCGCCAACGAAGTCGCTGGGCCTTGTGGACAGCACTCTAGTGTACTTCAGACCAAAAACACGATAGACACTGTCCACGAGGTCGGTAGACTTCTTGATCTCGTCCGCGACTTGGTCTGGTCGACAGAATATATGGCCATCGTCTTGATGGAATCGGCGTACTCGGGTCAGCCCGGTGAGAGCGCCGCTAGCCTCATTTCGATGCAGCGGAGAAAAGTCTGAGAATCGGATGGGCAACTCTCTGAAGCTGCGCTCTTGACTCTTGAAAATGAGACAGTGGCCAGGACAGTTCATTGGTTTTAAGCTGAACTCCTCTTTTTCGGCCTCGGTTCCACCGCTAACAGCGAACATATCTTCCTTGTAGTGGTCCCAGTGGCCCGAGACTTGCCACAGGTCCTTTTTGAACAATTGGGGGGTGACGACCTCTGAGAACCCGTGTTTTCGCATTTGAGCTCGCATGAAGTTGCTCAGTTTTGAAAAGATTCTTGTTCCCTTTGGCAGGAAAAATACTGACCCTGGTGAAGTCGGATGGATGTAATACAAATGTTGAATGTCATTGATCGATTTGACATGCGCGGATGTAGAGGCCACTGAAGACGCAGCACATCGTATTTGAGAGATTCTCATGGCCCGGATTCCCGTCTCTGCAGCGCGGTGGGTTCACAAATAGTGCCTGTCCTCAAGCTCTACACCCCGCTGAGCTGTGTTGGGCGGTTGGCAGTGTTTCAACGGCCGCTCACATTCGCCGCTTCTACCAGTCATTTACCCTAGCCCATTACCTGTCGGTCATTCGAATTCATCGTAGAGATCATTATCAGGTTGTAAATGGAGGTCATATAATTAGCAATTTAATTGCACAAAATTAGTGTGCGTACACAAAAATGTTATGAAACCAAAGGTCCATCACTCAATTTTTACGTTTTGATCGGCCCAGCGCCTCAGTCGAGGGCCGTAGATATAAATGCCGATCGGCCAGGGAACACCCAATGCAATGGCAAGTAGGGCCACCACAGTGCACGCCCATCCGTATCCGAGGTGGCCGTACATGGCGCGACCGAACAGAGGAAACGTTCCACCGAGCATGCACCGACCCCAGACACAAGCCGAAACTGCAGACCCGGCCAGTCGGACATTCAGGCTGACAATGTAGCTTTGAACGGCTTGGAAGATACAGAAAATGCTGAACCCAAAAAGAGCGATTCCCAGCAAAGGGACGAGCCAGAAGTTTTTAGCTTCGGCAGCCCAGCCGTACCACAGCATGCTAGCGCACAAAAACACAGTAGCCACCGGCACCATGAAGAGACGGTCCTCAGCCTTGACTTTACCCCGGGCTTCTTGTCGGTCGTACCACCAGTTAATTAAGGCTGTCCAGAAAAACACGCCAATGGCCATACCTATAGAGTAGCCCAAATACATTAGACCGCCGATTCCCGGCGAGTAGTGATAAACATCGGACCAGAGCGCCGGGAAGTCGGTCAGAATGAGGTACATGAACCCGTATGTGAATGCAAGATATATGGCCAGCAGCAAGACCACAGGATTTGTTGTAAGGAAGAGAATCGGACGGACCACAGCAAGCTTCAATTCACGACCAAATGGCATCTGAGCCAGATCCCAGATGGTATGCAGGTTTGTGTTGCCTGTTTCCTTGATGAGCCTCTTTCGCTTCTTTGCCAGCAGCACTTTTGGGTACGTTTCCTCATAGAATAGAACCAGAGCGATGAGAATTGCGCCCTGCATGCAGCAAGTGATCCAAAATACCCAGCGCCAATTGATGCATTGCGCAATCCAGCCAGACATCACCGGCGCTAAACCGGGACCGCATGCTGGGGCCAGTGCCCAAATCGCCAGCGGCCACTGGCGGTCGTGTTCGTCGTATATATCGGCAAGAGCGCCAGCGCTGATTGCGATGGGGGCAGAGTTGAACAGTCCAGCAAGAGCCCGGAATACCAGCATGGTTGCGGTAGTGGGCGCTACAGCACAGCATATATTGAATACCAGGTTTCCAACACCAGCCAAAATCATGATAGGCCGCCGTCCCAAAACTTCTGCCATTGGGGCGGTGATGAGCGTTGCGAACCCCCACACAAGCACCATAATGCTTACCATCAGCGATCCAACGGTGAGGTTAGAGTTGTGGTATGACTCGAGGATTTTAGGGATTGCGGGTGCTAAAATGCTCGACGCCATGGGCGGCATCAATGTTTGTAGCGAAGCAAGAATGGTCACGCAGGCTTTACGCCGCCCAGACCAGTTACGCGGCTGTTCCGGGTCGCTGGGACCCTCCCATGTAACGAGCTCTGGGTCGAACTTTTCGAACTCCTCGCCGGCAGGCTCCTGATCCAGGCCATCGGTCTCTATTCTAGAAGTAGCGCGATACAGCGAGGACTGGAGCACCTGTGTCGTCACCGATGCGCGCGTGCTTGCGCGCTCGAGGGCGACGATTTGCTCGTCTCGTCCGCCGTACAGGACGCTTTCGGAATATCTACTGCATACCTTAGAGAGATCAGCGCCTGCGGCACTGGCGTCGTCGTCACCATGATAGGAACGAACGTGGCTCATTGTAGACTCAAAGGGGGTTAACTTATCATCTGGGTCACCTTCCATCGGATTTGAGAATGCGGCCTTGTTTCCAGATCTCAAGGACATATATAGCATCCCTCCCCGCTCCTGCAACAGTCACAGGACCTCTGGCGCTGTGCTCGAAAAAATTACGCAAGCCTCGATCCCCCCACACAGAATAAGAGCAACGAATGCGAAATAAATCTCGAGACACCACGAATAAGCACTGCTAGCAAGGGTGGGCGTAATTTTCTAATTAGCATTATTTGCGTCACCGTTGAGCCGCGTGGGCCGTCCGACGCCTTTGCGCCCGCACGGCAACGATGACTGAGATTTTTCAACCCCAGGCCCTTTTCTGCAAGTGGGGGTGTGTTCTTGTCCTAACCCTGCTTCCATCGGCGGCCGCATGTACATCGGAAGCGAGCGCGAAGAGGCGATACGCTCAACTCAACCCAACTTCGCGCGGGAACCCCCGAGACATCCGGAACCCCCGAGACATCCGGAACCCCCCAAAGCATCCGGAACCCCCAAAGCGTCCGGAACCGCGGGTGCGCGGGAACGCGCCCAGGCTCCCCGCAAGCTCGAAACTGTACGCTACTATCTTATTCTACGGCTCGAATAGACAAACAACTACAAAAATAAGCTTTGGTCCCACGGGCGCTCTAAGTGACGTAGCCTAAATCTATGAACGAAAGTTTAAAGCAGGTTCTTGGCCTTGAAGTCCGCGTACAGAGCCTTGCCGAGGCCAGCCGGCGACGGCTCCACAACCACGCCAGCAGAGGTCAGCGCGGAGATCTTCGACTTCGCGTCGCCCTTGCCGCCGGCAACAATCGCACCGGCGTGGCCCATGCGGCGTCCCGGGGGAGCGGTGACGCCGGCAATGAACGACACAACCGGCTTGGGCACGCTGCGCGACTGGTTGTACTGCTTGAGGTACTCGGCAGCGTCCTCCTCGGCGGTGCCGCCGATCTCGCCAATCATGATGATGCCCTCGACGCCGTCGTCCTTGATGAAGCCCTCGAGCACGTCGATGAAGTTCGTGCCCGGGAACGGGTCGCCGCCAATGCCGACAACGAGCTTCTGGCCAAGCCCAACCTCGGTCGTCTGGTTCACCGCCTCGTAGGTCAGCGTGCCGCTGCGGCTGACGATGCCAATGCTGCCGGGCTGGTGGATGCTCTGCGGCATGATGCCGATCTTGCACTTACCCGGGGCGATGAGGCCGGGGCAGTTGGGGCCAACCAGACGGGTCTTCGACTGCGTCTTCAGCGCCTGCACCACGCGGATCATGTCATGCTGGGGAATGCCCTCGGTGATGCAGACCGCCAGCGGGATCTCGGCCTCGATCGCCTCCATGATGGACTGGGCCGCGGCCGGAGGAGGCACAAAGATGCCCGTGGCCGTGGCACCGGTCTCCTTCATCGCGTCGGCCACGCCAGCGAAAACAGGGAGGTTCAGGTGGTGCTCGCCGGCACGCTTGGGGTTGGTGCCGCCAACCACCTTGGTGCCGTAGGCAAGAGCCTGCTGGGCGTGGAAGGTGGCCTGCTTACCGGTGAAGCCCTGGAAAATGACCTTGGTGTTCTCGTCCACCGACAGGTTCGGACGCGTGTCCTCGTAGCTGCGGGCAACGCGCGAGGTGCTGAACGACTTCGCCAGCCGGGAGCTCTGCTTCAACAAATTGCGGTGGGCGATCATGGTCGTCTGTGATGAACTATGCTAGTTCCTCAACGGAGAAGGTATTTCCGAAACGTACCTCCGTGTCGTTGGGTCGACAACCAGTCGGGCGCGGGCCGTCACGTGTGACGCGTCACGTTACAAAAAACTGCCGACGCGCGCCGGGTGGGCCGAGGGACGTGCTGGTTGTGTCGGCAGCGCTCGCGCGCTTCTGCCCCTCGGGTTTTGTCACCGCAATTCGGCATTGAGTGCCGAGGCTCGCGACAAACCGCGGCCTGGTCCTTGCAGGCCGCTCTCACCAAGTTTTAATGTGTTCTGTTTTGCATCCGCTACGCTTGCGCTCTATATGAATTACTTGCTGGCGTCTAGAGTAGCGGAATATCTTAGAGGTCTCAAATTTAGATAGCTCGAGTATGAGAGGTGTGCAGAACATAATGTTGGGCTGACTGGTGCGCTGGGCGGGCAACGCAATTGCCTATCGCTTGGTGTTACCTGCGTGCTCATAACTCCTTCGCGGCTGCGCATCGTCCCTCTCCTTTTGTAAGGAAGGACAAGCCATCTAGCTAATCTTCGATCTATCTAATCTCTCGCTGATTAGTCCTAGTCCTAGATTGTAACCCACGAAACCATTAATCCGGCCGGCCGCTAGTACTCATTCATTACCTCATACCGCAGCGCTGCCGGCATGCCTGAGCGCTAGGTATCCAAGGGTGGACAGCCATTTGTAGCGATTTCAAAAAGTAGTCAGGCTAAGGGGGGGGGCACGCACTTGTGCTTAGTCGCCTCGAGCCTCCACCAACCATGAGGTCATACTCGTACATGATGAGGAGGTGTGGAGGAGACCCGTGTGGGCTCCTGGGGGGGGGCTCTTGGGGCCCTACCCTAGGTTGAATCCCTCGATCGCAAGCTGCACGCTCTCTATGCCTAGTGGTGTTCTAGGTCGGAGGCTTTTTAGCATCTCAAGAAATCTTGGTCTTAAAATGAGTGCAGACGTACACAGAATCCGCACCGGGGCCATGCTCGTTATCGGTGACGAGGTTCTCAATGGCAAAATCAAGGACACGAACTCGAAGTACTTTGCGGAGTTCTGCTTCAAGTCGGGAATTGACCTGCGGCGCATCACCGTTGTTCCCGACGAGCGGCAGGACATCATCCAGGTCCTGAACGATTTGTGTTCACGCTACGACTTCATCGTCACGTCGGGCGGAATTGGACCCACCCACGACGATATCACATACGAAAGCATCGCCGAGGCTTTCAGCCTGCCTCTAAAGTATCATCAGCCTACCATCGATCGAATGAACGAATTGGCGCAGCATCCGCCCAAAGCCAGACAGGAGGGTAGCCCTGAGCTCGTTGCCCAGCTGAGAATGGCGCTGTTCCCCGAGGGCGGCAATGTCGATACACACTATGTTGACTCTAATTTATGGGTGCCGGTAGTCGCGGTGGATAGCAAAGTGTATGTTTTTCCAGGGGTGCCGACGCTGTTCACCAGGATGCTCGACAGCCTGCTACCATTCATTGCCAGCCGCATCGATTCCCCAAAGCTCGCAAGACGCTATATCTCGACATCAACGCTGGAAAGCGTATTGGCATCAACCTTGACCCAGTTTCAACAGAAATACGGCGCTCAGGGTATCAAGATCGGCTCCTACCCGCACCTCGAGGACCACATCAACACGGTTTCGCTCATTGGACCGGCTGACAACGACGAGCTGCTCCAGGAGATTGTTTCCGAGCTCGCTCCGCTGATCAACGGCAAGGAGGTTTCGATTGAGGAAGAAGATAAGCTGCAATAAGTGCTGGCTATGTTGCTGCCAAGCGCTATATAGAAAGACAGCAGGTCAAACAGCTTAGAATCTATGCGATAATAACTATATATTTAATAATAGTGACCAGAAACCCAGAGAGTCGTCACATTTTCTATCATAAAGCTATTCAAGCTTCGTCGTCAGTGTCCTCAGGCTTGGGCGTGCCCTTGGGTGAGTTCAACCACTCAATGTAGCGCAGGCGGCGGCGGACTTCACGCTCCTTCAGCTCGTTGCGCGTGAGCTTCTTCTTCTTCTTGCGGATCTTGATGTTCAGTGGCGAGCCTTCGTCCCCAGAGTTGGCGGCCGATGTCGCAACGGACGTCGCAGCAGACGTGCCAACAGACCCAGGGTTGCTGTTCTCGCCGGCCTCTTTGCTGGCCTCGAAGCTGTCATTGTTGATGGCCGATTTACCCTTCGTCACCATGCGGCCGTTCTCCACAAGCCACTGCTCGCCACATAGCGCACCAACGAATTCGTTGTTGTGCGAAATCAAAAGAACTCCACCCGACCAATCACGAATAGCAACTGCAAGGCCGCCTAGAGAGTCGCGATCAAGGTAGTTTGTAGGCTCATCAAGCACCAGCAAATGAGGGTTGTTCCACGTAGCTCCAGCAATAACAACCTTGACAAGCTGACCACCACTGAGAGAGCCCAGCGGCGTATGGTCGGCGATGTCTCCATCAAGACCAACGTCTTCGAAGTGCTTCCTGATGACCTTTGGCTGAAGCTCGCGGTAGCCAAGCCCTTCACGGCTGGCCTCATGGTCGTCGAACTCTTGTACCAGCTTGCCAAAGCCGCGCTCAATGAGCTCTTCGCGAGCCATCCACGTGTTGAACTTGGGAAGCATATTCTTCCACTGAACTTCGTACTGGAAGGTCTTCTTCAACTTCTGGCGACCGATGATGGCCTCCAGAACACGCTCACGGCCATCATCAACCTTTTGAGGACGGCTCATGATCTCACGCTCTTCGTCGCTGAACTGGCGCGTCTGCTTCAGGTGGACTTCTCGATCGTCGCCGTTCTGGAAGCGCCATTGCAGATACTGATTCGCGGTCTTCTCCTTGTGCTTTTCAACATGCTGGAACGCATGTTGGGCGATGTAGCCAATACGGAGATTGGGATGCTTCTCGACAGTACCTTCGGTGGCGAGAAGCTCACCAGTAAGCAGCTTGATGAGCGTAGACTTTCCTGCTCCGTTGGGGCCCAGAATGGCCACCCGAGTCGAAAGACTGACCGAGCAAGACACATCAGAAAGAGAGTTCTTGGCAGCCCCAGGGTACTTGAAGCTAACGTTTGACATCCGAGCAATTGCACGCGTGTTTGAGCGCACACCTGTCAGAATTCCAGGAGGAGGGAATGCCATCTGCACAACCGAGTCTGTCAGAGTATAGTACGCCTTGCCCTCTGGTCTTACCTTAACGAACTCAGAGAGGTTGCCCTTGTAGTAAACGAGCTTTTTCGTCTCGTAGTGGATAATGTCCGTGCACACAGTATCAAGGAATCCAGAGTCGTGAGAGACAATCAAGGAGGTAATATCGGTGTGCTGAACAAGGTAATCCTCCAGCCAGGCCACGTTGGCCACATCGAGATGGTTAGTGGGCTCATCAAGCAGGAGAATATCGGCCTTCATCAGCATGGCACGCGCCAGCTCAAGCTTCATCTTCCAGCCACCACTCAGTGCGCCAACATTCTGGCCTCGCCGCTCTTCGTCGAAGCCGACCTCAGCAAGAGCAGCCGCAATCTCGGTTTTATCAGCCGCAATCTCGGGATCTGACGCAATGAAACTCACAAGGTCAAGATCAGCCTCTGACCCCTGAAGACGGTGCTCCACAAAGCATGTGCGCAGCTCAGACTTGTCTGGGAATCCCTCAAGCTTGCCGTTGGCGATAGACCTCATTAGAGTCGACTTTCCACAACCATTGCGACCACATAGGCCATACCGGCGGCCCTTGAATAGATGAAGAGTGGCCTTGTTCAGGAGCATCCGGCCTCCGTAAGCCAAAGAGAATTTGGCGTTGACCACCTCAATACCCTCCTCGTCATCGGCGACAGGATTGCTGTCTGCGAACATCGACTCGAACTTGGTAGTCTTCGTTTGAGCCTCTTCTTCTGACAGGCCGCACACATGAACGTACGCCGACTTCAAAAGGGTAAACTCACGGGTGTTGACAAGAAGCAGAACAAGCTCAGTGGACAGTGCAGTGACCTGGGGGTGGAGGTTTGTCGGCAAGCTCTCGGCGGCCTGCTGGGCATTGATCTTAGTGCTGCGGTCAGCAGTCTTTGTCTCCTCCTCAGCACTTATTAGCACGGCAAGGGCCTTCTCGGCCAACTCACGTACTTCGGGAAGCGCCGCTGTCTTTACGGTCTGCTCAACGCCGGGTTTAAGAAGAGGAATGAAATGGTAGACCTCCCAGGGGTTGTGGACAAGGCGAGTAAGATTCTCCGTGACGGTAATACTTTGACGCAGCGAGTCTTGTGTGGAGAAAACCGTTAGCGCCCGGCTCAGGATCGGTACGAGGACGGCCAAACAAGGCTCAGTGACCTCGGCAACAAAGGTAACAGCGCTGAGAGTCTTGATACAATGCTGGACTTTGGTTGGGTCCGTCAAAGCATCCACGATCACGTCAATGCGCGGCACAACATCCTGGTTATCCAGCTTCTGCATAAACTTGGTAGTCACGCGATGCGCAACCTTGGCCACCTCCGGCTTGAAATCATGCAGCTGATTGGTGAGAAGCGGGAGCCCGCGGTAGAACTGTAGCTCAACCCAGTCGCTGGCGCAGTGGTCGCAGATATAGTCAATGCACTCGAGAGCGCCAATTTTAGACGCCGGCTTCACCGAACTGTCTTCCAAATAGTCCCAAATAGTGGTCGCGAACTTGGACGCAAGGACCTCGGGGGAGCAAGCCCGCTCAATGCGGCGTAGACCGCCCAGAGCAGCGTGCTTCACGGTGCTCTCCTTGTCCACAAGCAAGTCAAGCAGTTGCGAGACAAACGGGACCAGGAATGCGGGAGCCCGTGCATCCTTCTCGAACTTGCGAGCAAGAGCTCCGACAAGCTCGCCCACGCTCTGCCTGGCAAGGCTCTGCTTCTTCTGCTTCGCAAACTGAGCAGTACCTACTGGGAGATTCCAGTTAGCAATATCATCCACTGTTGCTACGGTAGAGGCAGCCTCTTCAACGACCTTCTTAAGCTCGGCGGGGTCTTGCACGGACGCAATGGCCTGCCAGTGTGGCGTGAATGGCGATTCTTGCATAGAACTTCCCAACGCAGTTAGCAGCGACTGCATATTCATCGTAGACGCCGACGGAGAAGGAGTCTGCGACGGCGGCTCCGAGGACGCGGTCGATATCGGCCGCGAGGGAGCCGCAGCTCCACCAGGGGTGAAACTCTGGCCCGCGAACGTCCTCCCAGGAACGAACGGCTCAAGGGGGACGTACTTCGATTTCTTCGGCGGCATGCTGAAAGATGATCAGAGTTGAAATTTTCTCTTTTCCCTACTGCCCTGCTGCTACCCTGGACGCACGGGGGTGTGGGTTCCACCGCCACCTTACGTTTGGCTAGTGCTCCCAGCCGAGTGCAGATGCTTAAATCGGGAAGTTGGGAGTTACGAAGCGGAAGCGTTGATGCCAAAAGGCCAATAAAAATGACTCGAGCATGATGATTCCGGCCTGGGGATGTTGAGAGAGCTGCCGGTAGGCGAGCATGTACCTTTCTGGAGAATTACACACTAAACACGAAGTGCCATCTAAAATTTTTTATGAGGGAACAACTGAGACTCTATTAATGCCCAAGATTATCGTTCGTAGATACCTTGAATATCTTCCCTGGATTAAGAATGAGCAAGGGATCCAAGGCGACTTTTAGCTTTCGTTGAGCATCCACCGCAGGCACGCCCACCTCTTCGAGTAGCAATTCCCGCTTGCCCAAGCCAATTCCATGCTCGCCAGTGCAAGTACCTTCGAGCTCAAGCGACCGCCGCGCGACCCACTCGGCGACCGCGATGACTTTTTCATACTGGGTCTTGGGATCGTACGCGAAGCACACATGGAAGTTTCCATCGCCCACATGACCGAGAACCGAGCCAAGCAGTCCCGACTCCGCAATCTTGGCTTGCGTCTCACGCACGATCCGGCTGAGCTGGGATATAGGGACTGCAGTATCGGTGCCGTAGGTACGATATCCTTCCGGCGCAGCTTGTAGAACAGAGAAAAGGGAGTTTTTACGGGCAGCCCAAAGCTCCTCACCTTCGTCATCGTCTTTGGCGAACACAAGGTCAGTGTTATTGTGCTGCCTCGCAATGTCAACTACTGCATCTATCTCATTTCTGACAATCTTTTCAGACGGTCCCGCGAACTTCAGAAGAAGCGTGTCGTGTTCATCCCACTTGCGGTTCGTCGTGCCCGCCTGATTGATGAGTTGCATTTGCTTATCATCCATAAGCTCCATGGCCTCCAGGTGAAACCCAGATTGTAATATGTGCTGCACTGTGTCGGTAGCGTCCTCGAGCGTCCGGAAGCTCATCACGCCAATTCTCCGGATTTTCGGCCTCGGGAACACCTTCAGAGTAGCCTCCGTCACAATGCCGAGCGTGCCCTCAGCACCGACAAACAGCTCGGTCATTGAATAGCCTGCCGAGGACTTTCGAGGCCGGCGCTTAGTTCGGATAACAGTTCCATCAGCAAGCACAACCTCAAGGCTAATAACGTTCTGACGCATAGGACCGTAGTGGTACGCGTTTGTTCCCGAGCACGATGTGCCGACCATCCCGCCGATCTCGGCGCCTGGTCCCGGATCGGGGCCGAACATGAGACCCTGCTCTCCGAGTGTGTCGTTGAGGGCCTCCCAGCCTACACCAGGCTGTACAACTACATCTTGGTCGTCTGTATGAACAGCTAGAACATTGTTCATGTTGTTCAGGTCCAGCGAGATGCCGCCTCTGACCGGCGTGAAGTGGCCCTCAAGCGATGTGCCTCCAGAAAATGCTGTTACCGGAACCCGGTAGGCATGACACACCTTCATCACTTCAGATACCTCCTTCGTTGAGTTCGGAAACACAACAGCCACGGGACCCTCGCCAGGTTTGCTGTGGCGATATTGCCATGGGGAGTCAGTATGCCCGTATCTCACTTCCTCATTTGAGGTGACGTTGTCATTTCCCACGATCTCGGCGATTTTCCGAAGCGCCTCGGCCGTTTCCTCCGGGGAAGCATATATCGGGTCTTGCTTGACCTCCGATAATGGCAGAGTGCTTGTAGCTGCTGGGGTTACCGTGCGTGTCACAGCACTGAAGGCCACAGCACCCGTGAGAACTGATCCTGCCAACGCACCACCCCAGAAGAGCTTAGCAGAGGCTTTGGGAGGGGCGGCCGTTGAAAAGGCCCGTTTCAGGGGTATCCATAATTTCGCCTTTTGTCGAAACATAAGATTCAATGATCGTTGACGTACAGTGGTTATTTACGCGGATGTTGTCACGCCATGTCACATGTGTGATAAGATAAGGGTGCGTCCAGCATGCAAAAACGCGGCACTCGGTAAGAGAGCCCCCTCGGAGTCACCTTTCAGAGTTCAGCAGGCTCGACTCGTCTTTCATAGCTGAGATAATTAATTATACAAGGTTGCGTAGATCATACTTTTTTTTGGAAACTAGTGGAAGTCGCTTTTTTGTTTTGCTTTTAGAAGCAATGTTCAGGCCATGGATCTTTGGACCATAACCTTGAAACCATTCGAAAGGCCCTGCACATCAGCATAGGCATTTTTCATTAGCTCGTACCCATTTGGAAGAAGCTTCACATGGACCTCTTTAATCGGCGAATTAGCACCAAGCATGAAACAAAGAAGGAAGTATCCGGGCCTTCGGTGATCGAAACAGAACGCGTAAACACTCTGGTTTGGACGCGCATTCGTATAAGCCGTCAGCCACCGCTCGACGTCGGCCTTGTTACCCTTTTGAAACTTATCGCTCTGGGTCATTTCGTCGACCTTCCTTGCCATAGACTGGACGTGCATGATGATCAGCTCATCGAGATCCGAGTATCGATACTGTCCTACCTGCAGGATTCTGCCGAGCGCGTACTCGTTGGGTTTATCGAGCTCCAAGACATCGATATGCTGGTAGATCTGCTCTGCAACCTTCCACGTAACGACAAGATGATCCATGCCCCTTGAGCTGGGTCTGATCACCAAGTCACCGCGCTGTAGCGGAGCCAGGAATGCCTCGGCCTCTTTGGCACTGAAGGGCCGGAATAGCGGATGCTTGATGACACGCATCTGGCGCTGCGTCTGTTCAGTCCTGCGTCGAATGACATCGGCATCCCGCTCCTCGGCCGCCGTGTTCCAGTGCTGAGCATCGTGATGCGTAGCCTTGGCCTCCAGTCTTTTCTGAGCATCCACAACATCGGATTGGCGAGTGGACACCGACGCGAAAAGACCGGCATAGTCCACACTCTGTATCACTGCCTGTACTGCCTGTCCAGGAGCAAACTGCTGATTCAACGGAACGGATCGGTCGTCGCTGATCGACCCAGACTCAGCCGCCGCATCGATTCCAGAATCGAGGGACAAAACAAGCTGTCTGCCGGTGACCCGGCGCACAATCGCGGAGCAAACCGATCCACTGCCCAGGCTTGCGCGGGTGTTGCCCGTCAGCATGGTGAAGACCTCATCAGTACTCATAGGGCGCAGTGGGTCACGGAGCTCACGGTATGCCTCCTGGATTTCACGGCGGATTTGATCGAGAGTGCAGCGCTTGCGCTGCTTGAACAGAGACTCGAGCTCCTCGGCGTACTCCTCCAAGACGAGATCGTCGAGTTTTCTGCCCTCAGGATCGTCTTCCAGCAGCTGGTATACAACGCCGCCCGACTGGCGGTTTTCAATGGCGACGATATCCTCTTCATCCAGTTCCTGGGCATCGGCAGAGACCTTGCGAGCCAGGTCATAGTCCTCCGGGTGAATCCGGGTGGAATCAAGGTACTCCTCGCCATCGGAGGTCCAGGGAATTTTGAAGAATGCCGCGCAGTTCATGAACACTGTTTTCGAAGTCACCTCGGCAGTGACTAGCTCGGTACGCTGGTTGATGTGACCCTGAGCGCGGGCAAGAATCGCTTGCGTGATGCTTGTTGCCTTGCGAGGGCCCAGCCCAGCGATGTACGGCAACAGGGACGCATTGTACGGCGACCGAAGAGCAAGGTTGATATCTAGCCCCTCTAGACAGGTGATATCAACGAACGCGGTCTCTGTGGCCCATGCAAACTGGTCCTTTGGAAGCAAGGTCTGGTTGGGGTGGACCGGGAGAGCCAAGAGCTGCTCAGCATCAAGCGCAGCATGCTCATGCAGCGGCGACTGCAGGGAGCGGGCCAGCGACACGCAGTAGCGCGCATTGGAGACGAGCTCGGGGAACTCCGCGGCTGCCTTGCTAGAGTTCCGGTAAAGTCTAGCGACGTCGTCCCTTATCCACATGACAGTAAGCGGCTCCTCGGCCTCCTCGGGGCCAGTCTGAATGCCGGCCTCCTCGATGGCCTGCTGCACATGCTGGAACAGTCGCCGCGTGGCCGGCGTGAGGCCGCCCACGCCAACAACATCGGGGCGGATTTTCTCGGCCAGATCCGCGAGGCGGCGGCGGAAATCGGGCGCGCGCGCGTCGCCGAGTTTAGCCACCTCGGTTAGCCGGCCGTCTTCGTCCACAACAACGGCAATGACAGCATCGGTGGAGTTGGCCTCGCCCGACGTCACGGCCAGCACGCGCGGAATCGTGCCGATGATATAGCCCGCGGGCTTGAACGGGGCCTGGTTGATGCGCTCGATGAACGTTGTGCGGACCTCGTCCCTAAGAAGACGCACGCACTTTGTGCGCAGCGAGTCGATGATGCCGCGCGTGATCAGCGGTACGATCTTGCGCGAGGCGCCCTTCGCGACGCGCCTGCGGGCGTCTGCCCAGTCCGAGCTGCCACTCCCGCCGCAAACGCTCTCGAAGTCGGCGTACAGCGTCGACTTGTAGTTGGGAAACTGCACCCGCACAATCACCAGCCCCTGCGCCTCGGCCTGGAGCATGCGCAAGAACAGCGCCGGCCGCATGCGCAGCTCCTCGAGCGTCCAGTTTGCCGCGTACTTGATGTCGGCGTAGGGCGAGTTGACGTCGATTTTGCGGCGCCCGTCGTCGGTGAGCACGATGTCGATGGTTGACGCGAGCTCGAACTGGTGGCGGAACCACCGGCGGATGCGGGGCTCGAAAAAGATCGCAGCGCTGGAGTACTCCTCGGCATCGTTCACCGAGGCGCCGAGCTCGGTCGCCAGCTCGGAGGGAGCCAACGCCGAGTCTCTGCCGCTCACTACAGACCCCAAGGACTGGTCGAGGGCGGCAGCGATCTTCGAAGGCGTGAGCTGGAGCGCGTCAACAACCTCCATGGTTGTGCCGGCGCGTATTCTGTCGTAGGTGCCGAACCGCGAGTGGCGCCGCGCCTGGCGCAGCGACGCACTGTGAACGAACTGCAGCCACTCCAGCAAGTCCTGGAAGTCCGCCGCTGTTTCGGCGCCGGCCTTCGACGCCAGAAACAGCGGGTCAACATCGGCGTTGAGCTGAGCCGCGAGGTCCTCGGTAGCGCGGGACTTGTCCAGCAGCGCGTGGTAGTCGAGGTCGAGCTCAATGATTGTCCACAGGTCGTCCTGTGTGAGCAGCTGCGTGCGCACCGCCTCGGCGGTCTTGTCAGCGAAGTGCACGAGGTAGTCCTGGCGGTGGTGCCAGATGAACGGCGCCTCGAGGTTGTCCTTGGCCACGAACGTGAGCACCTGGTTCACGGCCTGGCGCGTGGGCTCGCGGAGCTCGGCCACGGGCTTCTTGATGTTGAGAAACGCCTCGGCAACCCACTGCTGCTTGGTGAACATCGTGGCGTCGTCGAGGTCGTACGGCGTGCGCAGGTGCGTGCGCAGCAGCTGGAACCGCTCGGGGATGTCCTCAACGCGGATGCGGTTGTCTTCGGCGGTGAGCATGCGCGCGGCAAGCTCCGACGGCTCGAACACCTCGGCGAGGTCTTCGGCCGGCTCCTCGGCCGCCTGCAACTCGTCCTCGCCGGCCAGCGCCCAGTCGTACATGTCGCCGTCGCCAAACACATCGTAGATCTCGGCCAGCTTGTCCTCGTCAAGAGCGAGGCCGGCCAGATCCGCCGACACGCGGCCGAGCCCCGGCGCCGCCGCGGCCGCCCGGCGCGAGCCGGTCTCGCGCTCCTCCTCGCGGCGCAGAGCCTCTTCCTCGTCCTCGCTGAACTCGTCGGCCTCGATGAAGTCGTCGAACTCGCCGCGGCGCGACACGGGGCGCTCTTCCTCTTCCTCTTCCTCCTCGTCGTCGAACATGTTGTCGAGCCCGCGCTGCGACGCCGGCCGGCTCTCGCTGGCCTTCTTCAGCCGCTTGAACCGCGAGCTGCCGTCCTTTTGGGCCGTCGCGCCGGTCGCCTCGCGCACAAGATCCAGGTCGTCCTCGTCGAGCAGCATGTTTTCGTCGCCGGACGCGCGCCGGTGGTGCCGCTTCCGTCTTCGGCGCTTCTGCGGCTCGTCCTCGTCCTCGTCGCTATCGGCGATCAGCTCTTCGCGGATTTTGGCAAGCTCTGCCGCATCGTCGCTCGAGTCCTCGTCGCTCGAGTCCGGCGCCTCACCTTCTCCCTCGGAGGGAACGCCCTCATCGCCAGAGCCGGGCTCCTCGGTCTTCAAGGCGGGCTTGACGTCGTCGACTTCCTGTGCGGGGGAGGCAGCGCGCTGCGGTGCGTCCTCCTCGTCGCTCGAATCGTCGACACCCTTCCGGCGATTCATGGTGGAGAGAGATCAAGAAGCACGTGAACCTGGAGGTAGAAATGAAATATTCATTGTGGGTGGTGAGAAGGGTCCCCGAAGTGATTCGACAAGGAAGTAGTGAAGCTCAGAGTCCGAGGCAGGTTATTCTTTTGGTCTGTAGAGGTGTAGTCATAAATCTTAGTTGTCTTTCAGCTGGTTCTTTTGCTGGTGCTCGGCGTGCCCGGTGTGCTCGGCGGGCCTAGCTTCGACGGGTATCAACAACTTTGCATAAAATCCGGAACGGCTTTTAATTACATATGTAAATCCGTTTCGTACTACTTTAGCGCTCTCTTCGGTAACTTGAATTGCTGTTGTGGTGATGATGTACGACTGCCAGCTTGTGGGGGCTAAGTTGAGGGCATATGACAGGGCCTCCCACATTGTCGTGGACCACACCAAAAATGCCACCACAAATCAGCAATTCTCATAAAAACCTGAAAGCCCAACTGATATCAACCAGTGCATTAACCAGTGCATTCACCAATGTATGCGCTCTAACCGCCGCCAAACTATTTGGAGCGTCAATTGCTGGCCGCCACGAATCCTAGAATCCGGCCGCGCCCTTGCCCTTGTTGACGCTGCACCGCAAATGCTCGGTCGAGTTGTGTGGGCGCTTTTCAGCCTTACCGCGCTTGCAAGCATCGTTCTCAACGCCTATGTCCGGCTGTATCCCTTCTTGAGAAGCGGCTGCGCGTGGAGCCCCAAAGCATCCGTCAAAATAGCCGCGTTCGGCGACCCGCAGATCACAGGCTGGCACCCGTCGATGTCGCTTCGAAAGCGCGTGGATGTTGCTGGAAACGACCTGTTTCTGAAACAGATCGTGCATACTGTGCGGAGCGCGACCAAGCCGGACTTTGTCGCGGTGATGGGTGACCTGATCTCATCGCAGTGGATTTCGACCCCCGAATTCGACGAGCGCGCCGATCGGTTTGCCGACATTTTCCCAGCCGAGCACGCCCCTGGCCGCATTGTGAACGTGAGCGGGAACCACGATATCGGCTACCACGGAGAGTTCACCGACGAGCGGCTGGATCGCTACCTGCGGCGGTACGGCGCGGTCAACTACGTTGTGCCCGCGGCCTCGGGCGACTGGCGGCTCGTCGTGCTGAACTCGCTGAGCCTGGACGGCCCGCCCCACGACGACAAGTGGCAGCGGGAAACGCGCGAGTTTCTATCCGAGCTTCAGAACAGCGCCTTCACGGGGTCAACCGTGCTGCTCAGCCATATCCCAATGTACAAACCGGCCGGGATCTGCCGCGACGGCCCACTGTTCGAGTACTACGGCCAGGAGTTTGGCTCCACGCTGCGCGGCCAGAACCACCTGAGCGCCGAGATGACGAGCCTCGTGCTTGACTCGGCGTTTGGAGGCTCCACCGCCGGCGGCATCATTCTCGCCGGACACGACCACGAAGGGTGCGAGGCGAGCTACCTGCGGCGAGACGGCGAGTGGGTCAGCGAGCCGGGGTTCAGCGATGGCAACGCCGTAAAGGAGGCGACGGTGCGGAGCGTCATGGGCGAGTTTGGAGGAAACGCCGGGCTGGTGAGCGGCGTGTGGGACGCTCCGTCCAAGCAGTTCCGGTGGCACTTCAGCCTGTGCCGGTTCCACGTCCAGCACGTATGGTGGGTGACGCAGGCCGTGACCTATATCAGCTTCTGCCTATTCTCGCTAGCTATTGTCATTTAATTCACATCGTAGCTAGCTAACTGAGCACTGATGCTGGCCCTTAAAAAAGAAAGTCATCAGCAGACGGCGATGCAGTGCCCTACGGTGGATACTTCTAGAAACGTTAGGCACGGCGCGCGGCGCGCGCGTGGGTGGCCGGCACCGGGCCCTCGCCATTGCCGCTTCTCGACTGATACCGTCGGAACGCTGCATACCCCAACCGCAGACTCCCGATACGGCGAGATGTCCTAATCAGACACATGGCAGCTTGGGCTCCCCGGCGAAACTTCCCAGCTCCCCGGCGCTGAAAAACCCAACTGTTTCATAGCGAGTGGCAAGCCCCAGCAAAATATCCAAGATGAATCCGATGATCACAAACATGGTGCTGATGCTGGTTGTAAACCGGCTCAGCGGAAAGCTCGACTTCGAGGAGCCCGCCACCGTCAACATCGTGCGCGGCTGCTACATCGCCTCGAACGTGCTGATCTTCCTTATGTACCTGTTCGCGCGCCAAGTGATCAACAAGAAGAACGACCTCAAGACGATCAGCTATGAGCAGCCCGCGTCCGCGTTCTCCCAGGAGGCGCCCACGCGTGTCACCACCACGGTCAAGGCCTACGACCTCGAGCAGGTCGACGCCGCGCTGAAGGGCGTTTACCAGGGCGTTGCGATGATGGCGTTCATGCACCTCTACATGAAGTACACCAACCCGCTCGTGCTCCAGAGCATCATGCCCCTGAAGTCTGCCTACGAGAACAAGATGATCCAGATCCACCTGCTCGGCCGCTCGGGCCCCGAGTACGAGCGCCCGTTCAAGGCCCCGTCGTTGTTCGGCGACCTCACGGGCCAGGGCACCGAGGAGGCTAAGCCTGCCGCCGTCAAGGCCAAGGCCGAATAAAATCAGCACTGCCGGCTCCTCCAATAAATAAATAAATAACACTATTACACACTTTCCAGTAGCTCGATCGCCAGGTGCAGCCGCCGCGACACATCAGACAGCACGTCGAGCATCGTTTCGGGGGAGACGCCCTCCACCAGCCCAGCTGGCGGTGCGGTGGTTTGCGGTGCGGTGGTTGGTGCCGCTGTTTCGGATTCGGGCCCTGGCGCAGGATCAGACACTGCTCCACGCGCTACAGAGGCCTCCTGAGTCTCTAGCTCATCGAAAAAGCGCCGCTTCTTGTCCACATACGTCCGGAAACTTCTTTCCACAACCCGGGGAATCTTCCGGCGGTACTCGGCGTTCGCCAATAGCTGGTCGTTGATCTGCACCGTCAGCTGGCCCACGCCGTTGAGCAAGGCGCGGTCAACCGGCTCCAGCCCGTCCACGTCTTCGCAA
This sequence comes from Entelexis gropengiesseri, assembly GCA_030579755.1. Classification (NCBI taxonomy): domain Eukaryota; kingdom Fungi; phylum Ascomycota; class Dipodascomycetes; order Dipodascales; family Trichomonascaceae; genus Entelexis; species Entelexis gropengiesseri. The sequence continues at coordinate 302,166 of JAKTRO010000002.1, read as the reverse complement.
AACCCTCTGAAATCGTCGATGTCGTCGGTGGTCGGCACGCCGTCGACTTCAAGCGCGAACCGCGCCATTTCATACACAGACCGTACCTCACGATCTACTGACTGCCAATTCTCGTCATCTTCCGACCCTGTGCCTTCCGGGAAATACTCGCGGTACGACTTACGCGCCTCACGCAGCAGGTTCTGGAACAGCTGCCGCGACTCGTCCACAGAAACGCGAAGTCGACGTCCGTCCATGCGGCAAGGGTATGCGAGCACCCCTTCATATATATATTGGATGGCAAGGGGGTGAGGGATGATGGTAGGAGTAGCTAAAGCGAGCAAAGCAGGACCTTGAGTCCGGTTGTTCTATGCTGAATTATACTTCAGTCTCGTCAATAATCCTATATATCCGGCTTGTTTACTGGAACAATAACCTTATTTTGGTGTTGAGTGGCTGCGAACTTCTTGGGTAGCCTTCAAGACAACGCCCTGGACACTACACCCTGCACATTGCGTACACCACCATTTCCATGTTTGTTCAGCACCGCTGAGCTGCGCCCGCTGAGCTGCGCCAGGGTTGCTGAACACGGCCAGATCTAAATAAGGCCCCATCGCGCGTAGCCCTTGCCCAGCGACGGAAACATCAACAAACAAATCAACAACAGACTTTACCCCCTCGCCCTCTACTCCTTAGTCCATATCCGCAAAGCATGAAGAGATCCTCTATTGCTGACCGGTATCTCCAGACTCTGGAAAGCAATTCTTTAGAGAACGCTCCCAAGAGCCCTCCGAAGAGTATTCATGATAGCCCCTCGCGGAGCCCGAAGCGAGCGTTGCCCACGCCCATAAAGGCCACTCCCGGTGCTTCCGAGACAGGCGGAACTTCCAAGCAACAAGCAAGCCCGCTTAAGCCGAGAGCTCCTGCTAGCAACACTGGAGCTGAATCCTTGCGTGGAGCCGAGACCCTGCGTGCTAAAGCTGAGAGCGCCAAGCCGTTGAACGAGACCGCGAAACAACCGCTAGAGCCGCAAAAACAGCCCCACCAGCAGTCCAAGTCTGCTTACCTGTCAAAAGCCCCAGTTAGTCCCACTGCGAAATCATCGCTGCCTTCGTCAACTTCCCTCGCCAAGATTGGGCCGAAACCAGACCGCAACCCGTTGATGCACAACCAAGACTTGTCACCAAGCCAGATATCGTGGGACAAGGAGCGAAAGAATTGGCAGGCGTATGAGTACTTGTGCCACGTTGCCGAGGCCAAGGAATGGGTTGAAAAACTGCTCGGCAGCGAGCAGCCCGCAGTCGAGACGTTTCCCGAGTCTCTGCAGAACGGCATTGCTTTGGCAAAAGTGACCAAGAAACTGCGACCGGATCTTTTGAAATGGCCTATCTTCGAGCACAAGCGACTGCAGTATCGCCACACTGAAAATATCACCATGTTCTTCGACCTCTTGGAGGCATTCAAGATCCCCTCGCTGTTTCAGTTCGATATGACTGATTTGTATGAAAAACGCAACTTGCCCAAGGTGATCTACTGCATACATGCGGTATCACATTATATCGCCGACTCTGGAACTGATGTGGCCGCCGTCGACGACTTGGTCGGCAAGCTAGAGTTCAGTGAGGACCAGCTTGACACGACGCAGCGCACGATTGCTGGGAAATCCATGCCGAATTTCGGGGCTATGACGCGACAGCTTAGCGGGCGCCAGCCAAAGCTCGATATTGAGTCTGAGCCAGAGGCTGAGCCAGAGCCAGAGCCAGAGCCAGAGTCCGATCAAAACCAGGGGCGGAAATCTACAGGCTCGCTTGACTCTGATCATGAAGACCCCGACGCAGACCTTGCAGCTCGTCTGCGCAATACTAAGATTCGTGCGGACTCGCCGTATGGCTCGGAAGACGAGCAGCTGGACGTAAAACCTCGCCGCCGATACAGGAAACAGACTGAATGGGAGGAAAGAGTACGCGAATTCAGCAACAGGGTGGCGAGCTACGACCGTGGGGACAAATACGGCTACAACCGCCGCGATAGCTACGGCGATGGCTACCGCTATGGTGAGAGCTACCGTCGTACTCCCCGGAGTCGGCGCGATCTTGATAGTCGAGACCACTCTCAGTACGCCTACAGCGAGTGGAACAGGCGGCATAGAGACAGCTATAACCCGCGCAATTTTTCGAATGAGTCGATCAGGTCGCGCGTTTTGAGCTCAACGGAGCTGATGCTCATGCAGCTCGAAATGCTAGAACCCGAAATCGAGCAGCTACAGTCTCGGTGCAGGGGAGCCTTAGTCCGTAAGCAGTACCGCAACGAAAAAGCTGCCGACATTGTTGGTCTAGTTCAAGCTTTGAGTCGCGGCTTCCTGGTTCGGAACCGGATAAGCATGATCAAACACCAGCCTGACTTGATACAATTCCAATCAGCTGCTCGAGGCAAGCTAGTGCGCCGGCATATTGGCGGGGCTTTCGATATGCCTCAAGAGTGGGCGATAAGGCTCCAGACCGCGTCTCGTGGGCACCTAGCCCGCTTGCACCACCAGGCAGCCAAGCCTCGGGCGACCGAGGCTCAGCTTAAGAGCATGGTTGAGCTGCAAGCAGTTGCCCGGGGTGTTCGTGTCCGGAAATACTTTAGCGCGACTGCAACGCAGGCACGGCAGATTGTGACAGTACAATCTTTAGCTCGTGGGAAACTGACCCGACGTCATCTAAATGCTCAGAAAGATCTGCTTGAGAGTAGAGACGCTGCTAAGTCGATCACGGCCTTGCAGTCCTCGTTCCGTGGCGTGGTTCTGCGATTCCGGCTCGGTTGCCTTTACGACGACTTAGATCAACAAATATTGGGGATTGTTGGCCTTCAAGCACGCCTTCGCGGTCACCTGCAGAAGCGGAAGTTTGAGGCGATACGAAGCCAGTGGATTGCAAACACGGACAAAATCATCCAATTGCAAAGCATCTGGCGCACCAAGGTTCAAGGTGGATACTATCGTACGCTTATTGCTGATGCCAACCCTACACTGAACTCAATCAAACCATTCGTTCACCTTATTGATGACAATGAGGAGGACTATCGACAGGAGCTTGAGCTAGAGCAGCTGGGGAGGCGCATCGGCGTCAAAGTGAAAGAGAACGACCAGCTCGAGGGACGCATCGCTCAACTAGACACCAAGATCGCTTTGCTCGTGAAGAACAACATCTCTATTGATGAAGTTGTTCTTCAGCAGCAGCGCCAGAATCAGGATCTGCGTCAACAGCTTCACAAGGAAAGCCAGCTTGATCAGGAGTTGAATGGAAGCGGCTCAGGCCGGAAGCGCGCGCACGCTGCGCAAGCCAGTACAGCCAGCACCAGTGACAACGGCAACGGCTTGAAGCTGAAGTTCGACCCCACAACCTTGCAGAAGAGCAGCCGTAAACGGGTTGAGCTATACCAAGGTTTGCTGTACGTGCTGCAAACGCAGCCTGAGTATACGTCCAAGATGATGAAATACAAGCCCCCGAAACCTTTAGATATGGCCAAGCTGATTCTCTCTATTTTCGGGCAGGCAGAGGCTCCTCGCGAGCAGTTTTTCTTGCTGAAGCTGCTGGGCAAAACTATCAACCAATCAAGCGTTGGTAGCCCGGAGAACATGGTTGCATGGAAGATTGTGTCGCATCTCAATAGAACTCCAGACAGCATCAGGCAGGCCAAGAAGTTCTTGGCCCCGGCCGCCAGCAAGCTGAGTTCGTCTGCTGACCAGTTGCTCGAATATGATCCGCATATTATCTACCAACATCTCACCGGCGGCGGAGACCTTAGCTCTGAAGAGGCCATTCAAGAGCCCTCGGTGCGCGCTGTATTTGTTCAGAACCTTCAGAGGCTGCGCGATATTGCATATGCAGTTGTGCAATCGCTCCTGAACAACTTCAATCAGGTTCCGTTCCATATCAAATTCCTTGCCAGAGAAGTGTACCGCCAAGTCTTAAGTGCAACTGGCGAGAAGCAGACCGCGCTTGCAGCCATAGGCCAAGTTCTCATGTCGCAGTATTTGCAGCCTGTGTTCCTTTCTGCAGACAGCCTGGAAATTGTCGACGCTGCTATTGGCCACACTGCTAAAAACATCATGTTGGTGAGCAAGCTGCTTGGCCAGATCGGGCTGATGAAGCCATTCGACGCTGCTGAGGGCACCGACGTGTACCTCCAACCTTTGAATGAGTTTGTAAAGAACAGCGCGCTCCAATTGACGATGAAGTACCAGGACGCCATTGTCGACAGCCCAGACCTGCATAGTTTTTTCCACATGTCCGAGTTCGATGACATCACGATGCACGAGCGGCCGGTTCTCGACATTGCGACTAACAATGTTCTTGCGATCCATGCTATGTGCTATCAGCATCTCTCAGACTTTGCGCGCTCAACTGATGCGATGCTCAGGCCAGTGGTAGAGCAGCTAGGGCCGCTTCCCAAAGACGCGAGAGAAATGTATGATCTGGTTAGGTTCCAGACGCTTCGACTTGAACTGAACCCCCGCTATGGATCAGCGTCTTTGTCGAACTCGAGTGCCAACACCAGCCTTCTCGCAACGACTAAGCGCTGCCTGGGGTATGTCCTTCGCGTCCAGAGCAATGCAGATGATCTGATGGCTGTGTTGGTGGCACCCGTTGAGCTTGAGGACGAGCACAAGTACAACATCTTGCTGGATACAGATAACACACGACAAGTTGCCGGTGAGCTTTCGAATCTAACTTTCCGTGAGCTGAAGCTGCTGACGCTCGAGAAGGTCCTTGAGCTGGAGTCTGCCGGAGTGGTATCTCGCAAAAATGCATATCAAGCACTTGTTAACGCGATTGCTGAGGATATTCGGAACAAAGACAAGGTAAGGCAGCAGCGGGTATCAACTCTAATTGCCAAGAAGCGGACGCTTAGTGGGCTAGAAGAGAAGAATACGTTTCTGAGCGAACGACTTGGAATTTACAACAACCACATCGAGTCAGCTCTTAGAACGCTGCAAACTGAGACCAGCTTGGCTCTCCAAGCTAAGGGGAAGCGCTTCCAACGCTTCCAATTCTCTCAAGCTCTCGGACACACAAGTGCCACGAACGAGGGTCCCTCAACCAAGTATGGCCTCTACAAGACCTCAGCAGAGACGCTGTACGAGCGGCGCGTGATTGTTTCCATGCACGGCTACACCGATAGGCAGCTGCGAGATGTTTCCATGATCTTCAGCTCGAATGTCGTAGCGGAGTTCCAGCTTGATATCACTTACAAGGGGGTGCTGGTGCCAAATGGTAGTACCAAGGTGACCCTCGATGAGCTACTCGATCACCAGTACCAGGACAACCCAACCATTGATATCGCCATTGGTTCTGTGAAATTCAATACCAACAGGCTCCTTCAGCTGCTGTTTGAGAAGTTCTTCGGCGCACCTGCCCACGCCAAGTGAAGAGGCCTCTATTCGACGGGCCCTTGAAGCGAGAATGAGATGGGTTTTACAGGTTTTGCAGGTCATAATATCTATACTTCTATGCGATTCATAACATAACTTCATAATTGCGGGCGATTCCGGTGCGGCCTTTCTTTATTTCGGCCGACTCTTCCGATATATCGCCATGGTCCGAGCCAAGGCCCTTCCAAGAGCGTTGCTGCAGCTTTTGGGCAGCGGTAGAGACAGTGTTTCGGACGGTGAGAGAGTTGCTGCTTCGCTCCAGCTCACCGTCTCCAATGTTGAGATGCTCCACCTGGCGGAGAGGCGTATTTCCAAAAACAAATTTACCGGTGACGAGGTCGAACAGCGGCTCGCTGTCTTCAGCGGGCTGCTGCAGCCCTGTAGACTCCGCATCCGCCTCTGCATCGTCAGAGAATACCTGGTTGAAGTCGAGCAGCCATTTTCCAGTCCACGCATCATCGAGCGCCAGCTCGAGCTCGTATGGCGTGACAATTGGCTTAAAATACTCGTCGTCATCGACAATAACTCCGCCCTGTGGACATCCCAGCACGACCCAGCAGTCCACAGCCTCGAAATTCCCGAGCTTCGCGACGTTGGGCTTACCCACGACAAAAGTGTAGTACTTCTTCCCGGCGCGCGTGACTGCTTGCTTCGTGCGCTCGAGCAAGCTGAGAGTGTCGCGCAAGGAGAGGGTGTTTACAAGGATTCCCACGGTTCCCGCGGCCTTCACGTTCTGGACGTGGCGATACCGCTTTCGCAGGGCTGGCGCGCTGGGCACTATTTCGCCCCTGGGGGTCACAACTCGGATGTCGCTGAACATCGTTGACCAGTGAAGAAGCAAAGATTCACTTGGCGAGTCTGTGAGGTACACAAACGCACACTCTTCCAGCGGATCGGATGTTTGTTCGGTTAAGGCACGATTAGGCAGCTCAGGAGACATGTGGACCATCTCATGGGCCGGCAGCGCCGGAATGAACTCGGCGGCAGTCGAGCTTGGTAGCGCGACGATAATATTCGACTGCATCTCGGCAAGCTCCAAGGCAAGATCCGTGTAGTGAGTCTCCGGGTAAAGGATCACGGTCTTTTCCGGGAACTGGGCGGCGACGGCTGCAACGTCCACATCACGCTGCCGCCGAGACACATAGACCACTGGCAGCGACTTGGTTGGGTTCAGGCATGCGTTGCCGAAGTGGTAGACAACATCGCCATGAACATGCTGGGCAGCGATCTCATCGACACAGCAGGACGAGTACGACGTATCTGCCAAGACATACACATGCACATCCAGGCGCTCTTGGATAAGGGAGGCGATCTGGGCCGAGTCGCGGACGAGGTCATCGGGAAACTGCAGACAGGGCGCCTTGTAGTTGTTCTGTTTGATGTGGGCCGCAATTGCGTCGACAAAGTAGACCTCTGCAAGCTCTTCGGGGCTCGCAGTCGGGCTAGCGGCTAATTGCTGAACCCGAGCATACTCGGGCTCTGTGGCTAACACTGGGGCCGCGGCAGACATGGCCTGTGGCGTGAAAAAAACACCACTATTTCTTGGTGAGTAGTATGTGGGCGGTGCCCAACCCTGGAACGTGCTCTAGCGGAAAAACCCTCGAGATTACGTAGACTAATCTGCACCCGGGACCCCCGGAGCAGCTCCAGGGCTTGCACGCATCACGGAGCCTTGCTGGCGGCGGGCCGGGATTCTCCACGTGATGATGGAGGTCGCTTTGTGAAACACGCATAGCGGAGAGAGTGATCATACCGCGGGCTACCTCGTTCTGCGTCAGAAAGAAGAACGTCTGACATTCTGCACTGATGGCATGCCGGTGTTGGTGCTAGATAACGGTTCATATGAGATAAAGGCGGGCATGGTAGGCCAGCCCGAGCCTGTACATGTAGTTAACGCTATGATGCGCTCGCGCGACCGGCGGTTATGGCTGGGCAATGCCGTCAATCTGTGCAAGGATCTTACCGGGCTGCAGTACCGCCGACCGGTTGCGCGGGGGCAGCTCTTCTCCTGGGAGCTTGAGAAGGCCATTTGGGACTGGACCTGGGACCAGAAGCAGATTGTGCGGTCGCCAGACGAGCTGAGAGATGCTACGCTGATACTAACCGAGGCGCCCGGCAGCCTGCCGTCGTCGTCAATCAACACTGATCAGATCGTTTTCGAGGAGTACGAGTTTGCGCGCTATCGCAGGTGTCCTCCCCAGATTCTGGCCGCTAGTGCTATCTCAAGCCAGGCTGGTCCGAAACTTGTTGTGGATCTAGGATTCCACGCTACACATTGCGTACCGGTGATTGAGACAGCTAGCGCTATCAGCGAAGGCATTCGCAGGGTCGACGTCGGCGGTAAGATACTGACGAACTACCTAAAAGAATCTGTGAGCTACCGCTACTACAACATGATGGAGGAGACGGCGATTCTGAACCGAATCAAAGAGAAGACGTGCTTTGTTTCCCAAGACTTTGAGCGGGATCTCGAGTCGTGGCACAGAGATCACGAAGCTAAAAGGTACTCGGACTTTGCGCTCGGCTACGAGCTTCCCTCCAGCCATGAAGAGCCCTACGGCCACGTAGTGGAGTCGCTGGACGACGCAGTCCAGGCCCAGAAATCCAGCGATCAGCAGGTCCTGATTCTGGAGAACGAGCGCTTCTCTGTTCCTGAGGCGCTGTTTGACCCCGTCGGCCACCTGGGACTCAACCAGGCAGGTATTCCCGAGGCAGTTGCCTCCAGCATTGCTGCTTGTCCCGCGCTCTACCAGCCGCTATTATGGGCCAACATTGTTGTGTGTGGGGGCACGGCGAACCTTCCGGGGTTAAAGGACCGACTTTATCAAGAGTTAAGGAAGTGGGCGCCCGAGGACGTGCCAGTGCGGATCCAGACCGCCGCGAGTAATGTGGAGGCTGCTTGGCAAGGCGGGGTGAATCTCGCGCAGAACGACGAATTTGCTCTGAACGATTGGACCGTTAGCCGCGAGGAATACCTCGAGCAGGGCCAGTCATACCTTAATCGGAAGTTCACTACGAACGCCGTTTCTACTCGCGCGCTTGAGCATCGCGCGCACCTCAGTGGGTAAGGGCAAGCACCCACCTTGTCCCACCCATCACCACCGCCCTCCAAAACTGGCCAGCCAGAGCTGACATTACATTACCCCTAGTGGTTGTTACCGTGTGTATTGAGCATCGCACTCCACATAAACACAGTGGCACCTTCACCCGCACTGCCGAGCGCACAGCATACCGGTGCAATGCAGGACCCAACAGAGGCCCCTGCCAGTGACCTCGAGGGCCGCTTCTTTTTGCGGAGCGTGGATGGCGCATCAGGGCACAACAGCACAATTGTGCTTCAGAACGAGAACGGCCCGTGCGCGCTGGTCGCCATCGCAAACAACTTGATTCTTGGAGACTCGCCATTGGCGTCGTCCATCGAAGCCTCGAAGGTGGACCGCTCCATTGACGAGGACGCTCTTAAGGCAAAGCTGGGGGAGATCGCAAGCAATCGGACTGAAGACCCGGTTGTATTGTCGTCTCTTGCCGAATTTCTCCCAAAGTTGACCCAGGGCCTCGATGTAAACCCCCGGTTTGATGGATCTTTCCAGGAGAGCCCCGAGCTGCGGGTGTTTGCTGCGTTTGGAATTCCTATAGTCCACGGCTGGGTCCTGGGGCCCATGGAACGCGAGGAGTTCGGGATCGAGGACGAGAAGCTCAGCAGCCTTTCGTACGAAGAGTTCTGTACGATGCAGTTTTCTGACACCCCCAACGAGCAGCTCGGTCTGTTTGCTCAGCGGTATCAGAGCCAGCTGACCACCAGTGGCTATGTGCACCTTCTAGAGACTGTGCCCTCGGACTCCCTCTCGATTTTATTTTGGAACAACCATTTCAGCACACTGCTCAAACGCGACGGGCAGCTGTTGACACTTGTTACGGACCTTGGCTACCAGAACCGCCCAGAAATTGTTTGGGAGGTGCTAGAGCCCTCGGGCGCGGGCCAATTTCTCAATGGCAACTTCAGCTTCTCGGACCAGCAGATCAAAGGGGACGAAGCGCTAGCTAAGCGGTTAGAGATGGAACAAAAAGCGAAGCACAAAAGACATGCAAAATCGCGCGCCTCTCCTGCCGCAGGGGCAACCAGCGATAGTGGGACAGCAAGAACAAGAGGCAAGAGAAGCGACTCATCCTCTGCTAAAGAATCAAAATCGGCTGGACCGTCTAAGAAGGATAAACAGGGCCGATGCGCCATTATGTGACCTACCGCTGACAACTACATAACCTTTCTATCTTATCTTAAAGGCCAACAAGTAGGTGATCACGTCAGGCCCTGCCTCGGTGGTCCTTGAAACCGCGGCGTGGCTTTATAAACACAGAGGCGGGATTCTTCTGCTTGTGATTCCCTCGAGCTGGGGGTGCTGATGCCGAGGGTTTCGGGGGCCTGGGTCCCTGCCCAATATGAGCATCGTGAAATGGCATTCTATGGGCACCAGAAGGTGCATTGGCGTCACCAGGTGGCTTCCCGTGGAGAGGCACTGAAATATTTGATCTTCCCTCGTGGTCAAGCGTCGGTGTCTCGCTCGTTTCTAGGGCTCTTGCGGAGCCATCATTGGTGCCAGCAGAAGCGCCAGCGTTTGACTCCGTGGCTGTACCGTGCCGAATCTGGGGTTTTGAACCGGTCTTTGACCTTGTCTCCGTATTCGAACTCCTCTCGCAGTCACTTAAAACACGTTTGCTGCCATTTGAGGCGACTTGATCCCTTTCATGATAGGGATGGACAGCTTTACGCTTCCGAGAGTCGGAGAAACTCGGCTGGCCTGTAGACTGGTCTGTTGAAGACCAGTTTTCCGTCTGTTGCTGATTCGACGCTTGGAAACTTTCCGGTCGTGGGTCCGCATTAGGCGCGTTCATGACTCTCTTAGATCGAGTCACCACCGAAATGAAATTGTTTGGATCCGCATTATAGAAGCATCCGCGCTCGGTAGCATCACGTATCAACTCTCGCCATACTTCGTTACCGACCAAAGAGTCCGAGTTGCCAAGAATCCACAGAGACGACTTCGCTCGAGTCACCGCGACGTTCATACGGCGAACGTCTCCAAGAAAGCCAACGCTGTCGGTCTGGCCGCTAGTAGCACGCACACACGACATGACAATGACGTCTTTCTCTTGGCCCTGGAATCCATCGATAGAGTTGAAATCAACGTGAGCAGTAATCTCTGACCCGAGTGATTCGGTGAAGATCTGTTTCATAAAACGGACCTGCTCTCGATAAGGCGAGATGACACCAATGCTTCCAACCTCAGGGAACTCACGCCTTAGGAACTTCACAAGGGCCAATGCTGCTCTTGCCTCTGCGGTGTTCCTAAGACTTCTACCATTCGAGCGCTCGTGCTTGCCTTTAACCTCGAAGAAGGTGTACGGGCCCAAAGCTGGGTACTTGCTGTGCCATGAGCGTCGTCGCTGCTCTGAGAGGCCTTCCCCATCCTTCAAACGATTATCGTAGAACTCTTTCGAAGGAAATCGCGAAATCTCGGGGTGCATCCGGAATTGAGTGTCGAGCATGCTGACCATTCCCGGGATATTGTGGTGCTGATTGAACATTCTAACAAATAAGCTCTGCTCATACTTCAAGCGGCTGGCCTCTCGAGAAATCACCGTTGGCGGCAGTTGGTTCGGGTCTCCGACCATGATACACTGCGTGCATCCATATTTCAATGGAATTAAAGCCGAGAGTTCAATGCTCTGGGCGGCCTCATCGATAATGACCGTGGGAAATGCTATGCCAAGCGTGCTTAGAAGTGGGTGGGCCGAGGCTGAGAGTGTTGTGCAAACGACCTGCGACTTCGATAGAATATCATGCTGCTCCTTACGGAATTTCACGTCTCTTTGTTTCTTTGCCAATTCAAGTCGTTCTCTCTGAGTATCCAGTGCATAATTCTTCTCCCGAATCTTTCCATTGATCTGAGTTATTTCACTCCGTAGCTTCACAACATCGCTTTCACTCAGGCTTGATTCTGTGCTGGCAAGCTTTTTGCGAAGAGCGTCCCTCTGTTGGGTGAGTGCTGTGTGGCTGCGCCTAAGTTCTTCGTCGGCGGGCTCGGCGGCGTCCGAGACCGCACGGTTCACCTTTTCCTCAAGCGACAGGTCTCTAATCTGCTCGGACATCGCTTCAAGACGTCCCAATCTGGTAACATTGAGTTCCATCAGGGTCCCGGCAGAATTTACAACTCCGCCTTTCAACCGCAAAACGATCTCGTCGACTGCGGCATTAGAGGGTGCACACACCAAGATTCGCTTGTCAGCCACAGCTGTTGTACCAGACGCTTGTGCTGACATCTGGTTTCTTGTGAAGTACGAACCGATTATGCCAAGAATGGTTTTGGTCTTTCCAGTTCCAGGGGGTCCTTGGATGAGACTGAAACCACTGTGAGACAGGGCACCGGCAACTGACTCTGCCTGTGAGCTGTTCAAGCCGAGAGACCGCTGGAGCTTGAAAATCTCGCTAGCGTCTGCCCTTGATGCTGTAGGTTGAGCCTTTATAATTGCATCAGCCAAATCGTAGTAAGGAAGCGCTTTCAGCGCGCTGAATTCGCGCTCCACCGTGCGTACGTTACCCACTACCTGAGCGCTCACTACAGTTCCCTGAACCAAGTCCGTGAGGAATCCATTTCTGTCATTCATGCGGATCTGCAAATCGACGTATTGGTTCTTTTTAGAACCGCTGTAGCGGATTGTGCCTTCTCGCAAGCGCGCAAAACAATGAGGCATGTCCTGAGTTATGCGGGTAGTGCGATCGTCAGACCCTTCCCTTCCTAGCAGAATAAGATCGCTCTCACTCACGCCAGAATCAGCGAAATGACTCTTCAAAACAGACACATATGCATCCGTAAAACCATCTACTTTGACTCGCTTGCCAATTGTTATTGGAAATACCTTTCCGGCTTTGCCGTCCGAGTCGACTTTGGCGTTTTGGATCTGCTCCCATGCTTCCAAGAAGAGAAGGGGGCTCATAACTTTCTCATAATGCTTAACATCAACGAAAACGTCAGGAACGGAGGCATCGGCTTTGAAAGGGGGGCTTACGTCGAAATAGTCCCACTGCAGCATAACGCGATGGAGTTCAGTTGGCTCAACATTTAAGCGGGCCTTCATTCTTCGATTTGAAAGTTCCCTTGCTTCACGCGCAAGCCGTTCTTCGGTCGCGGGAGAAGTCATGAGCGAGGTGCGGGGTCTATTGTGGTATGCTTCACGAAGTTTAGCAGCAGCATCTTCACGGCGTTTGGCGGCCAACATGTCCAGTGCGCCGCCCGCCTCATCGTCATCTGATCCATCACTATCTTCAGGCAGAGCTGGCTTTCTTTGATTGAATCCAGGAGGTCTTTCAGGGTGTATGGTGAGCGCCTGCCGGTTCAAAGGCTGCGGAGGCTGAGACTTGGTGGAAAGCTGCTCTCTGAGCATCGCCATGTTGGAGGCTTTGGCTGGCGCTGCAGGAACCACCTGGTTATTCACAATGGTTCGAGGTGGGGGGTTAGGCTGCCCGGATCCAGGTCGGAAAAAGTCAGATATAGCACGCTGTTGAAGCGGTGAAGAATGACCTGAGGTCTGCGAATTGGGCATTGAATGGGCCTTAGGTAGCTCGCGAGGAGCATTCATTACTTCAGTGATCTGATCATCTGTAAGTAGGCCTGTTGCGGACAGAAGCTCTCTGAGCTGCTCTTCCGTCAGCTTGCTGTTCTTCGAATGATTTCCAAGATTTTTGAAAAGAGTGAAGAGCTCATTGGTGAGAGGCACCTTGAACGACTTCATGAGCTCAAGCATCTCGATTATGATCTCATGAGCGATGGATAGCATTTCCGGCATGGAGAGTTGCAGCAGATCTGACATCGCAGGTACGCAGTCCATAACTGGGTGCGACAGCACCGATCCCCAGTGCTTGTCTGTTTGAGTTGTTTCTTCAGATCCTGAGGCCATATCAGCCTCCAGCAGCCTAAACTTAGACAGCATACTTTTGCTAAATTCGAGAATCTTAGCAATAACAGGCTTCGCCTGCGAATTTCCGTATTCACGGGCCCAGAGACGAATATTACTGAGGACCAAGCGGACTAGTGTCCATGACGACGGCCACATGGTTGTCAATTTGCGCTTGAGTTTCTCATTTGTGGTGTCTATCCCACTCTGCGGTGCATATATCTGCTCCAAAGCCTCCGAGCTCAAGCGTAGGAGACCCGACAAGACGCTGAACCAGTCTCCAATCGACTTGTTCGCTTCCGACAGAAGGCTGTCCAAGACATCCAAAACCTGGGGAGCCCATGGCTTAACAAGCTCGAGGAGCGCTGCTTCCAGGGACTCCGAAGAGGTCGCGGCCTTTAGAAATTCCTCCGCGGCAAGAGCGAGCCCTCGGTTCCCAGATATGGCTGAGAACAGAGTGCTGTACAGAACCTGAGGATCCTTTAGGATTTGAATAAGTTGCTCACTTTCTGTCTCGTCTGTTAACGTCTCAAAAAGCTCTTGGAGCACATTTTCAGCGCGGGTAGGTTCCGGCGCAGCCCCGTCTATTCGAGGGGTGCGATAAAGAAGTGGTATATCGCGAGAGCCCTGTAGAAGCCCAACAATGTAGCCATTGTAGGTAGAGCTACTCGCATGCTGCACCAATTGGGGCGCCTTGACGATCCGCGACCACAAAGATAGGAACGAGTCACGATGATCAATCTGATACTGCCATAGCACCCAAATGATATCTGGGGGGCACCTGGAGATAGACAAAACAATGCGCTCTGCGCTTTTGTCCAGCGACAAGAAGAGATTGCGATCAAGATGCTCGGTCACAATCTTGAGAGATGCTTGGACTGCATATATGTAGAACTCGATGCTTTCGTACGCCGCGCGTGGCAGTTCTAGCAGCCAAGCCAGTGGTTGAATCAGGTCGGCAGGAACGAGTTCAGCCTCCCATTGAGCATACAATTTCACCCAGTCAATGATTACGCGCGCATCTAGCTTTCGGTACGACTCGGACATCTGTGCTGCCTGCGACGCATCTTTATCGACCATCCCAGTAATGAGGGGCCGGCTTGTATGGGCACAAACATACTTCGCAGCCTTTTGAATCTCCGAGAATTTGGGACTGAGCTTTTTGCGGCGGCATAGAGCTAGCAAGTGCTTGAGGAAAAAGTGAGCTCCGAATCTGGGTTCGCCCAGTTGCTCTTGCGCAAGCTCGCTCAACCCAGCATCCACCATGCCCGGTGCGGACAGGCCTCGCACTAACTGACCAGCAGTGTACCAAGCGAGGTCTGCATGAACGCGAGCTCTGCTATAGCTTTTAAGGCCTTGAACAAACAGGTATTTGAACATTTGGGGAAAGTCGTGCCACGCTTGCTCGTACCCGGCGGCGAGATCCATGATTTGCTTTAACACAACCTTTCTCACTCGGTGCTTATGGCTGAAGGCAAGCGGCATGAAGCCGGGGCATGCGCCGACCTCATTGATCTTTTGAGAGTGCTCAGTCAAGAATCCTGTCTCGATGAGATGTTTCGAAATGAACCCATGAGTCTTAACGCATGTCGGGCTCCATAGAATCTCGGTAAGAGTGGGAATGGAGTCTGGGTGATTTGTGATTTGCTGAGACAGTCGAGCTCGGTCTTTGTGGTTGAGCTCCTTCACAAAGTCCAGCACTTGCTTCTGGTCAAACGGGCCGTTGGCAAGCAGCCGGAGAATGAGCTCATCCCTGCACTGCTGGTAGCCCTTAGCACATGCTGCGCACGAGAAAACAAGGTGATTGAATGCGTTTTCATAGCGAACGTAGGAGTCTGACGCTGGCGCGGCCTCTGGAGCAACGAAGGAGAATATAGGAAGTGAGTTGAGGGCAGTTTCGCGAGTTTCTGCATCACTACAGAACCAGTGCTTATGCGTGGAAAGGACTTCTGGGGCACATAAGTACCCGGCACACCATACCACATACCCCTCAAAAGCCTCCGGCGTGTGCTCTGCTTCCCACAAATGACGAGCCGCGGCTAGGTCAAGCCCCCACTTCTCAAACGATCCACTCATAGAGCGGGTACGAGAGCAAGATCACAGAATTGTATCAATGCTTTGGTTCAACCCCTGCTTGCGGAACGAGCGAGAGACGCGTCGATAATAACAGCCACAGATTTATGCAAGTGCTGCATTAGACCGTTATTGGTCACATGATATATTAAGCTAGTCCTGCATAGAGGAGGTGACGCGTAAGATCTGAAACAACTTAGACAACAACGACAGATAACAGTTAGCACTGCAAGAATTTTGAAATGGGCTTAAATGACCATCACTGATAGCGGCGTATCCATTACTATACTATATACAAATTTATGCATGATGCAGGGGGCATTTCATTTCACCTGGTTCATGATCATGCCCTTTAGCCAGCCCATTGAGTTCACTGCATTCAAGCCAACAGATCTCAGCTTCACAATGGGCCACAGATCCGTACTATAAAGTTTGTGGAACTTGTCTGTGGCGCCAAGCAGTAGATGATTGCGCGCATACGCAGCCCGCGGATAGGGCTCGAGGGCCAAACTGCTACCGATATCGAGGCCGCGATCAACTGCAAGCTCAAGGGCTTCAACCAGCGCCTCAACATCGCGCTGGCCCATGTTCAATCCTTGCCCGGTCAGCGGATGCGTAGTGTGTCCAGCATCGCCAATTAGCGCGACCCGATCCGCTATATACGAGTCTGAATGCCGCATACGCAGAGGAAATGCAGCCACAGAGCCCGGAACGACCGCTTCAACGGGAACTGGTAGCAGGTTCTCCTCGTCGGGGTGCTCCTCACGCTGCTCCATTCGCCATTCGACCTCGGCAATGATTTCATCGGTATTTGCGGGGTCAATCGTGTGGATGTAGTCAATATCGACCATGTCCAGCCGGATCCCTGCATTGACAACTGCCACAAATGCGGCAGGCTCGAGTTTGCGCAGCCACTGCGCCCGCTCAGGCACCGTAGACCAAACGAGAGTGGCCTTGCCATCGGGGAGAGGGAGCACGGCAAGCGGGCCGGTACGCAAGAAGCGTTGGTACGCACAGGTGCGGAAGTTGTCATACTCCAGCTCCAAGGAAGCCACCACGCCGAACCGGCGGTAATCCCAGCCACGGCTGGCAATGCCCGCGTATGCTCGCACGGGTGAGTTCTGGCCATCAGCGCCCACCAGCAGCCGCGTCTCGATTTCTTCACCGTTGCTGAGCCCTACGAGCGCACGCTTCGTGGTTTCTGTGGTCGTGATGCTGGTGACACCTGCCTCTTGCACCAAACTCGCGGTGGAACCGGTTCTCAAGAGCGCCTGTTGGATATTAGAGGTCTCGATCATTGTCGCAATGACGCCGTCCCCGGTGTCCCAGCCGTCGAACTCAATCAATGCATCACTCTCACCGTCCCAAACGCGCATCTCGTCGTACGGCTGAATCCTCTCGACCGCGACATTCGACCACGCGCCAATCTTCTCCAGGAATTCCACGGACTTCGGAGTGAGGCTCACCACCCGGTTCTCAAAAATGGCCGGATCCACCTTCTCGGCCCAGTTGCTCAGGCGCTGGGCGATCGGCTGTTCCTCTATAACCGTAACGTCGAGATGCTTTGTTTTCGGCGAGTGCTGAAGCGCGGCGCATAGAGAAAGTCCAGCCGGGCCTCCGCCCACAATTACAATATCTTTGTAGCTGCGCTGAGTGTGAGCAAACCGCCTCAGAACGTGCGAGAAACTGCGGTTCATGGAGTTAATGTTGCCAGTGGTTCCGGGCGGAGGAGTATGTATGCAGCCCGTGCCCTACTTAACCTCAGAATCACGACTGCAGCTCAGGCTGGTTTGGTAGGGACCAGACGCATGGCGTAGAGGGCTAGCTCTAAATTGGCGCTCCATTAGTTACCGACTATTTTAAAAGATTTGCTTCTAATAGCTGATTCATTTTCCCTTGAGATAGCGAAGCTCGAGCCGGAATATGTTGCTTAATCTGATGGCGCATTGAACCTCTGCGGGAGGTCGTGAGCCATATAGTGACCAAACTGCAACTAACGATTTTTTGTGAGAGTTCTCGGGGATCTGAGGATTCCGATCGTATGTGAGCATGATGTAGATTGATGCATATCTAACTATACAAACTTGCCCATAGGGGGCAGTTAAAGCTTTGGGCTCCATCCAGCAATATCGTGGACGCGCTCAGCAACATCCAGAACGGTAGCGTCATCGCCATGCTGGCCCCAAACTTGCAGAGCGATTGATTTACCAACCGGTACCGAGATAGCAGGCAGGCCAGCAATGTTGGCGGGAACGGTCAATACATCATCAAGATAATGCTCAACCGGGTTGCCCTCTTTGGCGCTGCCAAGAATCGGGGCCGTGTGTGACGATGTGGGGTTTATCAAAACATCTACTCCAGGGGTTGAGCCGCTGGGGGGAGCGCCCTCATCGGGAAATAGCAAGTTACGCCTCGCGAACACTTCATTGAACTCGCGGATCAAGATGCGGCGCACTTTCTGAGCTTTGAGGAAGTGCTCCTCATAAGCCTCAGACGTCGTGTTGAACGTTCCAAGCAGGAGCCGGCGCTGAACCTCTGGGCCGAATCCAGCGCTGCGCGATTTTGAGTACAGCAGGCTGTTTACTCCTGCATCGACGTCGGCGCGCTGGCCGTATCTGATGCCGTCGTAACGAGCAAGGTTCGAGCTCGCCTCACCTGGGCTCAAGGCGAAGTACGTTGGAAGACTGTATTTCAAGTTGGGTACGCTCACGAGCACAATTTCGTGACCCTGCTCGCTGAGCGCCTCCAAAACCTTGACCCAGCTGGCCCTCACTTCGGGTTGCATATCCACGATGGCTTCCTCAAGCACGCCAATCCGCATCGCCTGCCGCGGTGGCTGCAAAGCATACTCCTTACGAAGTTCCGGCCTTAAAGACGTTGGATCCCGCGAGTCGTATTTGTCAAGAAGGCCGAATGTCTGCCGCATATAATCGAAGCTGCGGGTGAAAATGCCCACAGTGTCAAGGCTCTGCGCATAGCTGATTATACCGTAGCGCGAGATTCGACCGTATGAGGGCTTGAATCCCAGAACGGAGCAGTATGCAGCTGGAAGACGCACCGATCCGCCAGTGTCAGTTCCGAGAGCAACGTCACAAAATCCAGCTGCCACAGCAGCAGCGCTGCCACCGCTAGAGCCCCCAGGAGAGCGCGGCTCCGCAGGTTGAGGGTACAATGGGTTGGAAACTTGGCCAAAAGACGAGTACGCGTTGTCCGTGCCCATGGCGAACTCGTCCATGTTAGTCTTGCCAAGAAAAATCCCGCCTGATTCAAGCAAGAGATCAGCGACAGCGGCGTTGTAAGGGCTCTGGTATCCCTTAAGGATGTTCGAGCAGCATGTGGTTGGCAAGTCTTTTGTACAGATATTATCCTTTAACAGAAATACAAGCCCTTTGGTGCTGTGAAGTGTGTCTAGGTCTTGGCGAAGGGATACTATAGCGTTGATCGTAGAGTTCTTCTGGTTGACACGGCCAATGTATTCCCCGATTTTCCCCATATGCTTCATCTACCGCGTGGACCAATAGCGCGTAACAATAGACCACACTTCAACTGGACCGATTTCACTGTCCAAAAAAAATTCCGCGATGCGGTTTAAGTCGACATAATACCGTTGGGATCAGATGCTCTTTCGCAGGCCAGCGCATGTTTTCGCTTAGGGTTATTTCCTTCCTATACGTGGAACGCAGAAGGAGCTTACACTCTAAGCTGACAGTGCAGCCAGCAGCTCCTGCAATAAGCAGCGGCGCATCTTATTGCACCCGACCCAGCCGAGATGATCCCAGTAGTCTAAAAATAGAGCAAGTTCCACTCAGTCGCCACCGGCTTTCAAATTGGCTTCGGGGCGCACGGGAAGGGCGGCGGCATCTCTGCTATGCACGAACTCAGATATGCGCCTCCCGCCCATTAATCCACGGATGTTAGCGGCTATCAATCTGGCAGGGAAAGGGGTCAGAGGGGCGTGCGTGGACGATCGCTTACCCAGCTTAGCTAAACATCTGGCCTGCAGTTGGTGCAGAAATAACGCGACGATCAATACCAACAAAGACGTGTTTAAGCCGCCCCTAGGCTTAGATTAGATAGGCTTAGATGGAGAGTCTCGGCTCTCGGCTGCGTCCGGCCGAGTTACCCAGGCTTCGGCCTCCTCAAACCGTAAGGGATTCAGTAATTCGATGCATATTCTTATCACCGCCTAAAATCATCATTATTCGTGCCGTTTTAGCTACTTCATCTTCAAAATTTAGGATCTCAAGTTTGCCACAATACCTATGCGGGGAGGGAGGAAGCATTAGTATCTGAAACACATCTACAAAGCAGACGAAAATCGAGTCTGATCTGCTTATACAAATCCCAGCAGAGCTTGCATCAGATCAGCTCTCTATAATCTTGAAGTGGGGGGGACTGTCACCTATTTCGAGCTGAGTAGCCATGACTTACTGAAGTGACTGTGCTGCATGAAATATTAAGGGCAGCCAAACCTTACGACGTGATGATAAATATTAGTAAACGGCATGCAAGACATGGGTGACACCGGGATCAGCGGCTATAATTGCCTCCTCGAGTTGTAGAGCGTGAGCGCTACATCTGAAGACTTTAAAAACCTATGTGACATGTTCACAGCCAATTTAACGAGGAGAGCCCAACTTTCGGTTTTATCAACTTAATTTGATGCGGCCAAATGCGTTCAAAGAGGTTCATGGGCCCGACTGCAGTACTTTTGATCTCTTACAATCGAGTCGCATCACCTGCATCAGCTGCGTTGTCAGGGCTGGGATATGTCGGTAATTTCGGCTGACCAGAACCCGCAAATGGAGATCTCTATCAACAAAGTAGCGAGCCAACTAAACAAAGAAAAAAAGCAAACAAGTTCTCCATTAGGAGTTGAAGCATAAATATTAGTGCTGCGATTCAGCTATGTATCCCGTTTGACGTGGTCAGCTCAAGCATTCTTGGCACGAGCCGGAATCCCCTACCTGAACCCTAGGTGTCGCAGATGAATAAGAGGCGGTTCGACCGCAAGCGATCACTTGATCAGATCCGAAAATACACACCACCGCTACAAAAGGAGCCGGGGTGAGAGGTCCAAGATCGGGAGGCGAATCCGTTGAACTCGCATCAGTTCTTCAAATGAGTGAGAACGAAAGGTTTGCGGGTTCGAGCGACAAGGTTGCCAGTGTAGAAGCTGTGGGCGAGCACCAGTCTTCCTCGGAGTCCGAGCACAGCTACCACCCGTTTGAAGGGCCAGACGAGAACGAATTGCGCACGATTGCCAGCAATCTTTCCAGGACGCAGTCTCGTACCAACGTTAGCGCGATTCAAATTGATTCTTCTGAGAATCCTCTGTCCAACCTGGATCCTCGGCTCGACCCAAAATCGGATCAGTTTGATGCCCTGAAATGGGCCGCAACGGTCTACGAAGTTTTCCACTCGGACCCAGAGAGGTTCCCAGACAAGGCCTTGGGTGTTACCTTCAAAGACATGTGTGCTTACGGCACTGCCGTGGATATGAACTATCAGTTGACGGTGGGAAATCTTCCTTGGGCGGCTATACAGAAGGGGTTTTCAACGATCAAAGATTCTATTAGGTCCTCCGGTAGCGGAGGTGCGGGCCGCGTTGAGATTCTCAAAAAGATGGACGGTATCGTGAAGCCTGGTGAGTTGCTTATGGTTCTTGGTCGCCCCGGTGCCGGATGCTCAACGTTCTTGCGTACCATGGCATCCCAGACCCACGGTTTCAAGCTCACCAAAGAGACTCATATCAACTATCAAGGCCTGACTCCCGCGGAAGTTGCCTCCACTTTCCGCGGAGACGTTGTTTACTGTCCCGAGAACGAGATCAACTTCCCTAACCTCACGGTGGGAGAGACGTTGTACTTTGCATCTCGGGTCAAGACTCCGTCGAACCGCTTGGCCAATGTTTCGAGGAAGGACTTCGCATTGTACATGCGTGACGTCGTCATGGCGCTCTATGGTCTTTCTCACACCGTCAACACCAAGGTTGGTAGTGACCTTATCCGCGGTGTAAGTGGAGGTGAGCGTAAGCGTGTATCAATTGCCGAGCTGTCGCTGGCTGGATCCTCTATCCAATGCTGGGATAACTCCACTCGTGGTCTCGATGCCGCTACGGCAAACGAGTTCGTCTCCACTCTTCGAATGAACGCGCGCACCTTCAAGACTACGTCATTGGTTGCCGTGTACCAGGCGTCTGAGGAGATGTACGACATGTTCGACCGTGTTATCGTGCTCTACGAGGGCTACCAGATCTACTATGGTCCCAAGGAAGCGGCACGCCAGTACTTCATGGACATGGGCTGGGAGCCTAAGCCCCGTCAGTCGACGCCAGACTTCCTCACGTCTTTGACTCAGCCTAGTGAGCGCCAGGCTTACAGCGGAATGGAGGACAAAGTCCCGCGTACAGGACAGGAGTTCAATGAGGCTTGGAGAAGCTCCAAGCTGTATCAGGAGCTTGTTTCGGAGATTGATCAGTACAACAGCGACAACCCCACTGGAGGACCTGCCAGCGAGCAGTTCCGTCACGCGTACCGTACTCGACAGTCCAAGAAGATGCCTAAAAAGGCTGCGTATACTGTTAGTTGGCGTGAACAGACTAAATGTCTGACCATGCGCGGTTTCCAAAGAATCAAAGGTGACCCTCAGATGCCTATGACGACTATCTTCGGAAACATGGCCATGGCGTTCATCATTTCTTCCATGTTCTACAACCTGCAAGGAGGCACTGACACTTTTTACAGTCGCTCAGCCCTTATTTTCTTTGCCTTGCTTTTCAATGCATTCAGTGCTATATTGGAGATCTTCTCACTGTTCGAGGCTCGTGCTGTTGTTCAGAAGCATCATCAATATGCTTTTTACCACCCCGCCATCGATGCCCTGGCATCCATCATCACCCAGCTCCCGGTCAAGATTGCCAACGCGATCTTTTTCAATACAATTCTCTACTTCCTTGCCAATCTGAGAAGAGAGGCCGGGAACTATTTCTTCTTCTTGCTCATGAACTTCACCACCACGCTAATGATGTCGCATTTCTTCCGATCGATTGGTGCCATCACTAATACCATTTCGGAAGCTATGATTCCTGCAAACATCGTTCTTCTCGCCATGGTCCTGTTCACTGGATTCGTTATCCCCAAGGGGATCATGGAGCACGAGTGGACTGCAGGCGGCCCGTGGGTGGACCCCTTGGCCTATGCTTTTGAGGGTCTCATGTCCAACGAGTTTCACAACCGTAACTTCACGTGTCAGGACACAGCATACATTCCTTATGCCCCTGGTCAGGCATCTGGTGACTCTTTCATTTGTGCAGTAGGCGGAGCGAAGCAAGGGATGCGCGAAGTTCTTGGGGACGACTATCTGTTGAATACTTACAAGTACAAATTCGATCATCAATGGCGTAATTTTGGTGTTGAGTGCGGATTTGTTGCTTTCTTCCTCTTCACCTATATGTTGTTGGTCTATCTTAACCCTGGTGAGCGCACTAAGGGTGAGGTTCTCGTATTCCCTCGTGCTGTTCTCAAGAAGATGTCTCGTGCCAAGAAATCAGCGGCTCAGGACGCTGAGGCTGCGCCTACGGGTGAAGGTGATGGTGAGCTCGATAAGTCCCGACTTGATGCGAAAGAACTGGAAAGGCAACAGTTGGAACAGGCTAAGGAACTTATCGAGGCGTCCAGTGACGTGTTCTACTGGAAAGACGTGTGCTACGATGTCAAGATCAAGACCGAGACGAGACGCTTGCTCAACTATGTTGATGGCTGGGTCAAGCCGGGTACCCTTACTGCTTTGATGGGTGCGTCCGGTGCCGGCAAGACCACTCTTCTGGACACACTCGCTAACCGTGTGACCATGGGTGTGGTTACCGGCCAGATGTTCGTGAACAGTATTCCTCGTGACGATAGCTTCCAGCGCACAACCGGATATGCGATGCAGCAAGACCTCCATCTTGAAACGAGCACGGTCCGTGAGGCTCTTCGATTCTCTGCCTTGTTGCGCCAGCCTGGCAGCGTCCCGCGAAAGGAGAAATTGGCATACGTGGATAACGTGTTGAAGATCTTGGAAATGGAATCCTACGCGGACGCCGTTGTCGGCAAGCCTGGAAAGGGGTTGAACGTGGAACAGCGTAAGCGACTCACCATCGGAGTTGAGATGGCTGCAAAGCCGAAGCTGCTATTGTTCTTAGATGAGCCGACGTCTGGTTTGGACTCGCAAACTGCGTGGGCTGTAACCGCTCTCATGAAAAAGCTTTCGAACGCTGGACAGGCTATCTTGTGTACCATTCACCAACCTTCGGCATTGTTGTTGCAGCAATTTGACCGGTTGTTGTTCCTCGCAAGAGGTGGTCGTACGGTCTATTTCGGTGAAGTTGGTCCCAATTCCAAGACTCTGACTGGCTACTTTGAAAAGTACGGCGCTGATCCTTGCCCTCCCGATGCCAACCCGGCTGAGTGGATGCTGAGCGTCATTGGTGCTGCCCCTGGATCTCATGCTAAGTATGACTTTGCTGATGTTTGGCTTCATTCCCCGGAGCGCCAGCTTATCCGTCAAGAAGTAGACCGGCTGATGAATGAATATGGCGCCAAGGATACTAATAAGGCTGAGAAGACCAAAGACAGTGGCGAGTTTGCTGCTCCGTTTTGGGAGCAGTACTTGCTGAACTGCTTCCGCTTCACGCAACAGTACTGGAGAGACCCCATGTACATCTGGTCTAAGCTTGGTTTGAACATCGTTAGTGCTATCTTCAACGGTTTCGTTTTTTTCAAGGCCAACACTTCGTTGCAGGGAATGCAAGACCTTATGTTCAGCGTTTTCATGTTCACCGTTGCCCTTAACGCGTTGAATATTTCGTTCATCAGTGTGTTCTCGGGACAGAGGAATTTGTACGAGGCTCGTGAGCGTCCCTCTAAGATCTTCAGTTGGAAAGCATTCATCTTGGCCACAATCACGGCAGAGTTTCCCTGGAATACTCTTGTAGGCATTTTATCGTTCGTCTGTTGGTATTACCCTGCTGGTTTGTACACCAACGCAAGAAATGCTGGTGAGATGACGGAACGTGGTGGCCTCACTCTCTTTTACTGTATCACATTCTTCCATTACGCTGTGTCGCTGGGTTTCATGCTGGGCGCACCGATCAAGGATCCTGACACTGCTGCAAACATTGTTACGCTCCTGTTCACCATGTCGCTCATGTTCTGTGGTGTTCTTGCGACACGCGCTCAAATGCCGGGGTTCTGGGTGTTCATGTATAGGATCTCGCCCATGACGTATTTCATTCAGGGAATGGTCAGTTTGGCGATTGCTCACACCCCTGTGGACTGTGCCTCGAACGAGTGGCAGAAGGTCACGCCCCCCAGTGGCCAAACCTGTGGTGAATACTTCAACAAATTCCTCACTGAGAACTCTGACAAAGTTGGACGTCTCCGCTATCCTAATGCAACGGACATTTGCGAGTATTGCAGACTTAAGAGCACTGATCAGTATCTCGCCTCGATTGAGACGTCTTACCACCTCCGCTGGCGAAACCTTGGCCTCTTCATGGCTTACGTTCTTATCGACTACGGTATCTGTATCTCGCTTTACTGGATTTTCAGGGTGCCCAAGTCCAAGAGCCGGGTGCACAAGGTCGATCTGGGAGGCCGCGATGTTCCCCTTGAGGAGTCCAAGTCTGACCAGTCGACGTGGCCCCCTGCTCTTGTTGAGGCTCAGGGAAAACCTATGAAGGAAGTGGCGCTGACCCAATCGGGGTCTTCGAACGATGACTACCCCGAGAAATAGAGAGGTAATTTGGGGCAGTAGTGTTCTAGCATCGTGATGCGTGTGAGCCAAATGCCCTTTAATTCCTTACTGATACCCCATTACTAGACATCATATTTCGCCATATTAGGTATCAATAAGTTTAAGTTGAACCATTTGAGTGTTGCGCGAAGCTGTTTGAAAGTGGAGTTTCTATTCTATCTTGGTTAGCTCTCTGGTTTGCATGCGCTAACTAGGAGCCTGTTCTTTTTTTTACGGATATGCGGGTGTGAAATCAGCTCAACATCCCACTGGCTGAGGTCAGGCCCCTCCTACACGGTGAGACTACATCCGCTAACTACTTCAAAACCGGCCGTGGCCCGATTTGGGGTTTTCGAGCGGATGATGGCGGTTCACTGGCACAGGATCCTAGTTACAGTAAGATGGGCAGGGGTTTGCTATAGACGCGCTTGTTGGCTATATTAAGCGGTACTGCGTCCCGGGTTGTTCATTGTCGCTGCTTCATATTCCAATAAGTTGTTCGCAATGTCGCTGTTTACGCGCGTTCACACAAGCGTGAATATACCGTCGCAGTTCCCGCAGTGGCAGCATCCGCTCCAGCCGAAGCCTAATCCCGGAAACCAGCCGGTGGAAACAAACAAGTTCTACGGTAACATGCTCCTTGATGACCAGAACCTGTATGTCTACCCACAGCCATATTCTCTGTGGTGGACCGGCACCAACGTCAATGGGTTTTGTGGCTTAGCTGTTTCCCACCAAGATGCTCAGAACCGAGTTATGGGGCCGGATCCTAACTCGGATCCCGTTGAGTATTTTTTTATGCCAACTGGGGTGATGTGTCTATGTCTGAGCGCCCACTGGGGTGCTGGTCCTTCATTTACCACTAACTCGTGGGGCCCGCTCTCATTCAATGCCCAGCTAGATCAGGGCAGTGCTCGAGTGAAATTCCCGATTGCAAATGGCATGGGATTCGTGACGGGCGTATACAGCGGTATTGCCCCCATTGTGAGTTCTCAAGTTGGATTTCGGTCTGTGACAGGAGCCTCTATTTTGCGCCAGGGGCTCACCCGGGTTAACACTGTTTTGGAGAACAACTGTATATGGTCAATATACATTTCTTCCCCATCAGGAGCAGCAGTGACAATCACGCAGACAGATGCCCAGCACATTACAGTCAACTCGACAGAGTCCAATCTTGTTGTACAAGTTGCTCGCCTTGGGGACGCCTCATGGCAGGCCGTGGTCGATAGTGCCGCTGGATGCTACCCCACGCAGGTAGATCTTGACGGAGGCGTAACGAGCGATTATAGCGTTGCAACTTACGCGTTCAATTACAATCTGGCAGGAAGCTCGACTGGCGGAGGTACTTTGTTATACGCAGCTCCCCACCAGGTTGAGAGTTTTACTTCTACGATGAATGGAAAAGTGACAAGCTACTATTTACAGGCGCCAGTTCTGGGCCAGCTGCGACTTTGCGTTTCCACCGTGCTGGAAATGTTTGAGCGGCTTCCTCGCGACGTTGGGTTTCTACCTTGGAGCGTGCAAAAGCCTGTGGGTGACAATAATTTCGCCTTTTCGAACTTTAGCGGATCCGATATAGAGCTCCTTGTGAATACGGCTCAAGCTGAGACATCGAATTTTGATATGGGACAAGCAACAAATCTGTCGTCCATGTATTGGAGCGGCAAACTCATGGACAAGTTCGCCATGGTTCTGATTGTTGTAACGTACATTGCGAAAGAAACCTCGTTTGCTAAGCAGCTGCTGCGTCGCTTGCAAGATGCATATGCCACATTTGTTAACAACAAGCAGCAGACGCCCCTATTTTACGATTTGAGCTGGAAGGGCCTTGTGTCCCAAGCCGGCATTCATGATCCGATGGCCGACTACGGAAACACATACTATAACGACCACCACTTTCATTATGGTTACTTTATCCATGCCGCTGCAGTTATTGCAAAGGTCGACCAAGACATTGGGGATGGCTCCTGGGTGAAGAACACGCAGAACGTGGACTTTGTTAACATGTTAGTGCGCGATGTTGGCACCTACGGCGATGACATCACTTTTCCCCAGAGCCGCTCCTTCGATTGGTACCAGGGGCACTCGCTTGCCAAAGGGCTTTTTGTCAGTGCCGACGGAAAGGACGAAGAGTCGAGCTCCGAGGACTATCATTGCTACTATGGGATGAAGCTGTGGGGCGATGTGATCGGAGACAAGGCAATGAGCGCCCGAGCTGGCCTTATTCTTTCGGTGGAGCGGCGAGCAATGAATCACTACATGCTGTATCTTGACAACAATACCACCGTTCCGAAACAGTTTGTGCCAAATAAGGTGTCAGGAATCAAGTTTGAAAACAAGTGCGACCACACCACGTATTTTGGTACCAACTTAGAATATATTCAAGGAATCCACATGATTCCCACGACCCCGATCTCGTCGTATATTCGCTCGCCGGAGTTTGTTCAGCAAGAGTGGCAGGAAATGCTGGCGGCAATTATCGACAACGTTGATTCCGGATGGAAAGGCTTGCTGCAGATTGATAGAGCACTATTCGATGCACCAGCTGCCTATGCGTTCTTCTCTCAGCCCAACTTCCCTTCGAAGTGGCTTGACGCCGGCCTTTCGCATGCCTGGGCACTGGCATTCACTAAAGGCCTGTCGTAGCCTCCTCTCTAATTTTAGATTCCAGCCCTTAAAAAAGCCGTCTTGTTTTGTTTCTTAGCTATGGACAGACTCGTTTAACACATTTTTCTCTGTTGTTAGTTCTCATCTCAATAACAACGCTTAACGCGCTAAACTTGTGCCAGAAATGCATTAGCTGAATCTATATGGTTATGGACAGTAAACTAAAGGTTGGCAATAGCCCCCGTTCACAGCTCATCCTGCACCTGCTTAGCTGCGCGCTGGCCACTGGCCCATGCGCCCTGCACGAGGCCGGCAGCCTCGACGACCGCGTGCTCACCCGCGAAGAACAGCCTGTTCCGCGCCTCGCCGTCCTCGAATGGCTTGGCAAGCTCTTCGCGACTGTGTCCATACGGAATAGCCGAGAATGCGCCCTTGCTAAACTCGTCCGAGCTCCACGACGACGTGATCACCTGCGTAGGCTCGGAGATCTCGCTGGTGGAAATAGCCTCGAGGATAGGCTTAACGATATCAAACGCCTGGTCGGGGTTGTTTTCGAGCTCGAGAGCAGTGTCGTTGGTGACCAGCACCGCCAGCGTGTTCTTCTGCGCCGTTCCCGGGTGAGTCGCCTCCCAGTTCCAGACAAGAGACGGGTTTGCCTCATCGCTGACCACAAACTTGAACGTCGTGGGGCTCCAAAACGCGGAGGGGAACGTGAGGTAGACCTTGTCGACCGCAGCCATCTCAGTGTTCTGAATCGATTTCCTAATCGACGGGTTGAATGCGGGATCGAACTGGATCAGGTCGCTCTTGAGCACGCCAATCGGCACGGTCAGAATGGCCGCTTTGCCCTCGTAGTGAGAACCGTCCTGCGTAGTGATCTGGACGCGGTCGCCGCTCTTGGGGCTAACAACATGGGTGACCTTCTTGTTGTACTGAATCTTCGAGCGGTCGACGTTGAACGCCACAATCTGCTCCAGGACGCGCGTGTAGCCGCCCTGCACCGCCTTGTCGCGCCCGGAGGGGCCCTCAACGTGGGCGCCGAGCTGGCTGCTCTTCAGACCCGAGGTGAGCTGGTAGGCGTATGCCACTGCTCGGGCTGTGCGCTTAACTTCCTCGTCATGCTGCTCAGCAACGAAGTCCTCAGTAACGGACTCGAGCGAGAGCTCGGGGTCGCGCTTGCGGCGCCACTCGTCGAACTGCGCGCTAACGCGGTTCACAAGGTTTTGGTCCAGCTTGCCCTTCAAATCATAAATAACCGTTTGATCGTCGTCGTACGCAGCCTCAATGCCGCTCTCCTCAGCTGCAAACGCAAGGCGGTTGTGGGGAACGTCGTGGAACCATGCGGCACCGAGCTCGAACTGGGTCGGGTGGGTCAACGGCCAGTTCTGCGTGTGCACACGGCCTCCAAGACGGTCGCGGCCCTCGAGAATCAGGTAGTCCTGGTGCGCTTTCTGAAGTTCCTCTGCGGCTGCGAGACCCGCAGCGCCAGCGCCGATAATGATCGTCGGAAGAGGATCCTCGCCGGCGCCACTCTTCTCGACTTTGGTCTCGCGAATCAACTTTTGCTGAGTGTGTCCCATATTATCTCAAGAAAATCCTAGTGAATGATGCTGTTTAGTTGCACGACCGGAGTCCCTTTATGTAGTGAAGTCTGGTTGGCACTTGCTATCCGCTTTACAGCAATTGCTTTCCGTGTCGGTACGAGTGGGGTCAGGTACGGTGGACCCAAGAAGCCACACAACCACACTGGGCGCACGCAACGGTGGGTGGTGGAGCGAGGGTACTGCTCCACGCGGCTTTCATTAGTCAAATCAGCGTGTTTGGCATGCACGGAAGCTCAATAATAACGTCACATTGTGGCTTTGCTTTGCGCAGAAGGCATAGGCTTGCGCAAGGTTTGCGCAAAGCGTGCATATGCCCCCTCGCCATGCGATTTAATTGCCGATCCGTGCGGGTGGAGTTAGAGACACACACTAAACGGTGGAGGTTGTTGCATATAAGCGGAAAGATCATGCGCCGCGCCGGCCGATCGCTACCAAGCACGTTGACAAAGATCGAATAAGTCTAATTTACAGGTGAAGCCACTCCCCTGGAGCGGGATGTATGTACTTTGGTTAAAACGAGGCAGTCATAAATTAGGGTGCGGAACCAACTCAGAGCTTTTGGAGTTCAGAGCTTGTTGAGCTATTTCGGTCCAAACTGCTCCTCCCAATCTAATAGTTTGCGGGTGAGCTGTTCAAGTGTTGCCATATTGCGCTCGCCCAATGCGGAGAGATGTGCAAGCTGGGTGCGGAAGTCCTCGCCTTGTGCGGCGGCCTCGAACGGGCCCTCGCTGCGGCTGTGCTTCTCTTCTACCATCTCGACCTGAGTGCGGCTCGAAAACTCGATGATATTGGCGACGCGCCGGCGCATCTCCTGAAAAGTACTTCGCGGCGAAGGTATTCGTGGCCTGCACTTCTTCACGCCGTTGGGGGTGCGCCGCGAGGCGGCGCTCGCCTGGCTCTTTTCCACCAGTCCTGGCCGCTGAGCCGCAGACGGTTGTGATTTTGGCGCCGGTTTGCGCCCCGGCCGCGCCCGGGCTGAGCGTGCCGGGCGGCCGGTTTTGGTCGAGCTGAGGTCCTTAGACGCTTCAGCTGTGTCGATTCCGGCGTCTTCCTTGGTATCGACTATGTCCTTCCCACCAGCCCGTCGTTGCCGTCGGCTGCGGGCCGGGTTTGCGGGCTTTGGCGGCTGCTGGTTCTCGTCGTTGCTCGAGGCTGTGCCGTTGCTGGGGCTCCGGCTTTTCTGCGGGGGCTTCTCGTTCTCGCCGGGCCCATGCGAAGCCTCCTCGGGGTCAGAGTCACGGCCGCGGCGCCGCGCCTCGAGCTCGCGCGCCTCGCGAGCGCTCTCCTCCAAGACCCGCTGGAGAATCTCTTCCTCGCGCGACCGCCGAAGGCGACCGTTGCGGCCCGAGGCGAGGGCGCCAGCGGAGACGTCGTCGCTGGCTCTCCGCTTGCTCCGCTTGGACCGCGCGGCTTCCGGGTCACCGTTGCCCTCTGTCTTTATTTGGGTTCGGCTGTCGCTGCCGTTGGCGGGCTGTGCTTCTTCCGACGGATAGCGCGACGGTTTTGGCGACCCCGGATCGGGGACGAGACCCTCAGATGGCGGGGTTGCGAGGTCGCTGCTCCGGCTGGGGTGGTCTGGCGGGCTGGCTGAGGCTTTGATGTTGAGCTCTTCTGGAGCAGGGGCGTCCGCCGCCGAGGCTCGTTTCCGAGACGGGCCGTTCGCCTGCTTGGGCACTGAACCGCCGGATGAGGGTGCGTCTGCTGCTGCCGCCTCGGCGGGGGGATTCAATACGACCGAGCCGTTAATTGATGGGGTGCTGGAGCCGTCGGACGCCCCGGGCTTCGCGGCGGAGCTGCGATCGGCTCGCGTATCTCGAGATCGAGCTTTTCTCGGGCTACGCGGTTTTGCCGGCGGTTTGACGGGTCTATACCGCGATATTAGCATGCCGTAGCGCATGGAGATGTTGTGGAATGACGGCTCGCACTGCTCGCAGAAGTATTCATCCGGAATGTCGTCGTCCGACAGAAACCCCACGCAGAAGCCGTGCTGCCACACATGACACGTCTCGCACTGGACAAACAGACCAGGATTGGCGTTTGCGGCGCGGGTGCGCGGCGTGGACACGAACTCCTCGTTGCCACAAATGCAGCGCGTAACCTCGTCACCGAGGTCCCCGGGATCCGCCGACCGCGGAGCTGGTCTCTCGACATCTGTAGCAGAAGCCTCGGCCATTGCGGACCGTCGAGCCATTGCTACTGCCGAATGCAACACGGGCTGATAATCGGTGCCTCGATTTGACTCCAGATGAGCTATGCAAGTTGGTCTCAATTGTTCGTCGGACCGAAGGAAGCGCTATTCAGCTCTGGATCACGTGGCGGAACCTCCCCCGACCCTCCTTTTCAGCGTGGCCCGCGCCCACACACACACAGCACAGCGGGGCCCGAACCCTACTCGATATAGTGCCTGGCCTTGTCCTAGCCATCTGCAACCGATCTCTGTCTTATCGGCGGTGGAGCTCTACTGAAAGGGGGCCTTGACGCAGAAACACGAAGTTCGGTAAATATGGAGAAGCAATCTTTTGAGCAGATAATGCGGATGGGCATCCCCGCCGGCGCCGCGTCAGGCCTTGCTCTCAGCGGTCTCCAGCGACAGTCGCTGGTCAACGGCCAGCGCCTCATTCCTAGCAAGCTGTCCTCGGGTGGCTTCGGTGCTGCGTTCGCGCTCGGCACCTTCATGATGGTCGATGGCGACTATAAGAACGGCGCGGGCTTTGTGTCGGTTTGGAGCACGCTGTACCTGCTGGCCAATCGCCGGTCGCTGGGCAGAGGCTTCTACGCCTCGAGCATGTGGGCACTGGCCGCGTTCAACGCTGTTGGCTATGCTTTCGAGTTCACCAAGGCTGAGCCAGCAGTTCCAAAATCTGTTGCTGCTCCGCCACTCGACCAGAATTAATGGCCTCATTCTCCATGATCGACGAATTGGCGTTGCTGCCTGAGTTTGGTTGTTCAAAAATGATCTCGGACTATAGCACGCCGACGCCTTTGGCCTTTGGGATCAAGTCGACGCATAGCAACGAAGCTTTTGGAAAGAACTGCAAAATTAACAAAGCGGTCGAGGCGCTCACAAGTGCGACTGCGGTACATACATTTCGAAGTCATATACACATTATCACCAGTTGTCTTGCCACAGCTAGCAACAGCTCCCAATACCTTTTACTACCCGTTCACTTCATGGCAGAGGATGGCTTGTGTTTAACCACACGTGATGACATACAGTTTGGCAGCTCCTCAAGTGGTTCTTTTCAAGTGACCAGCGCGATTGGCAGACGCAAGGGGGAACCTATGCCAAAAGTGGTGAAATTTCACGAAAGCGATAGTGAGGATGAAGTTCCAACCCACTCAGCGTCTCTGAAGACAATAAATGAGCAGCGCGCCTCGCTGCCCATGTACAAAGGCCGTCGAAGCGTCGTAGCCGAGATTTTAAATCATCAAGTAACGGTTATCGTTGGCGAAACAGGTAGCGGGAAGTCCACGCAGCTTCCCCAGGCTTTACTTGAAGCAGACCCGCGGCAAAATATCGTCGTGACACAGCCGCGGCGGGTTGCTGCCATTTCGCTCGCGCAGCGAGTTGCTGCCGAAACAGACACACCGCTGGGGTCGAAAGTCGGTTACAACGTCCGCTTCGACTCAAAAGTAAGTCGCGATACGCGCATTCGCTACTTGACGGATGGTATGCTGCTTCGCGAGTTTATGCTGGATCCCATGCTTCGAAAGTATACCACAGTGGTTGTTGATGAAGCTCACGAACGGACGGTCACGTCTGACCTTGTTTTGGGCCTGCTCAAACAGCTAATGGCGAAGCGCGGAGCCGACAAGTTTCGAATCGTGGTCATGAGCGCTACGCTCGATGCTGAGCAGTTCTCCAAGTTTTTTGCAACAAACACCGCAAAACTGTTCATCCCGGGGCGCGCGTACCCCGTTGAACGGTTCTATGTGCGGGAGGCCGTGCCCAACACCGTGGACGCGACTGCCCAAACGGTGATACAGGTGAATAACGGCGAGCCCGCAGGAGGGGACATTCTGGCATTTTTACCGGGCCAGGACGAGATCGAAACTTGTGCCGACCTGCTGCGCAACATGAGGCCTGAGAAGGGTGCTCCAAAACTCAAGATTCTACCACTGTACGCATCTTTGCCTGAGCGAGAGCAGCGGCTCGCTTTTGCACCAGTCAAATCTACGCGGGAACGCAAAGTCATTCTCGCAACAAACATCGCCGAAACGTCGGTTACCATCCCTGGGGTTCGGTACGTTGTTGACTCGGGCATGCGGAAAGTTCGAATGCACAAGTCTACTCTGGGGCTCGACTCTTTGCTCCCCGCCGCAATCTCGAAGTCGAGCGCTGCTCAGCGGACGGGTCGCGCAGGCCGCGAGGGTCCAGGTAAATGCTGGCGGCTGTACACGGAGCAAACGTTTGAAGAGGACATGAAAGAGCAGAGCGAGCCGGAAATAAGTCGGGTAAGCCTCGCATTTCCTTTCCTGTTGTTGAAGCGAATTGGAATAGATGATGTGTTGACGTTCCCATGGATCGACCCGCCATCACGAATAGATGCCCGTAATGCCCTGTTCCAGCTTTATTCTCTGGCCGCGGTCCACGCGCAAGGTAAAATCACGAACCTCGGGCGTAAAATGGCAACCCTTCCTTTGGAGCCCACGCTGGCAGCAGTTCTAATTAGCGCGCAGGCGGGGCGGCGCAAAATATACGAGGCGGTTTTGGACGTAGCAGCGTGTTTGAGTGTTCAAGATCTGCTCATTACGCCGAAGATGGACCGCAGGCACGACGTTGTCACCATGCGATCCGAGCTCTTTCCTGCTGCTGGGCAGTGGGGAGACTTGGTGCTGGTGAAACTGATTTGGGACGCGGCGCAAAACGTTCCCCGCGAGGATCTCAAAGATTGGTGTCATTCTATCGGCGTCAGTCATCGCGCACTGCGCAAAGTTGCCCAAGTACGCCGCCAATTGGTGGGATACCTTAGCGTTAGTGGCGGGAAAGAAAGCAGCCAGCGACCTCGCAATGGGAATGCACACCCAGTGCAAAATGGTAAAGGCGGCGATATTAGCGACGATGATGGCGACGGAGAGAAGGAGGACGACGAGTCCGAGTCCGAGTCCGATGAGAGCGAGAGTGAGGATGACGACGACGCGCTTGAAGTCGACGACTATCAAGAGCTGATCAAGGCATTCTTGAAAGGATTTATCACCAATGCGGCGATTGCCCTGCCCGACCGCCGATACCAAACAATGATGTCCCAGCAGCCGATCACCATTCATCCAGGCAGCTCGTTATACGGCCAGCGGCCCGAAGCCATAATGTACCTCGAGTATGTCTACACCACCCGCGGCTATGCACGCGTCGTCTCGCCCATCGAGGTGGCGTGGCTGAAGGAGGTTGCACCTCAGCTGCTCGCGAAATCGGTTGCAAACATGTCGAAGAGCACATAACAAAAGTGTAAATGGTGGCATGTTGAACGTTAATAGCTATTGGAAAATAAATTAAACACGCACGAATCTAACAACCACAAGTGGAGGACTCCTGCTCGTACTGGCTGAAGTCCACACCGTCCGGATACTCCTGGTCAAAACCCTCCGCATCGTCCTGCTGGAGAGCATTGCGGCCAATGACCTCGAATGCTTGGTCCACACCGGTGGCCTGCTTTGCGCTGGTCTCAAAATACGGGAGATTGCCCTTCTCTTGGCACCATCGCTGCGCCTTCTGAGTGCTGACCACGCGCCGGCTCTCGTCGACGTCTATCTTGTTGCCAATGACCATGAACGGGAAGTTCTCGGGGTCCAGCGGGTTCGCCTGGAGGAGGAACTCGTCGTGCCAGGTCTCCAGAGCGTCAAAGCTCTTCTGATTCGTCACGTCGAACATAAGAACGCAGCAATCGGCGCCTCGGTAGAACGCCACACCCAGGCTCTGAAACCGCTCCTGGCCCGCGGTGTCCCAAATCTGCATTACCACCTTGCGGTCGTCCAGCGTCAGCTCCTTCGTGAGGAAATCAGCACCAATCGTGGCCTTGTACTGCGTCGAGAACTTCTTGTTGACATACTGCTGCATGAGCGACGTCTTGCCAACACCGCTGTCACCAAGGATGATGACCTTCAGCATGCTCTTACGTGGGGCCATCGTAGCTATTATCGAGAAATTGCAGCTATAATCCAACCAACACCTGTACGGGACGCCACGGTCGTGTACGTATATCTATTTAACGGGGGCTGGCTGCTTCGCACGATCCTGGCTGGGAATTGAAATGCTGACTAACGTCAAACCCGTGCCTGGGGGTGTGGGTGCGAATGGCCCGTGTGGGGTGTTGTTCTGAAGCTTTAGCTAGCTATCGGAGCTTGAAACCACTAGTGAGGAGTAAAATGCGACGGCACCACGCAAAAGATGCACGGCAGATTGTGCGCACACCGAGATCGCCACCAATTGCATATAGATACGTATTCCTACTCTATATCTACGTCAATGGCTACATAGGAGCCCGGCACATGGGACAGAGCTTCTCACTGTTCGTTTGGAACCACTTGAACAAACAGTCGGAGTGATAGATGTTATGGCAGTGGCTGCACTCTTTATTGGGGAGCTTATTAGCGTCATTCACAGTCATGTAACAAATTGCACAGGGCTCAACACCATCCAGGAAGTTGTTCAATCTGTTCAGAATGCCACCAAGCGCCTTTAGGACACCCTCACTTTGCACTGTTTGCCTAGCCTCCAAGAGCCAGCCTCGTTTCTTGGCCTCGCTAACACCAGCCAGATTCCGGATCTCTATAACGGCTGGCTTACCGGGATACTGCTCTGGCAAGCCGATCACAATCTCCACGGTGAACTGATCCTCGATCTCCCGCGTAGCTCGAATCTCCCGCTGCCGCCGATTGACTGAAACCTCAGCACCATCACTACGAGGGGTCTCTTCTATCTCGTCCTTGAGAGAAGACAGCAGCTCAGGCACTATATACGCAGCAAGCGCGGTGTCCATAAGCTTCTGCGTTTGCTTGTCCCGCAGGTTCCGGTACCATTCCCTGAAGTCATTACCGTGGTTAGCACATATCTTGAACAACAGGTTGCCATCGCAATCGCCGCTTTTGAAGTCGAAAACCGGTATCGACCGCGGCTTCTGCAGATGCGCAGAGTCAGCTAGAGCCCCGTTGTGGCGTAGCCCTCGAGCGACAAAGTCAAGGATGCGCGAGTGAACTTCATAAGATGCTGGGCTCTGAGCCTCAGGCGGATAATTCAAATATATGAGCCACCGCACGATGTCGGCTCGGGTCGGAACGCCAGAAATAGGTTCCAAACGGAGAGTGAGCTCAGACGAACCCACGGACTTGGATGCAAGTAGCGCTAGCCAAGGAAGGAAGTCGCTATCTGAGCGCGATAGCAGTTTCTGAATAGTGTCCCAGTTAAGGGACTCTTTGGAGTGTGCCTGTTGGACGTTAGCGAGCTTTTGCAGAACCGCCCAAGACCTCTCTTTATCAAAATTCGTCCGCTCGATTGGAAAGGCTGAAGCAGCATCCTGTAGTATAGCGGAGTCTACCTCCCCGGCGGTAAGACCATTTAGCGCGCTCATTTGAACAAGGACATTACTGGAGCTAACCGCCAGTTCTATGCGCTGCTCAATATGAGGCAAGGTCTCGAGAATTATGCTAGTAAGCTCTGCGCTCTCGAGCTCCTGGGCTTTAAGGCTGAAGGTAGAGCTACTGGGGATGTAGCTTCGATCAATCAGCATCCATTCACGTTTGTCCAGGTTATGGGTCAGCGCTCTGTAGATAAGCCTTCGCTGAATGCTTTCATAGTCTGGGCTGTCTTTGCCTGCATGATGACTCGCGAGCAGAGCCCCTTTAAGGGTTAGTCTCATGAAACCCTCTTTTTCTTTTTCATAAAGCTCTGAGCTAAATAAGTCGGTCCACAGTGGGGAGGTAAGAGCGACTGCAGCATGATATGCTGTAGTATAAGTGGCCGACCCACTAGCATTCCAGAGGTACTGCCAAACAGGCCTAGAGACCTTAGAAGAGTTGTCATGGTGTCCAAAAAGACTGTTAGTAGCATGCAAGAAGTCCATAATGGGTGATGCTTTTGTTTTGGATATTGCGGCCACCCAGCTCTGAGAAAAGCTTCGCAAGACATGTAGCTTCGCCGTGTTTTCAGCACTCAACTCGATATCTATCGGGACTATGAGTTTGCTCAACAGGTTCTCAGCCGCTAACAAGGCCTCCTCAAATGGTCGGGCGATTAGCGGCACTTCAGCGCGGATGCTAGATACAATCAGCAAAGGTACGCTCAAGTCAAGGGCGTCTAAATCAATGCTCTCCAAATATCTCGCTGAAGAGGGGCCCACATAATCATCTTCGTTAGAGGTGGCGATTTCCTTCATGGCTGATAGACGGTTAAGAACTCCGAGCTTATCGTCAGGCCGCAGAGCTTCTAAACCGTGCCGTATCTCGACGTCCATAGATACCAGAGTATCAACAGCATCTTGGTGAGCTCTTATTAC
Organism: Entelexis gropengiesseri; assembly: GCA_030579755.1. NCBI lineage: Eukaryota > Fungi > Ascomycota > Dipodascomycetes > Dipodascales > Trichomonascaceae > Entelexis > Entelexis gropengiesseri. Next base: position 264,271 of record JAKTRO010000002.1, on the reverse strand, counting down.
GCGGAACAAGGTCTTCGTATTTTCTTCCTCGTCCGCTGCTCGATGAATGAGTTCTTTTAGACTGGTAGCGGCAATTTCGCGGCTCACAAAAGTGCCCTCTGCTCCAATCACGGCACTAAGCAGGGACGCCGTGCGCTCGCTACTAGGCAAAGCATGGACGGTTGCATCAAGAGATAGCGTGACACCACGCTTGTGCAGGGAGGGGGCAGCCTCCAATATCTCCTGAATGTAGCCAGCACGAACGGCTTTATCGATGATCTCTTGAGAATTGACCGTGTGTGACTTAGCCGCTATAGAGACCCAAATCGGACTCGAGCCCACGTCGTCAACTCCGAACGCTAGGTCTGGGTCGGCTTCCACAAGCATCAAAAGCTGCTCAGACTCAACTGTAGGCACAATAAGCGTCTCGATATCCTTTCTAAACAGTCGCGTGCGAGCTATAACCAAACAGTAGGTGAACGGTACCTTGGTGTCTTCTAGCTGCGAGTACACAAGCTCGGAGATGCCACTTGCTGTTGCGACTCGAGACAGAAACGTGGCTAAAATTTCAATCGGCACAGCCTTGCCCTTCGAGCGCTGTTCAGCGGCCTTAAAAGCGCGAGCGACATAAGTCGGCCCCATCTTACCAGCAAGAGAAATGAAGCAACCCCACGCAGAGCGCTCCAATTCGGCATCGTGCTTGATTCGCAAAACCACTTTTTCCAGAGGTTTGTACAGAGGAGCGGCATCTTCCGCCGGTGACCCTGGAATCATGAGAACTAGGTTGTATAGAAGCGGCCAGAATCGCGTGGGATGTGGCGGATCCGCCGAGACAAACTGCGCGAGAGACCCCATCGCGTCTTTGCGCACGGCAGCATCATCAGGCCAGGTAATCGCCGGGTACTTTTTCGTGAAAACATTCATCAGCTGGATAATAACAATCGCGACTCCTGAGCCGCCAGAGTTTTTGCGTCCGGCTCTTAAGAGCTCGCTCCATATGGAGCCTACGTACGGCTCCAGATCAGAGGAATGAGTTGCAGTAAGCTGCAGAGTGCTCTTCGCGAGGGCCGAGTCTGAGGAGCTATAGAACTTCCAGAGTTTTCCTGTGCTCACCAAGGAGTGCACAGTCTCCGAAGCAAGGTCGAACATGCCAGGAATGCGAGAAATAACGTCCACAGAGCACTTAACAAGCCGCGTGTACTTTTGGCTCATGTCCTCTTTTGAAACGTAGCGCTCGTCGCTGAGTGTTTGGGCAGTTGCATTCACGCAAGAGTCATAAACGAAATCGAGGATGCTTCCTTTCATTTTTTGTAGCAAAGCGGTTTGCTTCTCCCCTGGGAACACTTGCGCCAGCGCATCTTTAGCGGCGGACGCTGCCCGCGGATCGGGGTCATTTGTTCCGGCAACCCAAGGCCCGACACTGTACTTCAAGTACTTAGATGACCGCTTGCCCAAAACACTGTACAATTTGGCCAGAACGGTATGGCTTTGAACTCGAATAAGCGGGGCAACGTCGATGCTGAGCTTCGCATACATTTGAACGTATGCAAGATGTACCTGATCTTCAACTGCAACTTCCGAGGCCAGACCAGTAACCCACTGCTCGAATTCTCCGAGAGCACGCTGTTTGGTCCTGGTGTCCCTCTTGAGCAAAGTGCGGAACATGAGTGCCACATGCTGATCCTGGATTTGTCGCGGGTCGGGTAGCCCGGTGAGGTAGCTCGTTGTTACGAGGTCATTGGAAACCGCTCGCTGGTCCTGGTAGTCGCCCACTTGTGCGAACGGATTTACAAATCCGGACATGCTAACGTCGGCGGTTCAGAAGGCTTGTTCTGAAAGGAATCCCAAAGAATACTTGTAAACCTAGCCCAGGAACGCATGCGTGCCACAAAATTAAAGGGAGAGTGTGTGTTTGCGGGTAGTGACGTTGACGTTCCAGGAGCAATGAGACGTACTAGAACACCAAGATTCAAAGCTATAGATCAAACTTTAAAAATAACATGAAAAAGAACGGTGGAGAGCTTTTGATGGTTAAGCTGAGGTACGCGACGAAAAGTTTCCGTCAAAGGTGCTTGAATGTCATCTGCACAAGCTCGGCATCCCCGGTGTCGAAACGAGCCTCGGATGTACACGCATATTTCTCGCCACCAAAGAGAGCCATCCCGTCAAGAACAGCTTCTTTGGCTGGGGAGCAGGTGACAAGCGTGAATTTCGCCGGCTCAAAAAGACTGAGAGCCCGCTCCACAACCATCTGCTGGGTCAGGCCCGGCTCGACGCTGGCGGGATCGCTGACATTAGTCTCGAAGCTAGCATACGACCAGCCACGCTCAGGCGTGACATGGATGGTGAAACACTCACCTTTGTCCAGCAAGATGCCATTGCACGAGTATCCGCACGGACTGAACGCAAATGAGTCGATCACTTGCTCGCTTGTCCGGTAGATCTCGTCGATTTGCGTGGTACGAGTCATCACGTTGCCGATCATATGCCCGGGCTCATCGTCGTCAGGCGCAGCGCCGACAGAGGAGCAGCGGGAATCAACAGAATCAAGCGACATAACGCTGCTCTCGAGATAGTTGCCGAATCCATCAACAGTGCGGTGGCTATGAAATCGCGAGGCGAGGTCCTCGTCTAAGTCTGTCATCATGATCTCAATCCATCCCTTCGTGAGGCGCTGCGTGTTAGTGGCAATGGGGCACTGGGCATAGAGATGCCAGCGCTCATCTCGACTCACGCCGAAGTTCGAGGCCATGGCGGGCTTTTGAAAAACTTCTTTCAGCCTACCAACTTCATCATTCCAGCATCCATGGGGGTGGGGCTGTAACTCAGGGTTGAAGTAGCTCCGGCGGGAGTAGAACACAGATCCAGTCTCGAGCCGAGGAGGGCCAGTCGCGTTGACTTGCGCCACAAGGTCTAGGATAGCAGGAACGCCCTCTAGAAGAGTCGTTGTCCCGCATGTCTTGAGCAAAACCGAGTCCGGATAGACAAACAAGCTGCTCTCGCTGAGAACGTAGGCGTGAACTTTTGGGTGAATCAAAACGCTGAGAACCTTGCACTTCACAAGATCGAGAATAGTCGCCCACTTCTCGCGGGCGATTTCAAGAAGACCATTCTCAGACCCCGGACAGTTGAAGTAAAGACGCAGCGTCTTTTCAGGGCCCTCGAAAGCCTCAGATGAGTCAAGGGTGTCGGCGACTTCGTGCTTGACGATCTTTTCCGCTTGCATTGCAATAAAATAACAAGAAAAAATTCAAAAAAACCGGTCAGGTAAAAAAAAAGGCTGTAGCTTTTTGTTTTGAGAAAGCGTGTGTTATCTGGGCTTCGAGGGACGGGTGGTAACTATTCTGAGAATCTCAAGGGTCATACGATCTCAGGCTTGCGCTCTTTTGGCTTTGATCAAATCAGGGGGGATTCTGAAAGCTTGTCAAAAGGGAATCCCTCGGAATAGACGATCTAAAGGTTCGCGCAGTAAGAAGTAAATCGGATTTACACGGGATGAAAAATAACTTCTGGGACACCTTCAACTAGGGTAAGGAACCCATCTCCGCAGCCACCGCTTTTTGCGCAGAACATTCTGAGAAGGCTCAGCGGAGTGCGGCGTGGGTTCGTTGTGGCTCTTATCGCCGGGCAGTGTTTACGTATTATTGCTTGGGAGGTGATAACCCCGCGAATACGATTCGTCTAAGAGAATAGAATTGGGACGACTAAATCATATCAAATTGACTGCATCGCGAGTCACCGCCGACTCATGTAGACTAGTGGTTCTATATATAAAGTTAGAGTTCCCGGACCGAGTTCTATCCCTATGTGTAAGCTCTGAGCTGAGCTCAGTCCTCGGATAGAAAATGCGCTGCGTGCAACAAAATCAGTAGCTCCAGCGGCCCAGCGGCGATCGAAAAGAAGAAAAAAGAAAATAGAGTTCGAGCATCCTCAGCGGTTGATTATCACGCTACAGCCAATATGCTGCTGCTGCTGCCATTGCTGCAGCCGGCTTGCGGAGAGGAGGTCGCTATACCCACCCACCACTGATGCAGCACGACTAAGAGTCGCACGGATGCACCACCTAAACTTACGCGACAGGGTAACTCGTGGAACCACATGAAACCACCTAGCCTAAACAACAAGAGGATCAGAGCGGAGAAATAAACACCAATCGCTCAATCGCACGAGCAAAACAACCGCTGACGACTGAATCGTGCTTTAGCTGACTCCCTGATGCCATCAGAGCATCAGCGTGGCCAACGCCGGAGAGTGATACTCAGGGAAATCAAGCGGGAGTTCGCGGAGATAGACTCTGAGCACACTGGTGACCGCGCATCGCCCTCAATTGCTGTTTTGCATCACCAAGACTGCGTTTATTCAGATGATCATCCTGTTGTACAATCAATTGTCCCGCTAGGTCGTGGGCGCCAGGCGCGTCGAATAAAACGCGAGTTCATGATAAATAGACACCGCCTTACCTGCTCGCTAGACTTCTTGGCAGCAGTAGCAGGCTATCAAGCCCAATATGAGACCTTTGCGCAATGCCAATCAGAAGATGCTTACGAGCCCAGAACCAACAATACCGACGACGACAACGATGGTGATAGCTGTAGCGACGACACCTGCAGTTACCTCTATTCAGACGTGGTGGGCTATGCTGACGACCTGGACCGTCATGAAGACCATGAAGACCATGAAGAGGATGACAGTGATCGTGGATTCTTTGGCGTGGCCATCCACAATCATCAGGTGTCGCCCGAGGAGGATGCAGCAGCGGCTCTTTTGATGGCTGGCCTTGTTCGCTCGTGTCCGAAACCTCGTCGACGCTGCCGAGCTAATGCGTGTGAATTCGACCAAAGCATCTCGATTTCAAAACGGCTATCTCAAAACCAGCTTTACCGAAAGCGCTTGTTGGACAAAGGCGTATATCCTATCAAGCACGATTCTAAGCAGTACAGCTGCTCACTCTGTGAAGAGGTGTTTGAGAAGGAGATGTTTGTGTGGCGGCACGGTGTGAAGCACCTAGAAACGAAGCCGTTTCTATGCTCGCTGTGCGGCGGAAGGTTCAACCGTTCCGACTCGCTCCACCGGCACATGCGCAATTTTCACAACGAAGGTTGAGGGAAGCCTCCAAAGACTTGTGCAGTTCATGCATTGAAATCACTTTGGCTTTATGGACCGCATACACGGACCACAAACACCTTTACACACATGCATCATTTTCATTGTGAATTCCTTGTCCTAGTCCTAGCTAAACCGCTCTAAACCCCAAAACCAACTGGCAGCATCCTAACTACAAGTAACCAAAAAGCAATCTAACCTGATCCGCAATGACTCGGCCCGAGGAGAAAGATCTCGATACAGCTGATACTCACGAGCCACCTGTTGTCTGTGTACCTATTGTCTATGCACTGCAGCTACATTTACTCCACCTCCAGTGTCCGCTTACAATCTCCTCGAAAGGATGATTAGATCGATTAGATTAGGTCATGTGACGCTAAATGTATCGCCTTAAATCTTGCGAAAGCATGGGCTGGGCCGTTTGCCGCCCACCGTGCACAATTCCAATCGGGCATGCCCGCGATCGACGTGCCTCTCGCAGCAGATGTGAACTGGGGGGACACCCCAGAAGGCAGACGGTTCCGGCGATACGTCACCGACAAGTGGGGACTCTATGCATTTGCCATGGCCGTTGTGCTCATGCTGTTGGTGGTTGTGGGAAATGCGATCATTAGCCCCGCGTTCTTTACGCTTATGAACGTAAAGCCGTCTCTTCTCCGTCGAAAATCACTCAACAAGTCGTGGTCGCGTCTGGCACTTTGGACATTAACTGCCGGGCTCACGGTCTCATTGTTTGTGCAGTCGAATGGACTGGATCCGGTTTTCATTGTCAAACGTTTGGGCCGAGTATGTGTGGCGCTGATGCCAGTGATGTACTTATTGACCTTGCGGCCCTCGCCACTCCCACGAACGTTCTACTTGCACGTTGTCGACATGCACAAGTTTTTGTCGCGGGTTGTCGTAGTATTCGCGGTGGCGCATGGTATCCTTTACACATGGATTTATTACCGCAATGGCACGCTAGCAAAGCTGTACAAGCTGGCGAACATTCTGGGCTTCACCGCGTTGGGGGTATTTGTTGCCATGGCACTCACTGGGTTCCGCCGGTTCAGGAGGTTCGCATTCGAGGTTTTTTATCAAACTCATATCATCGGCGCTTGGTCGTGCTTGCCCATGATTAGGTGGCACTCGCGTCCTAGATGTGATGGCTACCTAATGATGTGCTTGGCCCTGTTGGGTGTTCAAATGGCGTTTCGCCTGTGGATGTCGAATACCGTGAAGCTGCGAGTGCAATTTGTGAGTCCAACCCTCTTGCTAGTCACTGTTCCCAAAACATTGCTCCCGACGCGGTGGTGGAACTGGTCGATAGCAGGGCATGTAAGGCTCAGCGGCACGATAGCGAACCCATTGAACTGGATCAGATCTTCGCATCCGTATACGATTGCATCCCTACCCGATGACGACAGCCTGAAGCTGGTCATCCGTAAGGGCGACTTCCAGGTCCAGATGCGCCGCAACTACTCCATGTTCGGCCCCCACCGGTGTATTCCGAACTACTTATTCCAGCAGATTCAGTCGCACCTGATGACTCGGGTTATTCTGGTTATTGGCGGTGCTGGCATCGCCTTTGGGGCCCCGGTTATGAGATACTTGAGGGTGTATGGAGTCGACGTGCGTATGGTCTGGGTCATGCGGGACCCCTATGATGCGCGCGTGCTCCCCCAGCTGGGGGTCCATGAAGAGGTCCTTCGCGGCAACATTGAAATTCACTACACAGGCGAATCTCTAGTTGCCTGTAATGATGACGAAATAGACGAAGACGCTTCGCTGACCATAGGCTCTTCGGATCAGTGCTGTCAAGACGACAGCGATGCATTTAACACGATCCGGTCTGCGACAAAGCACCCTGGCGTTGCCTCGAGGCGGGTGCGTGGTGATCCCATGCTCTCGCAGTACGCGCCGTTCATGTATAACTCCAGGCCGCACCTAAACCTTCGACTGAAGTCGTGGCTTTATGGATACCCAACCAACAATGATGACTGCTGCTGTGCGGACCGCGTCATTGCCGCGTGTGACGAGGACCGGCTAGGTGCTTGGGTCATGGCTTGTGGAGGTGATCAGCTCAGTGCCACGGCCCTCCAGTGGGCTCAAGATGCCGGAGTCTGCTTTTTCAAGGATACTTTCTCTTTGTGAGCTTATTGGGACCGTTATTTCGTTTTTGGCGGTTTCCCAAATGTTTCTAGTACATAACTTACCTCTTCCTTATGATGTCAATAGGTCTCTGCACGATAAATGCGCTAAATTACAAACAATGGTGAATTAAAGAACACAGCTAAGCAGGAACACCCTCATAGTCTGTGCCCTTACGGTCCTTCTTCCTACTATTGCGCATGAGAGGAGATCGCCTGCGGTCCCACTCAAAGATAAATAATGCGCCTAGCAAGCAAGCTGCCACGGCAGCAGCAACTGCAATGTAGCCAATCCCATTGCGGTCGTTCTGAAGAACATTATAGGGACAGACTGCATTAGTGCCGCCTTCAACCCAGCAATTAGGTAGAAACAGGGAGTTGAAATCTACCCAAGCCGGGCTGGCCGACGTCTTGGTCCACAGTTCACGAGCGAACCGTGCCTCCAGGGGGGTTGACGGGACGCCGAAACGGTATCCTTTGGGGCAGTCGGGGGAGAAATAGCTGTGGTTGTCGTTGCTCACGCGCCAGTCAAAGCTGTTCTCCTTGTTTCGACACAGAACCGGGAAGCGACGCCCGCAATCCGCCACCACCATGCCGGCTTCCGTCAGGATCGCGCACGCCATCAGTTCCTCTGAATCTCGATACCCATTTTTTAGCATGCGCTCGCGCTGCTTGATAGTGTACAAAGGCGGCTGATGCGGGGCCCACGCCCAGTAGCCCTCTGTATTGAACAGGTCAATCATCTGCTGGCTGTAAACGTCAATTCCATAGGCGATTACAGGTGACACCCCAGCGTTTCGCGTCGCGACCCACTGGTCACTGTTGTGGACGAATGAATCGACGAAGCTCAAGTTCCAGAGATCTTCCACCGAGTAGCTAGTGGGGTCTTTGATAGTGGTATTAAAATTGAACGCAACCGAAGACAAAGAGTTCAGGTCGCCGTGGAAGCTTGATGCATTGCCTGAGTAGCTGACCAGCAGCCGGTTCTTGTCCGTGTAGAGAACGCTCCTCAGCTCGGGCCACTGCTGGTTGCGTGGGGTTCCGGACCACACGCCATCAGTTGTATACTCCTTACGGGTTGTTTGATCTTCGCGCAAAACGCCCGGCGTCATAAGACGTGATCCGATGATCGAGTTCAGTGCATCCGTGAGGGATGGCACGCCCGGTACTTGTAATATCGTTCCGTCAGTAGCGTTTGCACTAGCCTGAAGCCACTCGCGGGGCCGCAACTGTAAGTGCAGGAGACTAGCGGCAATAGTTGTGTCGCTGCTGGTAATGTAGTCCTCGATTGCTTCCAAAAGCGTCCTGATATCAAGCCGGTAGTCGCAGAAAATATCAGGCCCAGTCGCGGGCGGGATCACGGTTGAATTAAAGCCCGAGACTGCTGTGGCGTTCGGGCTCGTGCCATTAAAAGAGGTATCGTTAGAACTCGTAGAGTTCACCCGCAAGGTCGAATTCTGCTGCGGAGTTGCTGTGAAAGTGATGCCGGTAGGAATCGAGTTCAGCGGCACGCCGGCGGATTTGTTTCCGGTGGCTGTTGCCGACAAAGACGTGGCAGTAACTGACTGGTATGATGCGTTCGGCGGGCTTACTGGCGGCGGGAACGGACACACATGCCACGCCGATCCCTGCGTGTCCCAGTAGACGTCCAAATAAAGCCTTCGGAGACCGGTATCCAGGATATCTCTCACAATTGTTGTTGAGTTCAACACATAGCCGTATTTATCGAAAATCACTCGGTTGAGGTCTATTCCTGGATTGTAACTCGAGGCGATGCTGTCGGGGAGGCTGAGATCGCGCTGGTTCAGTCTATTAAGCCGCGTTAGCTCAGAAAGCCTGGCACACAAGCCATTGGAGTAAACGCATCCTAACGACATGCCCACGCGCTGCGGCGGCTTTGATCAACAAATCCCCACGGCAGTTTAGCACCCAGCAGCGGTAAGTAGGGCTGTGCACCTAAGTAGAGAGGAAAACAGAGAGGGTCAGGATCCGATGTGTAATCATCCGGCACGCGTCGGCGTGTTTAGCCGTGTGAAATTGGTCCCGCCAACGACATTCTCAATCTGCGCAGAGGCTAGCAACTTTCATTTATCGACTTTGGCTAATCTCCGGACGCCAGTCCTCCAGACACCAACTCTCCAGTAAGTTCTTTCCTGACCGAGGATATCTCGCCAACTTCAAAAAGGTTGTTATCCCTGCCAAAATGTCAAGCAAACGTACGTTGTGGACCATAGCGTATTTGACATTCGGCGTCGTAGCATTCTCCAATGTGTCCCGATACATCACGGAGCCATACATGGACGAGTATTTCCATGTACGACAAACGCTCCAGTACACACTAGACCACGATTTTTGGACATGGGATCCGAAAATTACCACTCCCCCTGGCCTTTATATCCTGGGGTTTCTCGCATCGTCATTAGCGGGGCCTGATCTTGTGGTGTTGCGGTCTGTTAATGCGCTGGCACTGCCGATCCTCAGCTGGTTTGTTGCACCTGACCCGCTAGTGGCAATGGGCTTCCCGCTGCTGGCTTTTTTTAGCAATCTGTACTATACGGACGTGTGGTCCACGTTGCTTGTCTTGGGCGGCTTCCGCGCGACGTGCGCCTGGACCTCGGCGACACTGCTGTTTGCGAGCCTGTGGTTTCGGCAAACAAATATTGTTTGGGCCGGTCTAGTTGCGGCATTCCGGATCGCGCAGTCCACCCAAGTTTCCGAGCTCTGGGCAAAAAAGCATGAGCTGTTCCGCCGTTTGCTTGCAGCGGCCGTCCCTTATGGATCCCTGGCATTGGCGTTCGCAGGCTTTTTGCATTGGAATGGCAGTATCACTTTGGGAGACCAATCCAACCACGAAGTATCGGTTCACGGCGCGCAGGCGCTTTACTTCATGTTATTCACAGCGGCCTTCTCCGCACCTTTGGCACTTCAATGGATGCTCTCTAGGCGCGCGCTCCGGCGCCTGTGGCTGCTGCCAATAGAAGTTGCCGCCATCTATGCGATTGTGCGGTATGGGACCATCGAGCATCCGTTCATCCTTGCCGACAACCGACATTACACGTTCTACATGTGGCGTCGGCTAATCACGCCCTGCCGCGGTTTGCTATTAGTGCCCTGCTACTGGGTCTCCTGGCACTGGCTGCTCCACACACTGGACTTCGCCGATCTGAATACATGGGCGTTTGTGGGGGCCACGCTCGCGGTTCTCATTCCGTCGCCACTGTTGGAGCCGCGGTACTATATAGTGCCGTATCTCGTGTGGCGCCTGTTTTTGTACAAGCGGCCGGGAAGCTCCTGGGAGTATGCGTGGTACTTAGCGATCAATATCGCCACTGTGGCCGTGTTCTGTCGCTCACAGACGCATTTCATGTGGTGAGGTTTATGTTTATGTAGATGACGAGGTTGTTAGTTCAAGGCCGCCTTAACGTGAGCCACCACCGATCGCCACCAATAACCAAGGGAATCGAAAAAAGTAATGGCATTAGATGCACTGCTGTTCAATGTATTTAGATTTTGGAAGTTCTTCGTTTAGATAGCTAGCTAGCTAGTGAAGCCACACCACCCACCGGGCCGGGTGGTGAGGATTACCCAACCCTGGCACACGTCTCTCGAGCTCCCCAGCACGTTAGCCACCACCACACTTCACGGGGGCCAACATCTCACACCAGGCTAGTTTACGCACACCATGTCGAGCCGGTACGATAGTCGCACGACCATCTTCTCACCCGAAGGTCGGTTGTACCAGGTGGAGTATGCGATGGAGGCGATCTCGCACGCAGGCACGGCGATTGGAATCCTCGCGAAGGATGGCGCCGTGCTTGCTGCGGAAAAGAAGGTGACATCGCGGCTGCTGGAGCAGGACACGAGCTCCGAGAAGATGTATGCGCTGAGCAAGCACATTGTGTGTGCGGTGGCGGGCATCGACTCGGACGCCTCGACGCTGGTCTCGACGGCGCGCAACATGGCGCAGAACTACCTCGCCACCTACGACGAGGAGATTCCCGTGAAGATTCTTGTGAAGCAGATCTGCGACGTGATGCAGGGCTACACCCAGTGGGGCGGCCTGCGGCCGTTTGGCGTGAGCTTCATCTATGCCGGGTGGGATCGCCACCTGGGCTTCCAGCTGTACCAGTCGAACCCGAGCGGCAACTTTACCGGGTGGACGGCGACGTCGGTCGGGGCGAACAACGCCAGCGCGCAGACGCTGCTCAAGCAGGAGTTCAAGGAGGACAGCACGCTCGACGAGGTGTGCTCGCAGGCGGTGAAGATCTTGTCGAAGACGATGGACTCAGCAACAATGACGAGCACGAAGCTCGAGTTTGCCACCGTGCGCGGCGACGGGGACGAGGCAACGTTCGAAGTCTGGACGCCGCCGCAGATCCAAAAGCTGCTGGTCAAGGAGGAGATTGTGAAGGAGGACGAGGACGAACAGTGAGGGCGCGGCGCCCGACTCCAGCGGCTGGTCCCTTCGATTTAGACTTCAGAGCGGTCAATGCGCTCGATTTGAGCGAGCGTTTGTGCAAGCCGGCTCTCCATGCCCGCTCCACCCCACATTAGAGGGTGCGCGAGAGTGAGCCCTGAACCCACCGGTAAGCCCCCGGTAAACCCACCGTCCAACCCACTATTGAACCCACCGGCCAACCCACTGATGATGAACCCACCTTTGAACCCACCAGGCCGCTAATTACCACCTGATGTTCGAGCTTTGGTGGTTCGAGCGTTGGTGGTCGAGCTGTGGTGATTCGAGCGTTGGTGGTCGAGCTTCGGTAGTTCGAGCGTTGGTGATCCAAGCTTTGGTCGTAGGCTCGGTGCTTCGGCGGCTCTTCACGCTGTGGCTGCGTTCGGTGCGCTTGGTGGTCGGGTGCTCGCCAGCTTGAGCTTTCAACAGCAGGCGAGCTCGCAGCGCCACAGCCCACACAGCCGGCGGGAGATGCTGCATCGCTCGACTCCATAGGCTCTCATTCGCGCCATCCACAACGACCCTGGCCCATGCCCTACGCACTCAACGTCGTTTCGCTTGCACGCCAGAAGCCGGTGTGCGACCCTAGCCGTAACCCTCATGGTGAACCCTTCTGGTGAACCCTTTGGTGAACCCTTTGGTGCAACCCTGTGTGATTGAGCTCGCTAGGGTGCCCGGCCCGTACCCGCGATACTCATTAGGAAATGTCATATCTGTTTGGAGCACAAGGGCGAAGGGCGCATCATGCGCATCGTGCGCCGCGCTCGCGCGAACCGCTGGTCGCCCACCGGGCCGGAGTGTATAGAGAGATAATTACGTATAACTTAGCGGGGCTTTATATAAAACGAGAGGGAAAAAAAAAAACAGCAAGCGATATTAGACGGGGCAGTCATAAAGCACAAAGTCCTGCACACACCGACACTCACTGCTGCTGGTTGGGCCAGACACCCATCTGGCTGATGCCCATTTGCGGCATCTGGCGCATTTGAGCGTTCATCTGCGGGTTCATCTGGCCAATGTGGTTGAGGCCAGCCATCTGCATCGGCATCTGGTTCATGCCCATGCCGTAGAACATCGGCTGGCCGTACTGTTGCTGCGCCTGCTGGCCGTACTGCTGCGAGTACGGCTGCTGGTTCTGTCTCTGCTGCTGCTGCTGCTGGCCGTACTGCTGCTGCTGCTGCGCCTGCTGCTGCTGGTACTGCTGGTACTGCATCTGCTGCATCATCTGCTGCGGGTTCGCAATGTACCGGCCGCCGTTCGCGGCCATCACGCCGCCCTGCTGCTGGGCCAGCTCATCGTCCAATGCGCCGGCGATCTGCATGTCGGCGGCGGAGCTGGCGGTCGGCGGCTTGCCGCTGGCCTGGCTGCGGCCCTTGTAGCCCGCGGCCGTGTACCGGTCCGGAAACGCGTTGCGGAACCGGTCGCGCAGGTCTGTCGAGCGGCGGTCGCCAAGGCCAAGCGTCTGGTCGCGCTGGATCTTGCTCCACGCGGGGCCGTGCTTGAGGAACCCCTGCAGCAGCCGCTCGTCCTCGTCGGCGCTGAACGCGCGGCGCTCCTTGCGGCTCACTTTGATCAGCGACGGCATCGCGTTGCCGTTGCCCACGCGTTTTACCTTGTGCGTGCGGGCGTTCGGGTACAGCCGCGAGTACTCCTCGGGGAAGCTCGTGCGGAACCGGTCCTTCAGGTCCACCGCCGTGCGGCAGTTGAACTGGAACGCCGGGTCGGTGAGAATCTTCTTCCAATTGCCCACGCCGTGGCGCTTGCAGCCCTCCATGAGATTCCGCGTCTCCTCTTCGGTCCAGCCAAGGCGCACGCGCCGCTTGCCGACCCGCGCATGCGGCTCGCCGCCAACGACCTGGCCGTTCGGCACGGCGCCATTCGCGCCTGGCGCGGGCTGCACGGGAACGGGGGGCCCGTACGCGGCAGCCGCCGCGTACTGATTCGCCTGGGCAAGCGCGGCCGCGGCGCCCGCCTGGGTCGCCGGGTGCGGGACCGGCGTGCTGGCGCCGGATCCTTGCGGTCCTTGGCCGGCGGCGGCGGCGGCGCCTCCATCACTCGACTCGGGCTCGCTCTTGGGAACGACAGACCCGTTGCCCAGTGATCCGGGGACGGAATGGCCCCCCTGCTGGGGGACTGAGGCTTGCGCGTGCTGGGTGGCGGGAGGCTGCTGCCCTCCTACAATCTCGGGATCAATGCCAGCGGTCTCCATAAGTGAAAGTTGACAGTTCGACGGAGAGAAAGCGATACTACGGTTCCTGACGCGGTTTGGGTAAAGGCAAGGACTGAGGGTAGGGTGCGGAGGGTAGGAAAAGGGCTACTTGTAGGGGTGAAGGGAAGTTCTCCTCTGATGAAAATTGTGTTGTCGTGATGAGATTATATAAGGACAGGCTGATGCAGCGCCGCGTGCGACCGCGTATTGGTCAGTCGCCCGTGATAAAGACGCGGGATACTGCCAGGGCTGAGTCAGTGATCCGTATCTGATTAGACCTGATCGGGCCCGAGCGGGGAAGGGCTGCCGCGGCGGTGGCGTACCCTTGGGGCATTTCCGGCGAAGATCTGGAAAGGTCTGCTGCCGCAGAACCCGCGACCTGCCCTGGGATCGCGCTCTAGTCTCCCACACACTCAGCCCTGAGGCTCAAGGGTCGACCAGCGCTCCCCGTACCGTAACCCTTAATTGATTTAATGCCTAGTTTACTTAGCGCTTCGTTACTGCCTCTCTAGCCCCGGACCGCGGCAGACCCAACCGCCGCGTATCCAACCCGCGCTTAGAGCCACATGCCTCCTGCCCCTCTTCCCCTCCAGATATGCTTGTCTGCCATTTTCCCTCCCCCCAATCATTAGCGCCGCCGCGCTTGACTAACTTCAGCTAACCAAACGATAAGCTCGGTCACATGACATCGCATTGAATCTGCAACGCGCACAGACAGCGCGAGCTGGGAAACAGGAAAAGACGAACGGCAGCTCGCCCGTGTCAACACGATCGCATGAGAATGAGCCTCACAGTCAATTCTTCCAGGCCTCAAAGCCTATTCTGAGATGAGCTCCTTGCTCTACATAGAAGTAATTAACCGCGAGTGGATATCCCAAGCCGCGACGTAAAATACGTGTGCAGCCCCGTCCCCCACCGGATCACCCACGATCACCTACGGCGGGCGAGCTACGGCGACCTACGGCAACCTACGGCGACAAAGTCACACAAGGCGCTGCTGACTCATGCGCTCGAGAAAGCTTCACGATATCGGCAGCACCTCTCGAGCAGAAGAGGCCGTTTGGAAACCAGGTCAGTGGAGCACTCATGGCCGGAAGCGTGCCCGATTTGCCAGGGCTGCATGCTCCTCGCGAGGGTGCAGCGGAAATTATGGAGGATGTCAGCCGATTGCTGCATAGACACTCGCTAAGCTTTCCTGGAGCTCAACCTGTCAGCTTCACGCGCAAGCATATTAAGGCCCTCATGACCAAAGACTACCTGGTATGCGAAAAGAGCGATGGTTTACGATGCCTCATGTTTTTATCGGAAATTGTCAATGAGGACGGCAGCAGCGAAGAACGGATATACCTCATAACCCGAAAATCCGAGGTCAGCTGGGTGCAGAACATGCATATTCCTGCCGAGCGTAGCTCCCCCAAACCGTTTCAAGTTGGCACGCTGATTGACGGCGAGCTTGTGTTGTCGAACGACGGAAAAACTCGCTTCTTCATGTTCGATATTTTGGCATACCAAGGCAAGCTGCTGATGGACCGCACCCTCGAGAAGCGCCTCGGGTATCTAGACCAGCTTGTTTACCAGCCATTCGCCCGGTTCAGTGCCAAGGAGCCGCAAGCCGTAAACTCGTTCGACTTCAAGGTCTACATGAAGACAATGTCCCAGTCTTATAGATTAGACTCGGTCCTCAAGCAGCATCGCGGGCACGCCAGCGATGGGCTGATTTTCACCAGCGTGCCCGACCCGTACATATGCGGCACCGATGAATTCATCTTGAAATGGAAGCCAGCCGAGGAAAACTCAGTTGACTTTGCAATACGGCTCGACTTCATAAACTCGGATGATCCCACAAAACCAACCGACTACTTCTCGAAACCAGTTGTCTCTCTGCTGGTGTGGGCTGGCAAAGTGGATCGGAAATTCGACGAGCTCTACTTAACCGACCAGGAGTGGGAAAACTGGAAAAATCTTAACGAAGCTCTCAACTACCGGATTGTGGAGGTGTCCCGGGACTCAGAAAAGCGCTGGCGCTTTCTGAGATTCAGGGACGACAAGGATCACGGAAACCATATTGACGTTGTACACAAAGTGTTGGAAAGCATTGAGGACGGCTTGTCCCTCGACGAGCTTTCCACGTATATTAAAGAGATTGAAACTGCATGGAAAGAGCGCGAGATTAGCCGGAGGCATCATCGCCCTGACACTAATGGGGCGGACCAACCTCCTCAAAAGCGCCAGCGGCAAGAGTGACCGTTCATATGTACCTTTATGCAACACAACTCATGGGCTCTGAAAAAAAGCAGCGACTCCGACGTTGCAGGCTGTTGCATTGCCATTCATATATGTGTGTAAATATCCATCTTCGCAGTTCCTACAGACTTTCGAGTCTTCATGTGGATGCTGTATTTATTCGTCAGTGGGCTTGGCTCTGAATAGAAACGTCTACCCCACGTCACGTGGCGTAAATGAGTAAGAGCGTGTGTGGTTTACGCAGTCTTGAAATTTCGGTTCGAGGTAATTCGTCATCGGCCTCAAAATATTTATCTCGAGACCGCTCCGTCCAATACAATATGTCACCATTGCACGACCTAAATCAGCACGTCGGAGACCGAAGCCGGTCTGAAGATTGGCGTATTCGTGGCTACTCGCCGTTGATAGCTCCCGATCTTCTCCAAAGTGAAATCGAGCTTCCTGAAACCAGCAGACAAAATATTATCAATGGCCGCGACGCCGCGACGGCAATTCTCGAGGGCCGTGACGACCGTATTATTGTTGTTGTTGGACCTTGCTCGATCCACGACCCGAAGGCGGCTATCGAGTACCGGGACCAGCTCGCCCGCATCAACGAGGATGTGAAGGGAGAGCTGCTCATCATCATGCGCGCTTACCTCGAGAAGCCGCGGACCACCGTTGGTTGGAAGGGTCTCATCAACGACCCCGACCTTGACGGGTCGTTCAAAATCAACAAGGGTCTGCGCATTGCGCGCGAGCTGTTCTGCAGCCTCACTGAAAAGCTCCCAATCGCGGGCGAGATGCTGGATACTATCTCTCCCCAGTTCCTCAGCGACCTGGTCAGCGTTGGTGCGATTGGCGCCCGCACTACCGAAAGCCAGCTCCATCGCGAGCTGGCGTCGGGGCTTTCGTTCCCGGTCGGCTTCAAGAACGGCACGGACGGCGGTCTCCAAGTCGCCATTGATGCCATCGGCTCGGCCAGCCACCCTCACCACTTCCTGTCGGTGACAAAGCCGGGCAACGTCGCCATTGTTGGCACTGAGGGCAACAAAGACTGCTTCATCATCCTCCGCGGCGGGAAAAACGGTACGAACTACGACGCTGAGTCTGTAAAGAATGCGCAGGCCCAGCTCGAGAAGTCTAAGCTCGTAAGCGCGACCGATGCACGCATCATGGTCGACTGCTCGCATGGCAACTCCGAGAAGAACCACAACAACCAGCCCAAAGTTGCGGCGGCGATTGCGGAGCAGCTTCGCAATGGCAACCGCAAGATCAGCGGGGTCATGATCGAGTCCAACATCAAAGCCGGACGCCAAAACGTGCCTCCGGAGGGCAAAGATCATCTGGAATATGGTGTGTCGATCACAGATGCCTGTATTGACCTTTCGACCACCGAGCAGGTCATCAAAGACCTTGCTGCGGCCGTTAAGGAGCGCCGAGCCAAGTCTGCCGTTGCTTAAACCACCGTTGCTTAAACCGCTCTTGCGTCGGAGTAACTGATAATCAGGCGGTCAAAATGGTTGGGCACTCACATGTAGATATAGGGCGAAGGGTGCGCGGCGCGAGGCAGCGAGGGAACCGAACCGGATTGCATGCGAGCGCGCTACCCTGTATATAAAACCGGACACAAAAACGTATAACATAACAATATTTTTGGTACGAGAGACGCCTAAGCCCCGTCGCTGACTCTGGATAGGGGAAGTTTTGTGAATTGCAGCAGGCATTTACCACGAACATGCCTAATGTGAAGAGATAAGTCGCACTGTGGATAGGCGATAAAATACCTCCCCGTGATGCATATGCTCCACTGGCATTGCCGTCACTAGCAGACTAACGAGGTGCACCCGTCGTCGTGTTGCAGATCTCGCTTCGACGCCTACCTAAGCTGCAATTTCTGAATACACTCAACTTATGCAAATTACACGTTTCATTTACTTACGCGACTAAAGAGATAGATGTATGCAAGCTGTTGAAGGCTATCGACATCAGCACCCTTTGAGACCTTTTCATCATTGAAGACATAGAATTCATCCCCTCTATTCACGGCTGCTATATAATGCCCAACATGGACACTGGCTCCCTTGTGAAGAACCGTCCCACGAAGCTCATAGTTTGCAGGCAGACTAGAGTCTCCCACTGGCTGCTCGGCGGGTCCCGTCGAATCGACTTTCCCTGGTTCAGCTCTTTCAGTGGCTGTGACATACTCCTCGTATTTTCCGGAAAAGAGCCAATCAACTGCTTGCTCCATGTTGCCATTGTTTGCGCCAAGAGCTGCAACTGCCTGCTCGGCGGGGAACCCCATAGACTCAAGCATCACCAAGCTCTCAGGATCGACAGCACCACCGTTTTGCGGCACTTGTGTTGACGCAGCGGCGGATTCTGCCGCTTCGCCGGAGAGAATCACCTCTGTCGCAGCCTCGAGATCGTTCGGCTGGCCTCGATTGTCAACGATCCTTAGGGCATTGACGCTCAGATCATCAGGAAAGCCCATAGAGCTCAGCATAGCCACGAGCTCAGGGTTGGGCACGAATTCGGGCTCAACCGGTTCCGTATTCTCAATAACATTTTCGTTTGCTTGGGGCCCGGTCGACAGGTACTTATCAAGGTTGATTTCCTTGGGGGCAATAACCGGGACGTCCACCTTTTGGGGAACCCAATTTAGGATTCGGAAGCGACGAGCATTGATGGCTAGGATCTGAGGGAAGGACTTGAGGCCTATTTTCGAGACAGCAGTTGGCGCGCGGCATTTGGGGCACAGAGATTCGATGGTCTCTTCTGCGGTGAACAGATCCAGCAAGGTCATCATGGAGACAGGCTTGAATTCACCCTCCGCAACCTCTTCAATCGGGACCGCGATGGAGATATTCTCCTGCTTTTCAGTGATATAGCGTACAGCATCGCAGCTGCTGCAAGCTATCCGCCGTTCAGTCTCGAATCCAAACAGCTTCATGGTCGGGTCGCCCTTCACGTTTTTGGAAATGACCGTGAGCAGGTGGGTGAGAAACTCGAACGCATCCTGTTGGCGCATAGTGGCAAACTCGGGGTGGCTCTTGCCAATAAGATACTTGAGCATTACCGGAGATACGTGGTCGTATCGGCCGCTCTCCAAGCCATCCTTCATTTTGCGCAGCTGCGTGGTCAGGTCATTAGGAGAGCCCTCATCATTGCTGGTCGGATCATTGGGCTCGAACAGGTCCGAAAAAGCCGGAATCGCAAACAGGTTCTGGACAACAGAGTTCAGGTAGCAGCTGTTGCCGAGGTTTGTTAGGCCAGTCAGGCCCTTGCCACTGACGCGCTCAGCATCCTCGACACCAGCGAAATCCCAGCTCATATTCTGCTCGAGCTGGAGCTCGGTCATCGACTTTTCGGTCTTGCTTAACTTGGCAATGTCAATGCCCCAGTGGGCGAGATGGTCCTTGATCTGCGGGTCACTCACGTCGTCGTTGTCGGCGTAGCAAAAGACGTCGACATGACCCTCGGGGGTGATACTTCCCAGCTTCACCGCCAGCGCGTGCTGCGTTTCCTCGAAGTGGTTCAAAGCGTGGCCGTTGCCGCCGCTGCCATCGAACTGCCGGCGCCCGCAGCCGAGGGCTCCGCACTCGAGGCACAGCCAGAGATTTTTGTCGAGCTCGCATATTGCACAGTGCGAGAGCTGCTCAGAAGACAGCGGCTGAGGCGCGGCATTCGCGAAGACAGATTCATGGATTGCAACGTGTTCGCACGGCTGGAGCTCGAGCTCCCAGGCCTCCGTTTCTTTGGCCTTGGAGTACGAGTCTGCCTTCAAGACAAAATCGATCGCATTTTGGAAGGCGGTTTCCGAGTCTGCAGCGAGCGTCTTGAAGGTGGCAATGGTGTCGAACTTCGTTTCCTCGGTCTCGCGAGCGATGGCCAGCTTCTTCGGCTGGTGCTCCTGCTGATCCTGTGGGTCTTGCTGGGGTGGCTTCGGAACTTTGTGAAGATTCAGGAACGCAGTGTGGCCCGTAATGCGAGAGTGCCGCGCAGTGAAATCGTGCCCCGGGCTCGGGCTTGTGCCGATATAGCAGGTGAGACACACATCAATCCCGGTGGGGGATTCCTGGTTATCAAATGAGAAAGTGCATTCGTCTTTGTACACTTCCATGAGGACGTCGAGTCAATGCCTTCCGGCCTACGGTGGAGAGTGTGGTGGCTTTGAGTGCGGTGTGAGGCTGTGTAACTTATGCAGCATAATCAGGGTTCGTACCCAGGACAGGACCACCCGGTGATTTCGCGGTGCCAGCTTGCGCGCAGGTTCTGTTAACAACGCCCTACGCGATTTTATTACAGTGCTAAGAGAGAAGCCGGTGTATATACATCTACTTATCCAACAGGGGACAGCGCAGGATTTGGTCTAGCAGGGGCATAGCTCTAAAAACGAGTGACTATCTTGCTAATATTTCCAGTCCAGCAGCGACAGGTCCTCCGGATCCGGCGTTGTGCGTCGGTCTAACAGCCGGTTCAGGTAGTCTTCCAGGCCGACCTTTGTGCCGCTTGCGTACTTCTTGCTGAAAAAGTCAACGACGTCTTTGCGGGTGGCCTTCGTCTCCTGCTCAGACGTCTCGCCGACAACAAACAGCATCACATCGTTTTCGGAAGGAAGCCCGAACTTGTGCGGGTACTCCTTGAACGTCACGTCATTTACGAACGACATCGGGCGGAACGACGGCGGCGGCACGAAGAACTGCTTGACAATCTCGGGCGTGACCTCCGAGATCTGCGCGGGCTCCCACTTGGGCGGCCGCTTTTCGACCAGCAGCGCTAGCACGCCCTCGCGAAAGTTCGGGTTCAGGCAGAAGTTGTGGCACACAATCATCTCCTCCTGGAACGCCGCCTTGATGTCTATGTCCGCCACTTTGCGGTACATCGCCAGAGTGACCTTGAGGCTGACCGGGCAGCGCTCCTCCAGCGTCTTCAGCGTGGCCCGCACGAACTCGGGGCTCTCGCTCTCGAGCGCCCGCAGCGCATCGATGATCTCCTCAACAGAGTCGTGCTTGAACGCCGCGTCGATGATGTCCAGCTGCTTCGGGCCGTAGGCAGTCTTGTAGTCGGCGGGCGCCTCGGCGCCAAAGTCCTCGATCGCGGAGTCTACGAGGCGGTAGTACTCCTCGAGCTCGATGGCGCCGGCCTGCAGCTCGCTGAGCCGGTCCTCGAGCTGGGGCACGCGCTCGCTGGCAACGAAGTGCGTGGCCAGGCCCAGCGCGTAGGCGTCGTAGCCCTTGATCCGGGCCGAGGTGAGCGCCATGTACAGGCCGAACTCGCCGTTCAGCCGCGACAGGAAGAACAGCCCGCCAACGTCGGGGTAGTAGCCGATCGTCGTCTCCGGCATGGCCAGAAGCGTCTTCTCCGTCCCGACACGGAAGCTGCCGTGCGCCGAGAGGCCAATGCCGCCGCCCATAACAATTCCGTCCCACAGCGAGACGTACGGCTTGTTGTAGGTG
Source organism: Entelexis gropengiesseri (assembly GCA_030579755.1). Classification (NCBI taxonomy): domain Eukaryota; kingdom Fungi; phylum Ascomycota; class Dipodascomycetes; order Dipodascales; family Trichomonascaceae; genus Entelexis; species Entelexis gropengiesseri. The sequence continues at coordinate 242,713 of JAKTRO010000002.1, read as the reverse complement.
GCCACAAGATGGTTGAGGCTGAACTCTTCGCGAAAGAACGCCGCGTTCGTTTCCGACGCCTTCTCCAGCCCCTCGTCACGCGAACGGATCGCAAGCTCCGCTACATCGCCGCCGGCGCTGAACGCCTTCCCGCCAGCGCCCTTGATGACAATTGACCCTGCAAGGTCGGATTTGCCGTACTCCTGCAGCCGAGGCAACAGAAGCTCGCAGATGTTGCCGTTGATGGCATTCAGCTTCTTCGGACGGTTCAGCGTCACTGTGCGTACAGCGCCCTTTGTCCCAAATAGCACCTCGTCCTGCGCCGGGTTGATCGCCGCAGTGGAGTAGTTGGGCAGCATCCTAGGGTCAATACGCGCGCGGAGAGGCATCTTAGCTGTTCTTCGCAGCGCTGCTAGCATGTTTCACACGGGCAAAATTTTGTATGGAAAAAGCAGTCTACGAGCCCGAACCTGCGCCTTGGTGGATTGCTGCGGGGGTAGAAGGTGGGGGCGGGAGAAGGAGCTTGGATTTTTTGGCGTTGAGGGTTGCGAGTGTGCGATGCACCATGGGATACGGGCTTCACGCTCGGCCGCTCGGGACCATTACCATATAACCACCACCACACCACAGTCACCACTGTTCTCGACTCCCAACTGGAGATACAGGATACATGTACTGAGTTCTGAGCCAAACGCGTGATACGGCGGCACGCGTACCCGGGATGCGAAATACGACCGGCAGGGCCCCCTGTGTCAACTCAGCGTGGGCTGGACTTTTCACAGGCACTCCACAGGCCACCCCTCCAAGCTCCGAGAGATGCCAACTGCAATAAGTTCGCCCGCTATGGTGGCTTCCTCAGCGATCGATCCGCGCTTCTTCCTCACTTACCGGGAGGAGCCGCATCGGACGCGCCGAATGCAGATTATCGAGAAGCACCCGCAGGTCACAAAACTCGTCGGGCCCGAGCCAATGACGAAATATATCGTGCTGGGAGTGTGCACCGTGCAATTCACATGTGCGTATCTCATGCGGAACGTATCTGCGCGGAACCCGATCTTTTGGCTCACCGCATACTTCATCGGCGCAACATGCATTTCCAATCTTTTCCTTGCCATCCACGAATTCTGCCATAACTTAGGCTTCAAAAGGCCCCTCTACAACCGTCTGTTCAGCATTGTTGCCAACCTCCCCGTTGGAATCCCGTACTCTGCTTCATTTGGTCCGTACCATCTCCTGCATCACAAACATATGGGCGAGCCCGACTTCGATACAGACCTCCCGACTAAACTGGAGGCAATTGTTCTGTCCAATGTAGCCGGCAAAGCATTTTTTGCGACGTTCCAACTGTTTTTCTACGCACTTCGCCCAGTGTTCCTCGTGCGCATCTCGTTCTCTTGGGTCCACTACCTAAACATTGCTGTCCAGGTAGCTGCCAACTATTTGCTGGTTCAGTCCTGGGGGTGGAAATCGTACTATTACCTGATTGCGTCGGCTTTCTTCAGTGGCTCTCTGCACCCGATCGCAGGCCACTTCATCGCTGAGCATTATCTCCTGAACCCTCCCAAACAGAAGTCGCCGACGCTTGAATACCCGGAGACGTTCAGCTACTATGGATGGATGAATGTCTTCGTCTACAACGCGGGATACCATAGCGAGCACCACGACTTCCCCTACATTGCATGGTCTCGCCTGCCGCAACTCCACGAGATGGCGAAGGAATTCTATGAACCGCTGCCTCACCATGATTCGTGGGCAAGAGTCATTGTCGATTTTGTCTTCGATAGCAAGGTGACGCTATGGAACCGCGTGAAGCGACCCTCGTCTCTTAAAGAGCGCCAAAACTTAATTGCCACAATCAAGAGATAAAAGCTGCCCCCGCTAGCAAGAGCTGGCATAGTGCAGATTGTTAAGTATTGCTTCGATAATCTCCGAAGCTTCATTATATGCTAATTTTGTGAAATACGAGCAACTTATCAACATATGGTATAAGGTTCCAAGCAGAAGCAAGAGCAGCTCTGCCAACTCTTGGAGAGGGCGTATGAGATTTTTTCTAGACGCTAAAAGAGCTCAACAAGCTCTAATTTTTCTCTACCAGAAGCAAAAACGAAACGGAACTTGCCCACTGCAGGAGTCGAACCTGCGGCCACTACATTACAAGTGTAGCACTCTAACCACTGAGTTAAGCGGGCTCGAACCTACCATCGAAGGTGATTTGGGACTACATGAACAAAGGACATACTGGAGCGCTCGGTTCAACGAGGTACAATCACAAAATACCGGCTGCGCAAGTCTATAAGAAGAAGTACATTTTTAGGTTCAATACAAACGCGCCCAAGACCCAATTGGGCAAAGATGAGGCCAATATGATCCAGCATTTTGCGAAAACGGCGTGGGCTCTCAATTCTCGCCCCCAGTCACTCAGTGCTTTTGATAACTGGCCAGACAGAGACAAGACATCAAATAAGATAAGAAGGAAATACAACATTGCCCTGCTAGTGGCTCCCTACCAAGCACTAGCGGCTATAAGGATGGGGCTGCTTAGGTCCATAGATCCCGCCATAGCCTCTAGCTGTGTTCCACGCTTCGATATAGCAAATAAGAGCCGTTGTAATGGCCATCTCAAGGTTAACGATATCTTCGTTGAGAAAAAGGTCGAATCCACGCCTATTCGGGTGGGGCACGGCGCGGCCTACGCGCTCACGCACTTCAGCCTCCTTCTGGCCTATGTTGCGAACGCGCTCTAAGAAGTGACCCTTAGACGTCCAGTGATAGATGTTGCCATCGGCCAAAGTGAACACGCGATAGTGATCCAGAGCGTCCGACGTATGCGAGACCGCATGGAAGCCGAGCTCTGTTTGCGACCCTGCCGTTTGCATCAAGGTGACATTGCTGCGGATCCCGGCGCGAAGAAGAGCGATCGGGACCTCGAGATCCTCTGCATTATATACTTTGTAGGCGCCTTTGACAGCACGCGACCGCGTCATCTGGTAAAGCCGGCTGGAGTATTGATGGTCGCCGAATCCGCGGAATACTGAAAAGGACTTGGATCCTGTCCCGACTTCAATGCGCACAAGGAACGTCGATGGATTTTTCAGGTTATCAATGATTATAGGTGAGTAGTGCTCATTGTCGGCGTGATAGCTATTCAACGCAGAGTGGACCCTGACCAAGGGCCGCATTACGGGGCTCAAAAAGAGTTCGATGGGCATTTTGCAAGTGAGTGGATATCACCAGGCTAGACACGGTTGTTATATTGTTAATTGCATCGCTTTTATAGCACTACGAGCGCTGCACCGCTAACTACCAGAATGAGCTTTACCCCTCTATGCCCTATCCTGAATAGGTTGCTCTCTAGAAGGTCCTCAGCGGCTTATCGATGCGGGCGGGGGCAGCTGATCGAGCGGCTCAGGATTAGAGGCTGAGTACCGCGAATGGTGTAAACGAATGCCACACAAAGAGTGCCACAAACTTTGAGCGAGCTTCTAGCTATTTGCTGAGATATCTTTCAACTCTTTAAAGGCCCGCTGCGCTATCGCATATGAACCTGGGGTTAGTACTGTGGGGCTTGGGTCATGCGGAAAAACCTAGCCCATGTGCAGAATTGCCACGCGTGTCCTTCGTAGGCGTGGTTATTGGATGTATGAATACGGTTGGTGAATGATGGCCAAAATCTTTCAGCCCCAGGGCGAGCTTCAGGTGCAGCTCGCTGACTGGGCTCAGCGTTGCTAGCGCCGCCCAAAAGCGAGCCTCTGTGTCGACCTCTTGCGTTTCATGCCGCAGGTCGCTTGACAGGGTGACTGCGTTGTCAACCTCGACATGGACGTATCATGTAGCCCAGCCTCCCATAATCGCGACAGGAAAAGCTGAGCCGTGCATTGGGAGATAAAGTCACACAAATAATTGCACCATTTCTGATTCGTCAAGGGGCGGTGCTCGCAGGGATTATCTCTTCATAAACACGGAGGCGTGATTTGAGTGTCCCGCATCTACTCTGCACATCGTGAGCCCGAGAGGTGCTGAGAGTGGCGCAAACAGTTCCATTTGCAATATTTGATTCTTTGGCCCCCGAGCGCGTCGATTTAATGGCTTCGGTCAAGCTCTCATACATGCCCCACAACGAAACGAACCGCGTTTTCTCTCAATACTCCCCGGCCGAACCAGCCTCGCGCTCAAGCTCGGCGGTTGGATCGGGAATCTGGGCCTCCGCCCCGCCGGCAACTCCGCAGTCCTCGTCGTCCTCGTTCATAGGCTCCACGTGGGGCTCGCCCCTGGCAATGTCGAACCAGCAAGGCGCGTCCTCCTACGGCTCCTCGGGTGCTCCAGCCGGCAGCGCCAACAACGCGTATCAACCGACTCCGGCAAAGCTGCTGGCCGACCTAACCGTCGGCTCGGAGCCGGTACAAGACCGCACGTCCCCGGGACCCGGCATCGCCAACGCGTTCCCGTCGTCGCAGTCGTTCAATTCGAGCGGCTCGCGCATCAGCTCGCGCCGCGAGTCGCAGACTGAGGGCGGCTCGCCGCTGGTGCCGAGCCCGCCGGCCACCCCCGCCGGGGCCGCGGGCCACGCCTCCTCTTCCAGTGGCAGCGCCGTGGACGAGATCATTAATACCGCGATTGTTGTGAAGAACATCCCGTTTGCAATCAAGAAAGAGCAGCTGATCGAGTTCATGACGCAGCTGGGGCTGCCTCTACCGTATGCGTTCAACTACCACTTCGACAACGGCGTATTCCGAGGCCTTGCGTTCGCGAACTTCACCACTGCCGACGAGACGGCTGCGGTCATCTCGACGCTGAACGGGCGCGAGCTCGGCGGCCGGCGACTCCGGGTCGAGTATAAGAAGATGCTGCCGTTCCAGGAGCGTGAGCGCATTGAGCGCGAGAAGCGCGAGCGCCGCGGACAGCTCGAGGAGCAGCACCAGCAAACGGTGCATGCCAGCCAAGCGAGCAATGCTCCCGCCAGTAGCGCCAGCTCCTCCCACAGCGGCCCGAACAGCCCGCCGCTGGCTCACGCCCCTGCAACCGGCGGTGTGAGCGTGAATGCCAATGTGGCAATGTCGATGCCCAAGGCAGACCTGAATGATCCCGAGACGCTCCAGATGTACTCGTCGCTGCTGATGTTCAAGCACGACTTGACGAAGAGCGAGCTAATTATCCCGTGCGCCGCCGCGTCTGGCCTGTCTGTGAACCAGACGTTCATCCTTGGCAGCCTCTGCAGACTGCTGGATCTGCAGTCCGGCACCAACGAAGAGCAGGACATTGTCATCAGTAAGCCCCTGGACGCGGAGACTCTTTACCAGAGCGAGGCCGGCGGAGACACTCAGGCCTACCTTTCGGGCATCTTCCGGGCTGCTTTGGTGACCCCAATGGCATCTCGGCGCGTTAGTCCCGCGGGGGTGCCTGGCGTCCCGCAGAACATGTCGTCCTTGTCGACTCTCAACCGTTGGAACAGCGTGGGCAGCCTGTCTGGGCTCCCGGGGGTCGGCATGGGAATAATGCCGGCGCAGTCGTGGGCGGGGCCGCCGGGACAAGGGGCAGTGCCTACGAGTCAAGTGAGTAGCAATGATCCTGCTGGCCGCAATAAATTTTATGAAACAGCGTTTCCCCATGGCGCCCAAGGCGGGGCGGACCGGAGACTCTAATGAATCCACATGACAATCATGATCCTGATGCTTTTCACCTGATGTTTACGAATTAATTAACGCGACGATGGTAACTATTTAAGTTGAATACATAGAACGACAATATGAATATGCTAAGCTTTCCCATTCATTTGAGCTTCTCCGGCTGTGAGAGGAGGCCGCGACCCTGAGCAAGCTGCCACCGCCAATCAACGAATCGCATCCACAGGCTCTTCGCAAACCTCCGGCCGAGAATGCGGCCAATTACCGGAAGCAGGACGAAAAACAGTGCTTGATCCAGCTGCTTCATGCTCTCGTCCCAGTGCTTCTGAGCATCGCTGATGTAGATCTCTCCTTCAAACGAGGTGTCTTGGTCGCTATCGTAGTCCTCATCATCGTCGATAAACAAAGGGCTCAGCCGCTTCGCCAATTCTGAGGTAGCCGCATTTTCGAGGGACTGGAGCTGCTCATCATTTGGCTCGACCATCTATTTTGCCCCCTCCGACGCGACACCACAGCGCAGTTGTAGTCGTTCACTCATCAGCCTCGGTTTGTGGGGCTGTTGTTCTTGGGACTTACGCGGTAGACCTCGCACCCACCACACACCACCACCACCGTATTTATCGTCGTCCCGGACTTACAGCCCGTTATTGTGAGCCGCCGGCCGTTATCGCCGCATTAAAGGCCCAGCATGATGAGCTTGGTCGCGAAAAATGGCATATGTACAAGTAATTTTATTAGAGGCTCATAATGAGTGAGGTAGTAGAAGTCCTGGCTTGTCTACCATTTAGATGTTTGGCACTGCCCTACACAACGCGATCGCGAGCTTATATATGATCCTTCACTCCAAATATTTTGGCGCTAGCTACCTACACTTTCAAGACCTCAGCTTTACCAGTCGGTGCCGCTCAATGGCGTTGCGTTCATTGCATCGGTATAGTAATCTTTTCCCGAGCCCATGGGGTCCCTTCGTGGGGGTTCTCGTGGTGGTGGTGGTGGTGGTGGTGGTTGTATTTACACAAGCTCGATACAGGATAAGGGTAGTATTATTTTTCAGAACTTCGCAGCATAACTGAATAGCTGAAAAGTTTCCCATTTTGTGTGACAATTATTGTTTCGGGGATTCGCTTGCGTAGCTCCTTACTGAGGCTCATTCAGAATCGCTCCATGCAGACTGTGAGCGAAGGAAAAGCAACGCTGGTTGGTACAAAGCCGGAAGATGTGTTCTATAATCCGATTCAGCAGTTCAATCGCGATATAAGCGCCATGGCCATTCGTGCATGGTCCAAATCCTATAAAAGGCGGAAAAACGAGCCATATATCAAAATTGTCGAAGGGCTTGCGGCCACGGGGCTCCGCTCGTGCCGTTACGCGCTTGAAATACCCGAGGTCAAAACGGTTATTGCAAACGATCTGAGCCCGTCTGCTGTTGAGCAGATTAGACTCAACGCTGACCACAATTCGGTGTCTGAAATTGTTCAACCCCGTCAAGGAGATGCAAATGCCTGCCTGCATGCTGAAAAAGGCCATGTAATTGACCTCGACCCATATGGGGGAGCTGCGCCATTTGTTGATGCGGCAGTTCAATCCGTACATGACGGAGGCCTTCTTCTTGTCACATGTACGGACCTTGCAGTCTTAGCCGGTAACGCCCATCCGGAAAAATGCTTTTCTCAGTATGGAGGCACCACTGTGCGCAACGATGCCACCCACGAATCAGCGCTGCGGCTGCTCCTTAACACGGTTGCCACATCTGCGGCGCGCTATGGCCGAGCTATCGAGCCGCTTCTGAGTCTATCGATCGACTACTATATCCGCTGCTTCATTCGAGTAACGAACTCAAAGCTTGCTGTCAAGCAGAACCTTGCGAAGTCCATGATCGTGTACAATTGCCCGGGATGCACAAGCAGTTTCCCACAACCATTGGGGATTGTTGAGCCAAAGTATGGCTACGCAAAGGCCGCGGTTGGCTCCCACTGCGAGTTTTGCCACGGCCCATTCCACATTGCAGGACCCATGTGGGGAGGCCCGCTTCATTCTCGAGCCTTTATCAAGGACTTGCAGGAGGTGTGTAAAGCATCAGACCCGGAAGTATACGGTACTCGCGCCCGGGCTGAGGGCATGCTGGCCGTCGCTGCTCAAGAGCTTGAGGATTCTCCCTTCTATGTGAATCCGGCCAACCTTGGATCAATCGTGCGAAGCCCCGTAACCCCTCCACTGCATACATTTGCCAGTGCTCTGTTCAATGGCGGGTTTGAGGCAAGCCTAACTCATGCTAAGCCCGGTTGCATAAAAACGAATGCTCCGTTTAGCTACCTGTGGGATCTATTGCGGCACTGGGTAATTAAAAACCGCACATCCGAGCAGGAAATGAAAAATTCGCCCGGTGGACGAATAATGGCGTCTCCACCGAGCCAAGAGATCTCGTTCGAACACAACGACAAAGCTGACGCTATAGAGGCTCTGCGCAACTCAAAGCTCGTGAAGTACCAAGAGAATCCTCGCGCCGACTGGGGCCCGCAATCGAAAGCCAAGAAAGTGCGCACAGAGTAAATTTCTCGCAGTATTATTAGACATCGATGCGGAGGCAGGTCAATCCATCCTTAGCTGATGCGACTCACCATATGATATTGGCGAGATTTGATACTATATATGTACATAACGAGGGTTTTAAGTAATTGAACTAATATGAAAACAAAGATAAACTCTATGCGCATAGTCCCAGCGTAGCAAGCTTCACGAATGGGGCTTCGACCCGGCTTCTACGCCTTCAGTTTGGACATGATACGTCTCCCGTAGGGAGAGCGCGTTGTGGCCAAAGCGGATTGCACGCTCGCAGCCAGCTGCTGTTTCATCGATGGATCGGTCGCACCAGTTGACTCCAGCGCCGTTTGGATAACATAGTTACCATAGTTGTCGAGCAAGAGGTCGTGCAACGTTCGCGGTACCATTATTTCCAGAACCATAGCACGCTGCAAGGGGGGCGATGCTGAGCGAAGGCACTTTTCGACCACATTGGAGGAGAACTTCTGCACTGAGAGGATAGCGATCTTGCCCAGCAGCTGTTCAACAAGCGAGTTCGTGTATTCGGGAACATTCAGATCGATGACGTACTGGCAAACGTAATTACCAAACGGGTCACATACCAAGGCCAGGGACTGGGCGACTATGTGAGCCACCAGGCGATGGCGATTGTAGTCTTGAGCATGGTCGAGGCACCGTTGTAGTACGCAGCATCCGTGCCTGTGGCTGCCCACTTCAACAACCGACTCGCACATCGCATCGTAGATGAACTGCGCGCCCGTTTCGTTCAAATTGAGCAGCAGCTTCTGAACGACGTGGTTACCATTGAGATCACGAATAAGGCGCACAACACTTCCGTCGAGGGCCTGAATAACTATATCGACTTGCTCCTGAAGGGTGATCGCGTCAACAAGCTTCTGCAAGGCCCGTGTGCCGTGTTGGTTGATGGCGATCTCAGGCAGCGAGAGAGCTGCCACGCTCATCAGCGTGGTAACCTCATCCGGCGAGCAATGGTCGAACAACTTTTGGCAGAAGTAGTTGCCGAAGGGATCCATCATGAGGGTCACGATGTGGGGGTATGTGGAAGCAAAAACACGACGCACAACGACCGGGTCATGCTCAGACAGCTTCCTCTGGAGGAAGCGGCAGCCGCGCTGGTCCTTGCACAAAGCGTATATCTGAGCGTCTGTAGCGGATGCAATGTCAATCGCGGTGGCACTGTTCGGCGGGCTGCCGGCAGTAGTGGCGCCTGCGCCACTTCCTGAGGCCATGGCAGCTGCGGGCGGCGGCGCGGTGGCAATGGGGTCCATAATTGAAGAGCCGCTTGAGCTCGAGCGGCGCGGGTGGTAGTACCGGCCAAAGAACGGCGGCGACCCCCGCCGTATGCCCGGCAGGCTATCGCTGTTCTCAACAACCGCTTCTTCGGCGCTTTCGTGGATGCTGGTGCTGTTTGTGGACACGGTGCTCAAGGTTCGCCGCAAGGGTCCCGGGTGTGTGGAGCTCAGCTGCTCTTCACTTAAAGTGCGCATAAAAACCTGGGGGAAAGAGCGCTGTGCTATGTGTGCTCCTGCCTGTGCAGCGTGCCCCGGACTCACCGGGCTTGACAATGGCGCAGGAAATATGTAGGAGCTTCCCTCCGAGGATGGGTTGCCTACTGCGGTTGGGCTCCCTGAGAAAGTAGCCGCCGGCGTTCCGGTCGACGAGTAGGCGCGCGGCCGAATGCTACCCATGGATGGTGTGGAGGCCGGTGGACCGGAAGCACCAGACACAGATAGCCGCTGCAGGCTTGGCTGCACGTCGGCTGGGGAGTACGAGTAGCTGCGGTTGTGACCACCAGGAGGAACGCCTATCGGTGTGCCATGGACGAAGCTATAGCGTGAGGAGCCAAGAAACATGGGCGTCATCGGAGCTCCTGTCACGCTACCGCTCGTACTGCTGCTTGAGCTGGCGCTGGCGGAGCCGGGGGTGAACGGGGTGGAGATGTAGCCCTGTTGCGATGCGTACGGCGTGCCTGTGGGGGTCTCCATTGGCGATGCCAGGGCACCAGAGCCATAAGTGTACGCGGCCAGCGTGCCGCCCGAGGGCAGTGACTGCGATGTCGCCCCTTTTGTGTGTTGCTGGTACGATTTGGGAAAGGCCGGTTTCATAGCATAGATTGAGCCAGGATTGGCCGATGAAGGAGGGGTAACCGGCTCAGAAGGGGCCACAGAAACCGCCGATGCTGAACCACTGCGCGGATCATGCTCGTCATGCATTTCGTCGTACGACTCTTGCACTATAAAGCCGACCGAGTCCCTTCCAATTGGCCCAAACCTCGACTGATAAGGGGTAGACATGCGTAAGTAGTTGAAGTCTGAAGCCTAAACGGGTGTTGGCTTACCTTCAGCGCTCCGAGTGGGCTTCGTGGTAGTGAGAGAGGGGCAACCTAAAAGACGCAAAGTATCGGGAAGGCGTAATCCTTCCGCTGATGGTTTTACTTGATGCGCGGAGCACAGCTTGAAACGTTTGAAAGTGTTCCACGGGCCTTATAACACACACTACCGGCAGACGGGGATCCACAATATTCTATTTCCGACCGAAAACACTCCAGGGGTAATCCACCACACTCACTCAGCGGGGCTAGGGGTAATTTCGGGTTAGGTCTCCGATGCGTAGCTTTGGCGGACGGGAGTGGCTCCCGTAGTAGGGTTTTGAGTTCGGACCAGTAAGCTCTGATTCATCATGCGGTGTCTGCCCTGCATAGCGTTCTCGTTACACAAACGCTAAGAAATAATTGCGGGGCGTAGGCACTATTTGTTAGGGCGTCGAGGGGGGTTGCGCTCCAAACAGCAAGTGACTATGCTAGGCTGCTAGAAGCCTTATGTACGAAGAATGAAGTTTCGGCGACTTCCGACCACGTTCCTAGCAATGGCCCTCACTTTTATCCTTATTCAGCATCCAATAAATCGCTCCGGTAATTTTTTAGCTTGGCCACTGGGGAAGGGCAATGCCTCCCTCCTACCCGATATATCGGCTGCGGTATCAGCATCGCACGCAATAATTACCTGTCAGCAGGACACTCACCTCACTAACCGTATCTAACCTTAGTATTAACGGGGCTTATTCAGTGCAGAAGCAATTAGCTTTACTGATAGATACTCTAACAGACCCCTGTAAACAGCAACCCTTGCGCTTTCTTCTATGCGCTTATCAAGCTACGGTAGTAGTCCATTAGGTCTTTGCGCAGCAAATGAATCGACTATTTCTGGGCGCTGACGGTTAGTGGGCCAATGTAACGAATCGCCTTAGTAGGCCGCCGGATTGAGCCATCGCTGTTATCTTCAGTATCATCTAAGAAATCTTTAGCAGTGGCGATGCTGTTCATTCGAGTGGTAACACAGCAATAAAAAATGATAGTAGCCCTACAATATATTAGAGCACTTAGTAGAAGGCGCGTAGATTAAATGATGCTCTCTGTACTAGAGGTGCGCGTTGACACAACTGTCAAGCTTTCCAAGGAGTTTCAGGTCCTCGCTGTTTATTCGATCAGCGCGACGTCCACGGCCTTGACGAGGATTTGGAAGAAACGGCAACTGAGCCAGGCTTGCTCCGCAATTTGGCCCTGCATCACCGCGGGCTTCCTGTGAGAGCATGAGCAACCGCTCGAAACCAGAGAGATCCACGCTGGTGTTTGTGTTTGCTGGTCCGAGCTTGTGTGGAGCTGTGGACCCCGTGTTGATCACAACCGAGACCGTGTTTCGAGAATCCTGCGAGAGCTGTTGAATTGAGGGCAGCATTGAATATGCCGCCATCCTAGAGACTTCACTACTCTGCAGATCGGTCTCGCTGACCATAACCGGCTGTTTGAGTGCTGGAGATGCGCGGGGGGCAGCGGTTTTTAGGTTGCTCAGTGACCCCTCTGATCGAATCCTGCGGCGGTCTCGTGTGGGGCTCGGGTTGCGCTTGAAGACTCCCGATAATGCGGCCGCGCTGGGGTTGCGCTTGAAGATCCCTTCGCCAAAGGCCGCCTCCAGCTGTTTAACAATCGGGGCAAACTCTGGATTCTTGCTTGGCAAAGGCAGTGATCCAGACAGCGCATCTCGCTTGGAGTAGTAGGATATCAAGCGCAATCGCGAGTCTTCGGGGTTATCACTGCTGGCAAGACATAGCGTGCGTTTACACAAGCCGTACGGCTTCACGCTGTAGCGACGGGGCGGATCTCCTGACATAGAGTCGCTGAGCAGCTCGCGGTACTCGAGGAAGTCACCCACGACTCTGGAATTGCTCCAGGTGATACCATCGGTCCAGCGTCTGATGGAGCTCTTGCGCTCGTCCCAGATGAACACGGCGCCACTCACAATATTTCGGCGCTCCACATCAGTGAGTCGGTGTTCAATTATCGGGATCATGTTTTGCTTTGCAGCCTCGAATAGGATCAGACTTTCCCATGGGCTACTGCAGTTGCCATAGTACGAGAGCATATTCCCTGTCATTCGCGGAAATTCAAGCCGGCGGGCGAGTGATGCGGGCCTGTTGAGCTGAACTCGCGCCGATAACGCAAACGATAGTATCCGTTCTCTTGCCCCGCTCTTAAGAGAGGCTGCGATCCCCCCCGGGTCAATCACGTTAGCGGCGCTAAAATCGCAGACATATGCATAACCCTAGATCCCTGCTCTTAGCAGGTGAGGGCGGCATACAGCACGAGGCGATTGCGGCATTATTTGTGCATGGGACAAAACGCATTAAACCGTTCCAAGGCTGGGAATTTCGGGCTGCTTCTTTCATATGGTGGGTCTACCGCCCATGAGCGGATCGCCGCGGGTGCATAAACAGCAAATCACCCTGGCGATGAGCGTTGAGACAGTGCCCAAACCGATTTCGCGCCGATCAAAATGACAGTATGCATCATGCATACAGTGACTTACCCTGACATCCAGGGCGGGCCATGCGTATTGTAATATGCACCTGGGAGGTAGAGCAAGGACTGAGCTCTGCGGATACGCTCTCAAAGTCGACCGTATCGCGCTCAGCTTTGGAGAGCGTCATGCATTTTGAAAACAGCGGAGTTAGCCCCATAAGCCGCGATTGCCACACCGCTGCTTCAAGCGCCCTTAGGACTCTGCGCGAATTACCGTGGCAAGGGCAGAGGATGCTGACATATAGGCTTTGGCCATTGCTCATCGTACGTTATCAAACTGAGAAACAGCTGGCGTGGTTCGATTAGGGGTTGAGTTCGGGTGGCATCTGACTCATCACTATCGCCCAAGGCTGACGGGCCGGTGCCGAAGTTTGAGGAAAGCCACGAGTTACCGCTATAGTGGTCACATTGGGAGTGTGGACGTCAAATTGGTAGGGCCGGCGGGAGTACGTGCTAAGGTGGTGTGTGCTAGGTTAGGTAGCGGCGGTGGTTTTTAGGTCGACAACCGACAGTAGGGGTTGCAGACCACACAGAGACGTATGTCGCGAGAAGAAGTCCTGGCTGGTATACAGAACGGGCTGGTCCCCCTATGTGCACCGGATGGGAGCATCTCCGTCCAGGGAGTTGACATTCAAGGCAGAGTTGCCTCTCCGCTTTTGGAAGCGTACATTCGACCCCTGTTCGATGCGACCAATGCCCGCGATTTGACTGAGGCTATCAATAAGGTTCAGGTCTCGTTGATGGATCTTGGAGTATTCAAGGATGTCGCAATGTCAATAGATGGCGATCGCATCGTGCATATAGCGCTTCCGGCTACGAACAAATTTGTCGCGCGCGTGGGGACCAATGTTGGCCAGTCAGAGGGATCTGGGTATATTCGCGGCAGTATATGCAACGCTTCAGGATGGGGCGAGATTGTGACTGTCGACACCAGCACAGGAACGCGAACAAAGTCTTCGCATTTCGTTAATGTCTCGGCACCCATCCCGGTATCTGCCTTAGTCGGTTGGAAAGCCGAGTCGCTCGCATACTCTTCCGAGAAGCTGCTGGAGTGGGCCTCCTCGAAGGCCAATGTTGCTGGTGTGACGCTCCGGATGAACAGAGGCGCGAGCCTCTCGTTTGGCTTTGACGGCGTGGTCCGCACGCTAAAGGCGGACCGCCAGTACGTGAACCCAGTTATTAGATCTGACGCTGGAAACACGTTCAAGCTCAGCGCATTTTTCAATTGGAAGAAAGACAACCGCGTGCCCAACGCGCTCATGCCCGGTAGTGGGTTCGGCTATCTTCTCGATGCACGCCACGAGCTGGCGCTTCCTGGCAGCGATTTCCCGTATGCCAAATCGTCCCTCAGCTTCCACAGCGGCTTCCCCATTTGGAGATCTGTGGTCGGATCTTTCAATGCGAAGGTAGGGATGCTTTACCCGCTGGCTGGCCGCCGCGGCCAGCGTACGCACATACTGGACAGGTTCAACCTCGGCGGCCCGCTTGACCTCAGAGGGTTCCGTCTCAATCATGCTGGACCTCATGATTTAGGCGACGCATTGGGGGGAGACTATATAGCCGCGGCAGGACTCAGCACATTTTTACCGTTGCCTCGAGTATCAACGCCGAACCTTCGATTCCACGTCTTTGTGAACAGCGGGCTCCTGGGCCCCTTGGGGAATCGGGCGGCTCCCCTGCCTTCGGTTGCATCAGGATTTGGTCTTGTGTACAACCACCCAAGCGCGCGGTTCGAGCTGAACCTGGCGATGCCGCTGGTTGCGCATCGTGATGAACTTGTACATAAAGGGCTCCAGTTCGGCGTTGGCTTGGAGTTCATGTAGGTTTTTACTTCCTCTATTTATGCGATTTTGCTACTATGTACTCGCTGTGTATGCTAATGACCTCAGGCATGAACACACACTCGATCTCCTCGTCGTGGGCACTCAATGCGACCCGCCGCTCCGTGGTCGCAGTCACCAGCCAGACCTCTTCTTTGCGCGTTTGCAGCAGGTTGCCAATCACGAGCTCATGCTTGTACTTCTCAAGAGCCTGGTGGCACTTTTTAAGCAGGAGGCTATCGTCAGTCTCGAGCTTGAAACTCACAATCATCGCACCTGGCGTCCATGTTTCTACAAGCCGCCGCAAGAATTTCGGCACGGGGTCCAAATCTATAACCAACTTTGCTGCACCATGACTCTGGATTTTGTGCTCGCTGAGCTTTGTAGTCGGCAGAAAGAAGTCGGAGACTGCAGCGGCAAGGAGAAATATGACACGCGAGCCCTGATTCTTCAACGCTGTGGCGATCATCCGCAGGGTGTACAGGTACTGGTTGACGGTGGTGAACGGCACTTGGAGGAGCAAGTTCTCCGATGTGACGCGGTTGTAAATCTCGATGCTCCGTTTTATCGACTCTTCGTACTCCGGCTGAACTCTGGGGACTCCATTTTCGTCAAGCTTCAGGAGATCCATAACGCTCGTGGTCGAGTAATGGCGGGAATATGGCAGCAGCGAGAACTCGCGGTGAAGAAAGATCACTGCATATCCTTTCTGCAGGAAGTATTCTGCGCAGGCCGATCCTCGCGTTCCGGCACTGAAGTTATCCACAAACCGAACAGTGTTGTTTTCTAAAGGCACAGTTGTGCCGCCCGATGTTACCACTGCCAGTCTGCGGCCGTCGCTGGCGTGGCTTTCTATGAACCGGTCCACGGTGAGCTTCAGCTCCGGCAAGTATTTAGGGCTGGTGGTCGAGCGAAAATAGTTGTCTTCGTCCTGTAGGTCGGCCGCGCTGGCATCCTGGAACTCTCTGGAAATGGCCGCCTTAACATCGGGCTGACTTGTGCGCACCATTCTAGCCTTTCCACAATGTGACAATGCTATCGGCCGTGTGAAAAATTCCCAGTAGAGTAACCCACTCAGTGGTAAAATGGCGGTGCGGTGGTGGTAAGTAAGTGGAGGTGGGGTGAAGGGTTTCAGGCCGCGGTCAATTAGATCTTGTAATTCTGCGGGGCGGTGCACCCGCGGCAGTCGCTACTTAATTCTACAGTTACTTGGATGTACCGGACTCCTCGGATTCGTCCTTATTTCTATACGCGCGAATGGTCTTATGCCTGATGCGCGACTGACCAATTTTTTCGTCCAGCATGTCTTTCACCATCTCTGCCCGCTGCTGCTTCTTCTTGCTGCGTTGGTTTTTCTTGGCGCTTTGCTTGCCTACCCGACTTGCCGGCTGAGGGCTCCGCGACGGCGCCTGCTCGGGATGAACTCCAAGGGCAATTGCGGTCAGCTCATCCATTCCAGCCGGAGGCACCGCCGAAGCACTCACTTGACTCGACTTGCCCCCCTTCTCTCGCAGACTTTTTACGGCAATATGCTCCAGGACGCTTTCCCTGTTGCTAGTTTCCTGCTGGTCCTCTGCATCGTCGAAAACACGCTCGTTCAATTCCTCAACGTTTCGTCGGGCCGCGCGACTGTGCTTACTTTGTTCTAGTATTGGAGTTAGCCATTTGCTCCAGCGATTGAAACACTACTTTCCCGACTGGTTACGAGTTCGGCGTATTACTTACTTTTTGCCATTGGTTTGCGCCGGATTCCTGCGGCGGATTAGCTTGAAACTGCAAATTAATTTCGCAGCCGGCTCAGCTTACTTACTCGCACTCGAACCCCAGAATCCGTCTCCGCCGTCTGCGGCAGGAAGAAAAAAATATGACATAAGCACCAGTCAGCCCCACCACCATAGTTGAACTAAGCTCTGTGTTAGAACAACCAACGCCCTCGAACTCACGAGCCTTGTTCGAGAACAACGATAGGCCCCTTTCTTAGCGGCTTAACAGACATCTGAATCTGCATTCAGCTCTACTACAAGTAGCGCCGTCTTGTAGAAAAGCACAATCGGGCTGTGAGCGGTATGGAAATCCAAAGCAATTCTTCTGGTATTCTTTGGGTCTCTATTTTTACTGGGCTGCTCACGCTATACATGATCAGAGACACCATACGCGGGGGAGTAGATATGGCACAGGCTAGTATGCGATACTTGTACAACGTGGCAAGCAACAACCTCGGGCTGAGCTCGTTCAGCGATGACGAGTTGACCGACGTCGAGAAGGCGCGCAATATCAGGCGATTCAGAGACGCTCGCGTCGGCGGACTCTACAACGAAGGCAACACCTGTTTTGTGAACTCTGTGGTCCAAGCATTGGCTTCTTGTGACCCCATTCTCGAGTACACCAGCGAGAACAAGCAGGACCTCAACTTCAGTGGCGGTCTCAGCGACCTCATAACAAATTTGAACCAGATCCATACCAAGCAGCATGGCTACAGCACTCTTCGGCTCATGCAAAAAATCGGCCGCGACCAGCGATGGAGCCGGTACAACCAAGAAGACGCTCAGGAGTTTTTTCAGGAGCTGTTGACCACCCTCGAGAAAGACCAGAAGGAAGTTGCGGCACTGGCCGAGGCCAAGCAAACCGAGATTGAAGGCTCCCCAGAGCCTAAAGATGAGAAAGCTGGGGAACAGAAGAAGGAGCCAGCGCGGATCACTCCGTTCGATGGCAGCTTTGCTGTGCGCGTCGGCTGCCTCCGATGCGGAGACATGGAAGGCATCCGCAGCGGAGTCTTGAGCTCTGTGGATCTCAGCCTCGGCACGGCCAACTCCAAGGTATCGCTCGAGAGTCTCCTCGAGAACTACTGTGATATGGAAACGATTCCCGGCGTGGAGTGCTATCGCTGCAGCCTGCTTGATTTCAAGTCGAAGGTCGAGCTCAAGCTCGCAGAGGCCAAAGAGGCAGGCAAAGAGCCGTTGGCGAAGGCGTTCTCGACTCGCATTGATGAAGTGAATGCCGTGCTCAACGAGAAAGTGATTGATGAGGCAAAGTACAGCAAGCTCAAGTACACCGCGCACAAAATCCAATCGGACAAAACGAAGCAGACCATGTTTGCCCGGCCGAACCCAGACGTCCTCATGATCCACATCAATCGCAGCGTGTTTGACCTTCGCACCGGGATTGTGCGCAAGAACTTTGCCCCCGTGGACTTTCCTATGATCCTCGACCTTGCAAACTATACCACCGACCCCCAAGACGAGGACAACTTCGACCCGCACCAGCCGATGAACCCGCTGAAGGGCGGCGAGGAAGAGCTCTATCATCTCAAGGCGGCCGTGATTCACTACGGTTCTGCCAATTTCGGCCACTACGTGAGCTTCCGCAAGTACCACGGGTTCTGGTGGCGCATCAGCGATGACCAGGTCGATCTCACCACCGAGGCTCAGGTTCTCAACGCCCAGGGCGTTTTTATGCTGTTCTATGAAAAAGACGGAGTATCCAAACAGCCTCAATTCCCGGCCGCAAGTCCATTAATACAGGATGAGGATTCCGAAGCACAAGAACTGGAGGATGGTGAAGAGCTAGACGGTCTCGTGTCGGATACCGAGGAGAGAGAAGAGCTGGAACTGAAGAGTGACAAAGATGAGAGCTCTGAAGTGGATGATGGCTACGTAAAGGACACGATTCCGCTTAGCACGCCGGTTGACCTGGACGACGCTGATGCCAAGCCATAGCGCTGCCGGCTCAACGCACCCTATCTGATATAGTGCCATATAACTGCATCTCTTGGTTTGTTTCTATACGAAGTCAGATAAATATAAATAATTGCAATAAATATGACGCATGCATGCATACACTCACACGCCCTCTTCCCCCACATACATCTACATACGGGCACACAACTAACACCACATTAGTGAGCATGCACCCTCGCTACCTCAGTTCAGCTGCTCCGGCGGGACCCAGCTGAGGAGTTCCGGCTTAAGCTTCAGTGGTTGCCGCGCGCTCCAGCGCTCTATAATCGAGTCCAATTGCTGGCCGTCCACTTTCAATTGGAGAACCGGAGGTTTGGACCATGCGCGCCGCAGCCATCCCAAAAGCTCTAGCGTGAATGTCACGTCATTCAGCGTCATGCCAGTCTCGCGGCTGATAGCTGTGATGCTGGTTTTCTTCTTTGAGGCGAGAGCGCGGCGGACGGCAAATGATACTTGGCGTTTCCAGTTGCTTTCGAAGGCCCGGTATCCAAGGTGGCTGAGCGGCTTTTCGGGAGTGCCGGTAGCTTGCTGGCGGCGAGTCAACAGGTAGCTGAAGTCAATGAGAAACTGTCCGTACCCTTGCTTTTGCGTGAACGGGAGTGACATTATACACGAAACAGACTGGATGGGCTCCTTGGGGTTGTTTGTCGAGTGGTACTTCTGCTTGCTGAAGTATCCAACAAACCGCGAGCCGTTCTCAACGGTTTCCGATAAAACGTAGAACAAGAACGGCTGGACGTCGAGAAATAGCGCCTTGGACTCGAGAAAAAGCTTCGCCAGCAAGCACAGGTTCTGGCAGTACAGCGTGGCATGCGACCCGTCCACTTCCCACATACTTATGGCTCCGTCACGATAGATCTCGCGTCCTGGCGGGCATCGTCTCCGGCATTTAAGGTCGTGGCGCTGGGCCGTGAAATCCGACATTTTATAGTCTAGACAGAAGCTGCAGATGGACATATACTCGTTCTTCGCATATTCGGCCGGATACGAGCTTTTGTACCAGGTATCCATTGCCCACTTCAGGCCGAAGTGGATGCTCTTCTTGTTGTCGTCTAGGTACGGATTTGCTGGGAGGCTGCTATTCAGCCGCTGGAACAGCGCCTTGTCTTGAGCGTTCGGCCGCGTACGCTCGTTGTTGCTAGAAGCGGTGTCGTCGGCAAACAGCCCATAGTAAGGCTCGACCTCGTCGCCAAGGATTCGCGCCAACTCATACGCGTAATGCGGCACTTTGAGCTTGACAACTAACGAACAGTTCTCAGCCCTCACGTACGACTCTTGATTGGTATACACCGGCTCGCTCGGAGACCGGCTTCGAGCTCTAGCGCCAGAGGGCCGGCCGTGGGTGCTGTTGGCTACTGCTTCTAAGGTGGCTGAGGGAAGAGTACCGGCGCTCATCCGAGTAGTGACCATTCAGGATGTATCAGCAGATCTCCCCGTTTCGCACCAGTCTGAGTCCGACTACGAAAGCAACTCGGATTCCCCCTACTTCCCCGGCCTCGCAGTAACGGCCAGACGCGTGCAAAGTGCTGGGCGTGTGTTGTGATTTAGACACGTGACCTTGGTACGAGGCCTCTCTGCCTACCCTTCTTCTGCTCGGCCCATCCACAAAAGTACATATCGATTAGCGTACCAAACGAACATTGTGGCCCGCGGCAGGAAAGGCTCAAATAGCGCAAATAGCCATACCCACCAATGGTAGGGAGAGTTATAGCTCAGCCCTTGAGCAAGCTCCTGGTGCCTCTGGCAAAGTCACCGCAGAGTGCCACCAGCATCGACCTGCTAAATTCGCATGGGTTCATTAGGCAAGTTGGCTCGGGGATATATGACATACTGCCCCTTGGTTTGCGAGTCCAGAACAAAATCGAAGGAATTGTAAGAAAGCACCTGAATGAGGCGGGCTGCACGGAGCTTGTGCTATCCACACTAGTAAACCCCCGGCTGTGGGAGGCATCCGGAAGGCTTGGCAAAGAGCCGTCCCAAGAGTTTACGTTCACTGAAAGGAAGAAGCATCTTCTGGCGCCTACTGGAGAGGAGCAGATCACTACGCTGGTTGGAAGTGTGTCGTACCGCCAGCTGCCTCTCCGCCTCTACCAGATAAGCCGTAAGTTCAGAAACGAATTGCGGCCTCGGGGTGGGCTCCTGCGAACTAGGGAGTTCATGATGAAAGATTTGTACTCCTTTGACTCCTCGGTTGAGGAGGCCGCTAGCGCGTATGACCGGATCAAGCAGGCATACTCTGCCATCTTCGAAGAGATCGGCGTGCCGTTTGCGATCGTCGACGCAAATTCGGGTGACATGGGCGGCAGCCTGTCCCATGAGTTCCATTATGTGTCGGAAACTGGTGAGGACACGCTTGTGTCGTGCACCAATTCCAGCTGCGAGTACAAGGCCAACCTGGAGAAGGCCCAGTCATCAGGACCCCTGGTATCGGCTGTCGATATCGTTGATGGTGCTACTATCCCCAAAGGTCGCACGCTCTCACAACCTCTGGTCGATGCGGCTAAGGCAGCAGGAAAAAAGTTGGTCGACTGGAGGGTGGAGGAAGACGGCGTACCCCTGGTCGAGCCAGTTGCTGGCGAAGGCTGCGTCAGCTGTGGATCAGAGCTAAAGCTAGAAAACGGCATCGAGATTGGCCACACCTTCTACTTGGGAACACGTTATACTGACCCGCTGAGGGCGAAGGTCTCGCTGCCTTCTGGCGAAACGGTTCCAATGCAGATGGGGTGCTATGGTATTGGCATCACCAGGATAATTGGTGCAGTAGCCGAGAAGATGCGTGATTCACACGGGCTCGTGTGGCCTGCGTTGATTGCGCCGTATACAGCGGTTGTTGTGTCTAAAGATCCCGAGCTGTCGCAAAATGTTGCAACCGAGCTTGCTCTCCATGGAATCGAAGTGGCATATGAAGACCGTACGAACCAAATAGCCCATGGGCTGCGAGCCGCCAGAGAGTCTGGAACGCCATTCACTATTGTTCTTGGTCGGACTTGGGAGAAGGACGCATTGATCGAGATCATACCCCGGCAAGGAGATCCTCTAAAAGTGGAGAGATCAGAACTTGCAGCAGTTCTGAAGGATCGCATCTATGAAGAGGAGACTTCCAATTAGGAGGAGACACAGAGGTTTGACTTCGAGCTTTTCTTGTCTCCCTCCTTGTATATAAAACTCGCGACAGTAACTCATAGCATATTACAGAAAGACTCGGCCGCTCCAGAATTGTGACCGGAGTATGCCCGCCTTGAACTCATTTGCTACATCGAGTCCTGACGTCGAACGCAAACTTTGGGCGGAGGAATCCCCTAGCCCTCTTGCTCTCTTTAAACGCGTGAGAGTGGTGTGTGGCCACCCTGACTAACCGCCGAGTCTCTCTCTCTCTGCCAGCCCTCTCTACCTTGTTGTAAGGAACCATGGCACCTGTAAACGTCGCATTTGTATGTCTCGGCAATATTTGCCGCTCGCCAATGGCAGAGGCTGTTTTTGCTGACACGGTTAAAAAATCTGGGCTAAGCGATGCCATCGCCGTCGACTCTTTTGGCACGAGCGGCTTCCACATCGGCGACTCTCCTGATAGC
This sequence comes from Entelexis gropengiesseri, assembly GCA_030579755.1. NCBI lineage: Eukaryota > Fungi > Ascomycota > Dipodascomycetes > Dipodascales > Trichomonascaceae > Entelexis > Entelexis gropengiesseri. Next base: position 220,567 of record JAKTRO010000002.1, on the reverse strand, counting down.
CGCAGTGCGGCCACCTGCCGCAAGCACGGTGTTCCGGTAAACCACCGAGCCCAGCAGATTACTCCGAAAGACTATGCTCGGTTCGATTACATCTTGGCAATGGATAGGAGTAACTTACGGCACCTCCAGCAGATGGCTCCTAAGAGCAGTAAAGCGAAAATTCAGCTTTTTGGAGACTACGGCAAAAATACTAAGTTCGATTGCATTGTTGACGACCCTTATTATGGTGGCGATGCAGGGTTCGAAACGAACTTTCAGCAGGTCAGCGCATTTAGCCGGAACTTGCTTGAGAGTATCCAAAAAGAGTATGATCTGTAGAGTAACCCGCGGTTTTTATTTAAGAAACGAGAAATGCGTGAGCTGTATCATCACTAATAATACTATATTTCTTGTTCCAGATACTTGAACTCGAACTTGAAGTTGGTCTTCCGCCGTTGGACCCAGGACCCCTCGAAGTCAAAAAATCGGTAGGTTCCCTCTTCATACTCCGGCGTGATCACCTCTGGGTCCTCCTGCCTTTGGAACCATGTCAGGAACTGTTTGTGGAAGCGCCAGCTGCGGCTCTTAAGCTCTTTAGCTGCCAGATACTGCTGATGCGTGTTCTGGCAGTAGTAGAAGACGTAAAACAGAGTATCGACATGCATCTCAGCGAATACCTCGGGCTCCTCTAGAGATGCAAGCGCTTCCTGCGGGTAGTAGTCCGGCGTCGGATATGGGTTCTGTGGGTGGTAGTACCGGGGCTGGTCAGAAAGCGAGGCGTCGGGCGTACTCATGTACGACGATTCAATTAGCTTCGCGACGCTTGGAATGCTGAATGACGCAGACGGATTGCTGAGGCGTTGCCGTGCGGCGTCTAAACAGTGCACCAGATCCTGAAGGCCGGGTGGAAGGTCTTGAACACTACCCAGAGCCGGGGTGGGCGTGCGGGACACTTGCGCATTAGCAACTGCGTGCGTGGCCTGTGCGAGGTTCGCCTGGGCGGCTTGGATCTGCTGCACCTGGTGCGCCTGGTGAGCTTGATGCTGGCCATTAGGAGTGGCGTTGGCTATGGGAGGTGTATTTTGCATGCCGTGCAGCTGTGACGAGATGGGAACCGGGGTGGAGGCAGGCGATGCGCGCGCTGAATGTGACGCAGCGGCCCGCGCGCCACTTGGCACTGGTGCTGGCGCCGTAGAGCCACCCTGCGCGAGGTGCGCACCCTTTCGAGGCGGTTCACTGACCTTTGGCGCCGGGACCGCTGGAGCAGGAAGAGGATTAAGACCCGAGGATGGGCTCTGGCTTCGGTGGCTTGGCGCTGGAGACGGCGAGTTTACGGAGGAAGATGCAGACTGAAGGCCGGGGGATGGCTCCTTGCTGCCGGCCGGCTGCTCGCTGCTATCCCGGTCACGGTCGCTGTCCTTTTCTTTCTCTTTCTCCTTCTCCTTCTCCTTCTCCTTTTCGCGGCGCTGCCTCTCCTGCTCTTCCTCCTTCTTGAGGTCTCGTGCCAGATCCTCAAGCGTGTAGGTGTCGTCTCGAACAATTGTCTCGATGATCTCTCCCTCATCGTCCGCAATGAGATTGAGCTCATCATAGATTGCCTCATCTTCGGCGAAATCGGCATCCTGGTTCGAGTCGATGTAGTACTTGATGTCCTCCTCGAGATCCATCACCGATTCGGGGGCAAGCGTGTCATTCTCGATCATATGGATCATCAGCTCCATCTTCTTGATATGCCATTTATGCCTGTCCAAGTGGTGCTCGATTTCGGCTATTCTCTCCTGTTTAGAGTTGTCGCGCTTGCTCTTTTTGGTCGTGCTTTGGATTTGGTCCTCCTCTTCGCCAAGCTCGTCTATTTGCTGCTCCAGAGACTCTATGCTTTCTTGAACAAACTCGCAAGCAGCTCGCTTCTCTTTTTCATACGGGTCGTTAGCCTTAGCGCCATTGCTTAGCCCCTCTTTCGAGTATGCTTTGGTCTTGACTTCGCGCTCGACCGCCTTGAACCGCTCCATATCGTTCTCAATAAGGCGTCGCTGCTCCATGAGCTGCTTCTTGTCGCGCACATCGTTCGACGCTATCCATGTCTTGATCTGGTCGCGAAGCTTTTGCAGTTTCTTGATCTCACGCTTGAGGTCCTGCTCGAGTTTCTCTTTTTGAGACTGGTTCGAGGCATTCTGCAATTTGTTGTATATTGAGTCGAAGACGGCACAGCCTTCTCCGACGCGCTTGAACACGCGGTCCATTTCTTGCTGGAGCTTTCGTGCCGACATTGTATGGCAAGCCTAGCGTCCGACTCGTGAAAAAATGCTAATAGCGGTTGAGCTCGCTTCGCATAGAATCTGTGATACTGGTTATTAATTTACCCTTGCCCTGTATACTAGCCCGCCGAGAATCTCCCTTCGTGCTCCGCCTGCTCAGCCGTCTGAAGTGGTTCGCTCCGCCTAACTTCAGCGGTGGTAACAGGGTTAGGCCCAACTTGCCTCTCATCTCAGCACACACATTCTCTCTTCTAACGTGAGTCACTTCATCGATCTTTGTATTTTTATCAAGATGGGAAGTTGGAAAGCGTATTTGGAAAACAGTACGCTCAATCTCCTTCCGACGGATTTCGTCAGGTCCTCCGAAGGAAAGGTCATTGAGGCTTCTGTGGACGTTCCTGTCCCGGCGACAGTGGCCCAGGCCCTCTCGCAGCTCGGGAACCGTCTTGCAACATCCGACTATGTGATCAGTTTGGCGCTCTACCTTGTTTTAGTTCACCGGCTTACTGGAGATGAAGATGTCGTTGTGGGATCAGCCCTCCCCGAGGGTGCCAACCACCACAACGTCGCTCGCTACTCCCGGTTCAGCAAGACCACCACGCTTAAAGAAGTTGTAGAAGCGGTGAAGACTTCTCAGGAGCTGGCTTTCTCGCACCCTATGCTCCACGCTGATCTGCGTCGCAGCCTTAACGGAGACGCAGACATGTTCCGAACGCTGTTCTTTCTTGGCACGCCCAAAGAGTATGACAGTGTCCCCTTCAAGGATCTGGCAGTAATCTTGGATCTAAAGACGGGCACCCTTACTGGGGTCTACAACTCTCTGCTGTTCAAGCGTCAGCGGATACAATTCCTGCTCGAAGAAGTTACTGCCCTTGTGATTGGAGCCGCTAAGGACGAAGCGCTCTCGGCTATCAGCCTGATCACTCCCAGTCAGCTGGAGAACAAGGTTATTCCCGACCCAACTGTAGATCTGGACTGGAATAACTTCCGTGGCGCGATCCAGGACATCTTTGCCAGCAACGCGGCCAAGTTCCCCGATCGCGAGTGCATTGTCGAGACCGCCTCTTCTCTGGACAGCGCTTCGAAAACCCGCTCTTTCACATACCGCCAGATTGATGAGGCCTCGAACGTCGTGGCCCATCACCTCAAAGGCAATGGTATTGTCGTAGATGACGTGGTTATGATCTATGCTTTCCGAGGTGTAGACCTGGTAATCGCAGTTATGGGCGTTCTCAAAGCGGGCGCCACCTTCTCGGTTATTGACCCAGCCTATCCGGCCGCCCGCCAAAATATCTATTTGAGCGTGGCCAAGCCCAGAGGTCTGATCGTGCTTGACAAGGCAGGGAAGCTTGCGCCAGCCGTCACCGAGTACATCGAGGCCAAGTTAAATCTGAAAGTGCGGCTCACTGGGCTGGCTCTCCCTGCCGATGGCGACGTGGCGGCAAATGAGGACCTTACGTCTGCTAAAGAGCTCCGGCAGCAGCAAACGGGTGTCCGCGTGGGTCCTGATAACCACCCGACTCTCAGTTTCACTAGTGGCAGCGAGGGAATCCCCAAGGGCGTCCGCGGCCGTCACTTTTCCCTGGCATATTACTTTCCATGGATGTCTCAAACATTTGGCCTTAGCGATAACGACAAGTTCACAATGCTGTCCGGTATCGCTCACGACCCCATCCAGCGAGACATATTCACGCCGCTTTTCCTTGGTGCAAGACTGTACGTACCCACCGCTGATGACATCGGGACTCCGGGAAGGCTCGCTGAGTGGATGGCTGAGAACGGGTGCTCTGTTACCCATCTCACGCCGGCAATGGGCCAGCTGCTGAGCGCCCAGGCGACTGCCCAGATTCCAGCACTGCGAAATGCCTTCTTTGTTGGCGATATCCTCACGAAGCGCGACTGTCTCAAGCTCCAAGCTCTCGCGCACAATGTTGCGATTATCAACATGTACGGAACTACAGAAACCCAGCGCGCCGTGTCGTACTTCCGGGTGCCTTCTGTCACCGAGAACCCGCAATTCTTGAATACGGAGAAAGACACCATCCCTGCAGGTAAGGGAATGCTCAATGTCCAGATGCTCGTAGTGAATCGCGACTCCCCTGAGCAGATCTGCGGCGTTGGTGAGGTCGGTGAAATCTACGTTCGTGCTGGTGGGCTGTCGGACGGATACCTTGAGCTCCCAGACATGACGGCGCAGAAGTTCCTAACTAGTTGGTTTGTACCCGAAGGGATTTGGAAGTCTTCCGTAGAGCTTTACGACGGATGGCTTGGACCTCGCGACCGACTTTACCGAACTGGCGATCTTGGCCGCTATCTTCCTGATGGAAACACAGAGGTGAGTGGCCGTGCCGATGATCAAGTAAAGATTCGTGGGTTCCGCATTGAGCTTGGCGAGATCAATGCGCATCTCTCGAAGCACCCGCAAGTTCGTGAAAACGTCACTCTGGTGCGCCGTGACAAGGATGAAGAGGCTGTTCTGGTTGCCTATATCGTCCCCGAGACCCAGGAGACTGACGACATGGTATCGGCTCATGAGAGCTTAGATGAGGATGAAGATGTCACACCGGCAGTTAAGGGCCTGGTGAGATACCAAAGGCTGATAAAGAGCATCAGATCGTACCTCAAGACGCGACTCCCGTCATACGCCATCCCAAGCCTGATTGTGCCTCTGCCAAAGCTCCCCTTGAATCCTAACGGCAAGATCGACAAGCCTCGATTGCCCTTCCCGGATACGGCACAAATGGAGCTGGCTAACAAGCATCTCCAGTCGCGTAAATCTGGCGCTGACTCTGAGGGCTCCGAATGGACGCCCTCCGAAGTGAGAGTCCGCGATCTATGGATCAGCGTTCTCCCGAATCGACCCCCTACCGTCGAAGTTACCGACAGCTTCTTCGACTTAGGTGGGCACTCGATTCTCGCTACCAAAATGATTTTCGAGGCGCGCTCGAAGCTTGGCGTGCCTGACCTCCCGCTAGGAGCTGTGTTCTCATCCCCCACTATCAAAGCCTTTGCTAAAACCGTTGATGAGCTCAAGGGCGGCACCGAGGTGTTGACGTCTGAACTCGCTGCCGAAGAAAAATCTGAGAGTGCTGTAGCGTACGGGGACGATGCAAACGAGCTGGCCAAGGCGCTGCCTCAGTATGTCACTCCTAAGGAGCCTGTGTCGAATGGCTATACAGTATTCCTGACTGGAGCCACTGGTTTCCTCGGCACATACATTCTGAGAGACCTGCTAGAGCGTCCAGCCACCAAAAAGGTCATTGTCCAAGTCCGTGCCCGCGATGTTTCCCACGGCTTGGAGCGTGTCAAGACTACTGGTAAGGCTTATGGTATCTGGAAGGACGAATATGCTGCGCGTATCGAAATCATCACAGGGCCGCTAGAGACTAAGCGATTCGGTATGAGCGAGTCAGAGTGGCAGCGGCTGACTGACTCTATCGACGTTATTATCCACAATGGCGCTCTTGTTCACTGGGTCTACCCGTACTCGGTGTTGAGGGGTCCCAACGTGATTGGAACCATCAATGTTATGGAGCTGTGTGCCTCTGGGAAGCCGAAGTATATTTCGTTTGTGTCCTCGACTTCGGTTCTTGACAATGCGCACTATGTGGACCTCAGTGATACCTTGGTAGAGCGAGGCCTCCCCGGCATCCCTGAGTCTGACAGCTTGGAAGGCTCGAGGTCAGACCTTAACACCGGGTATGGACAGTCTAAGTGGAATGGTGAGTACTTGCTACGTCAAGCCGGCCAAAAGCACGGCCTGCGTGGAGCCATCATTCGCCCGGGTTATATTGTTGGCGATTCTCAAACCGGAGTCTCGAACACCGATGATTTCCTGCTGCGTATGCTGAAGGGAACTGAAGAGCTTGGCTTGTATCCTGGGATCATCAACTCCGTAAACATGGTTCCTGTCGACCACGTTGCTCGAGTTACTGTCGCTGCAACGCTCAATGCTGCCAACCTATCGGAGGTCAGTGTGGTTCACGTCACGTCTCATCCTCGTATCACCTTTGATGCATTCCTCAGCAGCCTGAATCAGTTTGGGTATGAGGTCAAAGAGACTGAATACGTCTACTGGCGAGCTGCGCTGGAGAAATTTGTCGTAGAAAAGGGCGATAGTGCTCTGTTCCCACTGCTGCATTTTGTTTTAGACAACTTGCCACAAGACACTAAGGCGCCGGAGCTTGATGATGCTAACGCTCAGCAAGTGCTCAAGGCCGACCAAGCGCGCACTGGCTCTGATTTCAGTGCTGGGGCCGGCGTAGACATGCAAACGCTTGGTATCTATATCTCATTCCTGGTTGCAGTGGGATTCCTGGAACCCCCTAAGAAGGCTGGTCTCCTGCCAAAAACCAAGGCGAGCCGAGAGATCCTGAACAACTTTTCCAAAGCTGGTGGGCGCACGCGCTAAAAGATATAGATCTAAGTACTTTGTGAAGCGAATTCAACTTAGCTTACTCCTGATTCATTTCTCACTTGTCACGCGGGGATGTACAGAGTGATACCTGCAAGAAGCCACTCCGTAAACAAAGCCAGAGAAACTTGCCCAAATGGCGAGCAAAATGCCAGAACAAAGCAATACTGCGAAGTTCATATTTTGGAGGAGCTCTGTAGTACTCGTACCAGACAAACGGCCTACCCCCCTCTCCCAGCATCCGGAGTCTAAAGGCATGAGTCTCACGTATTCCAAACCCACACCATATATGAATGGTTGGGGGAGGCGTAAGTCAACCTTGACCGCAGATGCTAACGAAGACTCCAACTCAGCTTGGCTGTTTGCAAAGTCCTGGATGGCACGCGACACGAGACCGGCCAGATCTTTGTTAAACTGCTGCTCTATACTCGCTGAGTGCGCAGTTGGCGTACACAATGGGGCGGCTCCTCCAACTTTGTTGAGAATAGTAGAGTTTGCAATTCCGTCAATCAATAGGAAAATTGATAGCTGGATTATCTTGCTCATGTTTGTCGAAAGCGAGCAATTCCAGGCCCATCGTGAGTACGCTAGCTTGAGCGAGGACTCATCACGCACGAAGAATTTTGAGAGCATATCCGCTATAGCCGAGCTAGAGTAGTGCCTCATTAAATGGAACGATGCGCGGTAGTCCACATACTTTACAAAGAACTCATCGCGCACTAGCCGTTCAAAGTGCCAAAGCTTGAACTCTGTGAACCCAGCGAAAAGCGTAGCAAGCAAAGTCGCCAGGGCTATCAGCGTCACCCAAACCGTTGCAACTCTGGAGATCGCGACTTCTGCTTTCTCAACTGCCAGCATGCGTGCGGTGCATCTATGCTCGCTGCTATCTTGATAAACCTCGCTTGCCAGGTTATCAAGACTTTGTTGGGCTGTTTTTAGTATGGCGTGCGCTTGACTAGATGCCGACGCGTACGCGGCGTCCGACACGTTGGTCGCGTTCCACAACCCACAGCTTGCATGCCTGCTACTGTCTGCAGGACTCGCGGTACAGATAGCATTCGCGGCCCCCTGGTAGGCAGACACAGCAGCCCGCATGCCGCTCATAGACGTCGCCTGCATGTTCCACAGAGTCGCATTGAGTCCGCTAAATGCCTGGCTTAGCGACGAGTGCCTGAGCGCCAGCCTTCCGAAGCATTGCTCTGTGAGTATAGAGGTTTCAGTCCTCAAGCCACTCTTGAGTACAGCGGAGAAGAGCGCTACTAGTAAGGCTAGCACAATGCAATAAATGGACAGGCTATTCAACGGTGCCAGCGCTAAGCGTGCCTTCAGTCCAGGGTAAGCAGTCGGGAGCTCTGCGCCGTTTGCGCTACTGCTGCTAGTGGTATGCGGTGATGCTTCCGTAGTCATTGGAGTCGGGCCTGGCAGTGGGTAGATAGGATGGGCATCCATTTCAAGCTCGCCTGATGAGGGACGGCGGTGCTCGATAGCCGGCGCCGGCGGTTCGAGATCGCTCATGTGAAACGACGAAGAGTCAATGGAATCCATTAGGCAAAATAAGGTAGCAGAGCCCACTTTATGTAGTTCGGGTGGTTCTGGTGGTTTAGATGGTTTGGGCGGTTCGAGCGGTTTGGGCGGTTCTCGAGGTTTGGGTTGCTCCGGCGGTTCGCGTCGCTTTGGAGGTTCGGGTGGTGACCTTCTTGATGGTCAGTTTCATTTAAAACGATGGAATCCTTCTCAAATTCACGCTCGTAGTACCTCTGCGTCTGCTTTGCCGACGTGCCTAGGCTGATTGTCACCCACGCACAGGTCAGTATCCCTACCAGCAGCCCGTCTAGTACCCGAGTGTCGGCGAGCAGCAGCAGGGCTGAGTAGAGAATAATCTCAGCTCCGAAGTGCGGGCAAGCCGTGATCAGCGACCAGTGCGACCCTGTGATTGGAAACGATGGTAGCGAGTACTTCGGCGTTCGTGCTAGCGCAGCGTGGCATGCTGATTGATAGCCCGACGCCGCCACAAAGACAGATATAGCGATAAGTCGGATCAGAGATTTGGTGGATGATGGCATGTATGCTAGCGGCTGGATGGTGTAGAATGCTAGTCCTACCGCATAGTGCGAAACGTGCATGCGGCTCGCTGATCTGGGGAACAGGAAAAGCTGTTCTACAAGCCTTCTCGCAGCCTGGGCTGCCAGAAGGATTATGCGAGTATCTGTGTTCCCAGCAAGCAGCTGGAGGGTGGTGTTCACCAGTAGCAGTAGGTAGAAGTGCCAGAACCAGTGGTGCGGGACGGTCACGCCAGCTAACAGTCTAATGAAGCGCGACTTGGACTTGCTCTGCTGCCATGTTTTGCCGTAACCAAGAAAACCTCTCAATGCTGGCACATACGAAGCCGCAACAACGCCAGCTTGGGACGCGACCAGCACGAGCGATGCCACCGCGTTAACGAGGTGCATGCAGCTGGAGGATTAGCTAAAGCTCCCACTACTTGTAGCTGTCGGTCGGCCACCGCCGATGTGGTACTTTGGAATCTTGATTATTTAACCAGCCATAAGAGGCTCTACTATAGAAGCGATCCTATACCGCAAGCTTAGTTGTCGATGTGGAAAGGGCCAGGGCCACGCTGGACCAGGTGGGGGAACGCACTCTGGATGCGGGACAGAATAGGCTTGCCCTTGTAATAGTTGATCGTGGCATCGGCACGCTTAGCAATCCCCTCCGGAGTGAACTCGAAAGCCTTGTACAGGTCATTGTACTTACCGGAAGCACCGAAGTGGTCAATGGCAAAGCTCTCGTGGACGTACTTGCTCCAGCCGAACGACGACATGACCTCGACACTGAGCGCAGGCACACCGTCGGGGAAGACGCTGCGCTTGTACTCATCGGACTGGCCGTCGAAGGTGTAGAACTCGGGGACGCTAACAACGCGGATCTTCTTGCCCTGCTTCTCGAGCAGCTTCGCAGCCTCTACACAGATGCCGACCTCCGAACCAGTGGAGGCGATGATCAGGTCCGGGTTCTCAACGTTGTTGAGCACGTAACCACCCTTTGCAGCCTTCTCGATCGACGAGCCCTCGAGCTGGGGCAGGTTCTGGCGAGAAAGCGCCATGACAGTGGGGGTCTCGTGGCTCTCGATGGCAACCTTGTATGCGGCGCTCACCTCGTTACCGTCAGCAGGCCTCCAGACCATGACGTTGGGGAGGGCACGGAAGTGAGCCAGCGTCTCAATAGGCTGGTGGGTAGGGCCGTCCTCACCAAGACCAATCGAGTCGTGGGTGGCAATGATGATAACACGGTGGCCCGACAGACCCGACAGACGCAGCGCGCCAGCACCGTAGGACACGAAGTTCAGGAAAGTGCCGCCAGCGGGGATGATTCCGCCGTAAGCATCGATACCGTTCATGACGGCGATCATACCGTGCTCGCGGACACCGTAGTGCAGGTAGCGGCCGGTGTAGTCGCCGAGCTTCGAGTCAGCGGGCTGGAACGTCACGGCACCCTTCCAGATGGTCAGGTTGGAGCCGGTGAGGTCGGCAGAGCCGCTGATCAGCTCAGGCAGCACCGACTCGATCTTGCCCAGCACGGTTTCGCTCAGCTTGCGCGAAGCAATGGCGGGATCACTGGGGGAGTAGGTAGGCAGCGCCTTCTCCCAGCCCTCGGGGAGCTTGCCGGCGATGCGGCGGACCAGCTCAGCACCCTCCTTCTCGTACTTCGTGCGGTAGCGCTCGAGAAGAGCGTCCCAAGCCTTCTCATCGGCGGCGCCCTGGGCGACCTTGGTCTGCGCCTGCTTCGCCACCTCCTCGGGGATGACGAACGTCTGCTCGGGGTCGAAGCCCCACTCCTTCTTCAGGTGGGTGATATCGTCAGGCTTCAGGGGCGAGCCGTGAACGTCGTGCGTGCCCTGCAGGAACGAGCCGTAGCCGATGGTGGTGGTCACGCGGATGAACGACGGCTGGTCGGTGACCTTTTTCGCTGCCTCGATCGCCTCGTAGATACCTTTGAAGTCAGTGTTACCGTCCTTGACGTGCTGCACGTGCCAGCCGTAGGCCTCGAGACGCTTATTGGTGTCCTCAGTGAACGCCACGTTCGTGTCGCCGTCAATCGAGATGTGGTTGTCATCGTAGATCGCAATGAGGTTGCCGAGCTTGAGGTGGCCCGCGATAGCGAGACCCTCGTGGCTGATGCCCTCCATCAAACAGCCGTCGCCAAGAATCGCGTAGACGTGGTTGTCGACGATCTTGAAGTCGGGCTTGTTGAAGATGGAGGCCATGTGCCTCTCAGCAATGGCAAGACCAGCAGCGTTAACAATACCCTGGCCAAGGGGGCCGGTGGTGACCTCGATGCCGGGGAGCTCGCGCTCGGGGTGGCCCGGGGTGTGCGAGTTGAACTGGCGGAAGTGCTTGAGGTCGTCCATCGACAGCGAGTAGCCGTAGAGGTGGAGCATGATGTACTGGAGGGCACAGGCGTGGCCGTTCGAGAGCACAAAGCGGTCGCGATTGTACCACTTCGGGTTCTTGGGGTTGAAGTTCATCACGTACTGCCACAGAATGTGCGCAACCGGAGCAAGACCCATCGGCGCACCGGGGTGGCCGCTCTGGGACTTGAAGACAACATCAGCAGCCAGAACACGGATGGTGTTCACAGCCTTCTTGTCGAGGTCGGTAAAAGTGGGAGCCGTCATCTCTGCGTGCGTTTGATGCGTGTCAAGATTTAGGGGTGTGCGCCCTATATATACGCTGCTGGCACTCTGATTCTCCCGCTGCACGTATCACGAGCAACAGCCACTTGCCAGAGCGATGCTGCAGATACCCTCGCCCACGAACACTTGCCGTTGGGTGGGCGTTCTAATTGGATAACGGCGCCACACGCTTGCCCGCTAAGCGATGTGGCTATTAGCCACGAATCTGGCGGCCCGCTGCTGCAGCAGAGCATGCGAAAGTTTTTTTCTGGAGGTGGGCTAGACCTACGCTGTGTGCCGCTCTGGAGCCTAGGCTTGGGATTTATTACTGCTAATGATTGCGCCACTATGCGCAAATCCCACCCCACTCTCGATTACAACACGTTCATGCATTGCTTGTTGTGAAAAACCCGATACTGCTAGCTCCCCTTAATAACGACACGTCTAGACTCGGGCGACCGTTAGATAAATGTCACTGGTGAAACCCTTAACCCAGGCGAAGCAGAGTCGCACAGCCTGCCTGGCTGGCAGCAGCTGCGGATTAACAGGCGGTAAGATCTTATACGGAGTGGGCGTGGCAGGGCTCGAAGGCTCGAGGATCTCAACAAAAAAGTTCCAGGGATCTTGCCCCTAATTTTACTGGATCGTGAAAAATATCGATAAATAATTAACTAGTGGGTATTCAGGAGCACGTCGCCACGGCTCCTAAACGGCTCCTACACGGCTCCATCAGTCTTCGCCATCAAGCAGCCCGTGGCTATTGTACAGGCGCACCTCGTCAGGTAAGTCCGCAACATACTCCCGACTGGACGCACGGCTGAACCGGTTGGGAGGAGGCGGAGGCGGTGCCCCGGCCGTGCCAGACACCGTGTATTTCGCAGCCAATGACTCTGGGCGTGATGGATCCGGGCGTAATGAATTGGGGCGTGATGACTCTATGCGTGAGACCGGGCGTGACGCAGGCGGCCTCGCAGCGCCGGACGATGGGCGCCTGGACGACCGGTCCTGCTGGAAAAACGTGCTCTCACTGTGCTCAACAATGTCGTACAGTTGTCCCTGCGCAAGCCCGCTCGGCAGTGGTCGCTGGCGCTGCAGCTGCCTCGCCCGGTTCAGGTCCACCAGCGCAGCCCGTCCCTGCACGGCTACGTCGTAATTCCTCAGGCCTCGGTTGTTGTTCTCGGGGTTCTCGCTGCCAAACGAATACTCGCTGTCCCTGATCGACTCGCGGATCGTTGGCGGGCCGCTGGCGTAGCTCTCGAATGGCGACGGGTTGAAGTGGATCTCGATCGGCATAACCTCCCCGTGCGGGCTCATGGACTCGGCCTTGAACTCGGGAACGTCCTCATCGTAGTCCGGCGAGTCTGGCGGCGTTAGCTCGGTGACCTGCTGCCGCAGCTGCTGCAGGTGCCGCAGCCGCCGGTGCCGGTACTTGTACCATAGAAACCCTCCAATTATGAATCCTAGGCCAACAAGGCCGCCTACGACGCCGCCGGCAATCGCGCCGGAGTGGTCGGAGTGCTGCTGCTGGTTCCGCACGCACTTCGCCTCTGGGCACCGCTGGCATGTTTGCACCGTAAGCGTGCAAACCTGGTCAGACGGGCACTTTGTGCACTGCGGCGGCTCGGACGGGCAACTTATGCACGCCCGTGCTAGTAGACTATCTGTTGCTTCCATCCACAGGGTGCAAAGCGATCGGGTCGGCGGGCTATACGGAGACGCGGAGACGAATCAACCTTAGAATGCTTTTAACCCCTTGGCTGCTCAGGCTGATTACTTCACGCCTGATATTAATTATGTACAAACAACCCTATTATTAGTACGCGCGTTCGAAAGCTAAAAAGGCCTTCAACGTCACGTGTATTGTATGGTAGGCCTGACCGGGGGCCCCCTGTTAGCTTCCAAGCGCCCGCGCACCACCCACATACAGGCTTGGCGAGCGTCCATTCCGCAGCAGCAATATAAACAGAGTACAATCAAGATTGAAGTAATCAAGAGCTAATAAAGAATATGTAACGGCGAACGTTTAGAAAAATGCTTGCCGGCAAGTCACAGCATACTTCCGCACGTCACGCTTTTTGTCCCCCAGTGCAGGCACTAAGCTCTCCAATACCTCGTCTGTATACGGCTTGAGCTGGGTGGTCAGCGCCGCATGAAGAGCAATGAGAGTTTTAATGGCAGAAACTCGGACGTCTGCCGAGCCCCCAGAAACAGCTAAGTCCAGCAACACCGGCAGAATACTTTCTAAGTACGGCTCTATCACTGCCGCAGACTCAGGAAGTGAGTCGCAGAGAGACTGCAAGGCTACAGCTTGGACTCGGGCCGACCGCACGCGGAGAATCGCAAGGAGGAGGGGAACAATGTTTTGGAATTGCGCGGCAACAACAGACTGAGGCGTGTACTTCAGCAGCCCACTCAGAGCGACTAGCGATTCCGAGGAATCCGCGCTTGCGGAGAGAAGGCCGAGATTCTGAACAAAAACACGCTGGCGGAATAGCGGGCGTACAATACAGCCATTTTCTTTGGCAACGACGCGGTCCGGCGCCAGCAGCACGCCGTATATTTTCGCCACTGCGGGATGTCCATTGACATGACGCGTAAGATACGCCGCGTTCTCGAATCCCTGCGAGTCGGCACGGAAAAGCAGTCCCTTCGACAGCCATGCAAAGCTCTCAGTTGCATTTAGGTCTCCGCTCTCGAGCTGGGCCCGCAGGTCGTCAGTGCTAAGCTCGAGATGATCAGGCCATTTGTTGGCGGTGAGAGCGATTGTACGCAAACAGGCAGCGCGGTCGAGCACCGCAGTAGACGCCGCTAATTTGGGCAGCACGTAATTAGGTAGAAAGTTCGGGGCAAATGGGAATGCTTGCATCGCTGCAACTGCGCTCACAATGAGATGGAAATTGATGCGATCTAGTTTGGACAGCACAGTTGCCGCATACTCGGGCTGGTGCTCCACCCCCACGCCGCGTGCAGCCCGCTCGACCAGTATGCAAGCAATGTCGATGAGCTCTTCTGATACACTATGAGCTGCTTCAAGCTTGGCGAAAAGAGGACCGATCAAAATGCGATCATAGCCGGTGAGCTCGGCGTTGGAGCCCAAATGACCGCTGGACTCAACCAGTGTACTAAGGTATGCCATAGCAGATTGGGGGTCATCGAACTCAAGCCTCGATAGCAGACGCACCGTGAGCACATGGACTAATGAGCGCACGCGGCAAATCGTGCCTAGCGCTTCAAGAGATAGCGGCAGCTCAGATAGCAATTGAGGTATGCAGTGGTCCTTAATGGTCTCGGCATGCGTTTGAGCAAGCTCCGCGAGCGCACTATACGCTTTTTCCTGGGTAAGAGTCTGCACAATCAGCGGAGCGAACTCGTTCACTTTGAGAGCCAGGAGCTTCAGCCCATTGGTACTGTCGCGCTTCTCACCGTTGGCCAGTGACACCAGCAGCGCTTGAAGCACGCGGTCCGAAAACATAATCGGGTAGGGCGCAGCCAGAAACAGCCCCAGGAGTTCCGCTGATTCGAGGGATTTCTCTACTGCGGGCGGCGCTACCTCATCCCATACCGCTTCTGAGCTCGATATGCCGATCACAAGATTGCACAGCTGGGTCAGCTTACCGTGCGGAAGATCCTCGGCCTTAAACTCGCGCTTCACCGCCTCCAGAAAGTCGGGAATGTCGACTAGCTGGGCCAGGAGCGAGATGGCTGGTGCGTGCGTTTCGCTCTGCGGCGTGCCATGGAGGACCTCGAAGCGGACTCCTTCCCAAATTGCCGTCCAGTACTTGGCCAGCTCTCTAGCTTTCTGGAGCTCTTTCGCGACTTCGCCCAGTGTGACTAGGGCGTCGACTCGCACCGTCACATTGACTGCAGTGAGTTTACCTATCAGCCCGGGAACGACCCATTCGGCTATCGCCGGTGATTTCAGAGCCATGCGCAGCTGCTCGCGGATCTCGTCCGCGTTGATCAACACTGGCATGTCTTTCGGCGGGTTGAAAGTGATCGGGAAATAGCAGAACGTGATGTCGTAAACCTCAGCACGGCGGTCCTGGGCGAGATCAGGTCCGTAATGAGCGAGGACGTACTGGCTAATCTTGAGAGAGACCATTAGGTTCTGCGGGTCCTTCTCGCCGGAAGCAAGCATTACGAACGTGGGCACGAACTCCGCAGCGCTCTGTGAAGACAAGGCATCTAGCAGCTGGAAGACTTGGAGCCGCACAGGTTGGTCCAAGTCAAGCATGTTGATGTTTTGCAGCTTCTCCCAGAACAATGCATCTGGCACGCTGAACTGGGGGCGCGCCACCAGCTCGATCAGTCCATCCGCCGCGGCACCAACCGATGCGAAATCCTCGACACGATCCACAAGGAACGTTGCCAGCACCGCGATTTCTTGGGCATGGAGATGCTTGAGACTCTTTATCACGTCTGTCAGACATTGCGTTGCCTTCGAGCGGACAGCCGCGTCATCCTGCGTGAGCGGATCTTCGAGTGCTCTTACCATTTCTAGTAGCGACGACGTGCGTGCAATTTGTTTTGCAACTGTAAATGCTTCGTCCTCATCATCCTCCACGATATAATTGTTCACAAGGCGTTCGAGGTCCATTGCGACCAAGGATGATGGGTACACCGATGGCCAGCACGCAGTGAAATTTGTCGCTGCTCGAAGCAGAACGGCTGCGAATCCATTAGTCTTTCCTGTGGTCACATGAGCGCGCCCCCGGGGGGCCTGCTCCCGCGGTTCGCCTCCCGCCCTCAACCGCTGAAAGGTGGAGGCGGGTGTCGTCGACTGTCGGGCAAGTGATATTATGCTTGTGTTACCATCGGTGTCCATTGGAAATGTACCCCAGCTCGCGCTGGACCTTGTCATACATACGTACGGCTTCGAACTGATCAAATCGCTCGACGATGAATTGTTATGCCCCTTTGCCGGGCCGTTGGACTACGTCGAAGGCGAGCAGCCACCACAGGACATTGCCACAGCGGTCCAACTATTCAAATACAACGACGATTATATTGTGCAGCTGCGTTCACCGCCGCTTCCTGGCCGTAAGCAGCGGTTTGTGGACTCGCTGATCGAGCAGATTCCCGAGCTTCTTTCAAAAGGGGTGATTATTCTGAGCTCTGCAAACGCCGGAGCGAGAATAGACGAGCCCGGGGTCACTGCTGACTTCAAGGAGATAACCCAGCCCGAACCGCTGCAGGACGCTGGGTTCGTAAACGAGGCTTTGGCCTCGATTCCGGGAAGCAGGGCGATAGTCTCTTACGTTTACGAGGGAGACAACTTTGCCGATGCTCTGCGCATGGCTCAAAAATTAGTAGTGGACCTCCACCTCCCTCTCAGGGCTTTCAAGCAGCCCGTGAGCTGGAGCAGGTTTTACGGCAAGGAACCTCCACTGGGGCTAGAAGAGGGGATATATACCTAAGGTGGTCTTCTTCCATCCGCAAGATAAACATGAGTTTAGAGACATCTAGAGCAGCGCGCCCGCATGTCTGATCCATAGTGTACGTTATTACAATTGTAGCTCCATACATTTACAGTCTATTCCCGAGGTGGGTTAGGAGAAAACTTAATTACGCGACCGACAACAAGCATCCAACGCGTCCGAGAGATCTACGCGTTCGAGCCATGAGCTCCCTGTTCTCGCGTAGCGGACACTTTTCATACTCGGCAGAGCTAGAAGATGATGATGATATTCTTAATCAATTCAACTTTGAGGCCGCCAAGACGACGATCGGAGACGTGAGCGGCGCTGAGACCGAGGTCGGTCAACCAACAACCGAGAGACAGCAGTTGAAGATGCGCACAAAGGCTAGCATCGCGGGCGTGTTTGACGAGCAGAACCCGCAATCACCATACGGGGTTCAGATCTACGATCTTCTCGAGACAATCAAAAAGAGAAAGTCCTCCGCAGACACGAAAACACCATCCATAACCCAGTCACAGCCGCCGCCAAGAAAAAAGGCCCGGGTCCACAATAGCGTGCTTCTGTGCGAAAAGTACCGGCCGCAGCAATTTTTTGACCTTGTGGGAAATGATGACGGCAATAGGCATGTTCTGCGCTGGTTGTCTAGATGGCGGTCAATCGTGATGGGTACCGAGCCTGAGCTTTCTGAATATACCGACACACTTGGACGACCAAGGCGAAAAGTTCTGCTAGTGAATGGTCCGCCGGGGTCTGGCAAAACGTCGGCAGCGCATGCCATTGCCAAGCAGGCCGGCTACGACCTTCTTGAGATCAACGCTAGTGACGAGCGGAATGCCGCTGTGGTCAATGACCGCATCACTGCTGCAGTGGAAAGCCACCAGGCCACATCAAAGCGGCCGATTTGTATCATTGCTGATGAAATTGAGGGGGCCTCGGAGCACGGCTTCATACGCGCGTTGGTCAACATTCTCAAAGCAGACGAGCGCGCGCTGGCAGGGATAGACAGCAACCAACTTCATTCAAAGAAGAAGAAGAAAGTCCATAGGCTTCTCCGGCGCCCGATCATTGCCATCTGCAACGACGTATGGGCCCCCAACCTTCACGCCTTACGGCAGTTCGCGGAAATTGTGCATTTCCAGCGACACGCTCCTGGCCGGCTCATCCATAGGCTGGAGAGTATATGCAAGGATGAGGGCCTCGATTTCTCCCCTCGTGCGCTGTCGCGCGTTGCTGACGCCTGCGACTTCGATATGCGAGCTTGCCTCAACGCACTTCAGTTCGGCGCGAGGTACGATTTTGACAATGATCGGGAAAGCTTTGAGCTGACCGACTGGACGGCTCTCGCAAAGATGCAGTTCCAAGCAAAGCAACCGGCATCTTTCCAGCAGCTCGAGAGCTGCACCGACCTCGATAAGCTGGTGGCAAGCTGCTTCACGGCCTACCCTTCGAGCTCTTACATTGACGACATGATGAAGAAGCCCGCGGCTCTGGGCGAGTTTCTAGATCTCGCAGACCACCGGGGCTCCACCGCTGAGATTAAGGCCATGGTAGCGCACTCGTTTGGATACCTCTTCCGCTCGCCGCGCCTAAGTGTTACAAAAGCCAAGGTGCCTCTCTTGGGCGGTAAAGTGTTTGCCAAGCCGCCGTCGCAGTTTGAAGCCGTGAAACAGACCAAAAGCCTTGTGGAACAGGTGTTACGCAACTCGGGCCCTGCCGTTAGGCGATCGACGTCTCACTATACCGCATTGACCGAGCTGTTGCCCTATGGTCTCAAACTGGCGTGTCCTGGAGGCACAAATATTGGAACGAAAGAGAGTAAAGATCGGCTGGCCAATCTCGCAAGCGGGCTCAAAGAGTTGGGCATCGGTTTGAAGGCAGAGCGGCTCGAGAATGGTGCCACAGTCCATAAGTTAGATCCTCCGGTTGAGTGCATCACCTTGTTTGACGAAGAGTCGCGCGAACTAGCGTCATTGTGGAAGCCCTTGCCTCGTGGCCAGCTGGCGATCAGTTTGGGTGAGCTTCAACGTCGCGACCTTGCTGCCAGTGCAGCCGGCCGCTCTTCAGCGGGGGGTGCCTCATCTGCTTTAGAGGCACTCAATGCTCCCTCAGCCGTAGAAGCGTCCCTTCGAGTTCGCAAACATGGCTTCTTCAGTCAGGGACTAGAAATGCCAGCGGCCCAGAGCGATCACCCCGCCGAGACCAAGACGCCTAAGGTGTGGATCCAGTACTCAGAGGGCTTTTCTAACGCGGTGCGCAAGCCCATTTCTTGGAACGAGCTATTTGGATTGTGAACCTAATTAAAAGCTTAATTGGATATACTATAGCTCTTTGGCATCACTTGGTTCAGTGCACCGTATGCCTCAAATGTCTTTGAAAGTAACTAAATAGTTACAAGGTGACACATGTGGTCCCTAATCGCCTGACACAAGCGTGGCGTTGGATACTACAAAGAGGAAAACCAAGCAAAGGCTAGCTCATCGTTAAACTGCAAGCCTTCTGAACTGTGCACGAGCTTACAACTTTCGTCTACATAGGTGTAGCTTTGATATCATTTACCCGGTTTAGCGACGTCAATAACTTAGAGGGTGCGTGCCAAGCTAATACTTGGAGCCTGTGTTCGGCCGATCCTTACATTTCTAGCCTTTAAGGCAACTAGCTTTACTCACTTACCATCGCCAATGCGCAAGGATGGCTTACGCCTTGCATCAGATCAGTTCTGTTCCGCCGCCCCTTCAATATCGCCCCGCCCGTCGGTCCACGCGTTGCTGACACAGCTCCATAACAAGACCTCAGTGGTTCAGAGACCTAAGCTAAGTAGTGGACGATCCAAAGGGTGGTACTAAGCCGAGTGCCCAATTAGCCGGTTTAATGCCTCACAGTGTTGTGGAGCAGATCGAGATCCCCGACCTGGGTGATCTGAATCTCCAGAACGCGCTGGATGCACCTGCGGGCACGCATCACGATGAGCTCGCTCGCAGCCACGAATTCGAGCCAGCAGCACCGTTGAGGCCCGACGATGAGGAGAAACCGATTGCTGAGTACGCGCTACACATTCTGTTTACGCGGTTTGTGCGCTACACCGAGAAGAAGCTCTCGATGATCTCTCAAGTCTCGGACGACGCCATTGAGCAGCTGCTGGGCGAAGGCGTTGATGCGGAATTCGACCTCATTCTGGAGAGCCTTGGCCACGTCGCGCGCCGACGGCCCAAGCCGGTGATCGACAGCATTATGTACTGGCGGAAAACCAAGCGCAACAACCCGATCATGAGCCTGGCCAGCCTTTACGTGCTTTGCCGCGCGCTCATGGAGGTTATCCGCCAGACGCCGCACGAGATTCTCGGCGAAAGCCTGGGCGAGAAGCTTGAGGACATTGTGTTCAAGCAGATCATGCAGGCCGATCTTGAGGTCGTTGCGTCGAAAGGGGTGCGGGGTGCTAACTGGAGGTATTTGGCGAAGCTGCTGGGCGAGATGAGCGGGTCGCGGCTCGCCAGCGTAGACGACCGGTTTCTGGCTGAGCTCGAGAAGAAGATCACGTCGAAGTCGCAGGAGGCTCTGGCCGCACTTCTGCTCGACGCAATGCAGTACTTGAAGATCAAACTGTACCCGGAGGAGTTCCTTGAGGAGAGCTCACTGTTCCTTGAGTCGCTGTCCAAGTTCTACCTCCGTACGCCAACCTCCAGCGGGCTAAGAACAAAGTATGCCACCGCAATCAGCCAAATGCTCGAGCCGCTCGCCGAGTCCGTGACCGTGGAGGTGAACCAGCCTGTTTGGGCTCGAACTATGGAGGTGCTTTATCACACGTCACAAGCAAAAGGCACCAGTAGTGGCCTTGCGTCCCGTGCCGTGAGCGCTGCCTCCTCGTTCCAGTCGGCCACGTCGCCTGCGTTCGCCTTGTCGGTGATGAGCCTGTGCTTATCGCCGCAAGCATTCTTTTCTGACCGCTGGCTGACCCTGCTGGAGTCCTACATTCAGAAGGCGAAAACCAAGCCGCAGCGCGTTGTCCAGCTCATGCCGTCGGCGGCACGCTTGACCTGGGTTTACATGTTCCGCTGCTCGGAGAGCCTAAATGCCACCACGAAAAAAATCGAGGCGCTGCGGAAGCTGTTCTTGACAAACACGTCCCGTAAATACTGGCAGGCGGTGAACGCCGACAAGGAGGCCCGAGCGGCCTACATATCGCTGCTACGGAGCGCATTTCAAGGATATCAGCAGTACACGCTGGACGAGCTGCTGTTTCCCATGCTTGTAGGTGGCGACTCCACCACCGTTTCGCAGCAGCAGTCGATTGCGTTCGACTCTGCCGTGCTCCCGGAGCGCGCAGGCGTGGCTGTGGATGCATTCACGGCAGTAATGAAAGATCTCAGAAGCGGAAATCGCCCTCCATTCCCGGCGGTGAAGATGTCGGCGGCGCTCAGTAGCCCTCCCCCAACCAGCGAGGGCCTCAGTGGCGCGCGTGAGGCCAAGGACTCGGAGCTGCCCCACCGCCCGGTCATTACTGCGGCAATGCAAGCCAGCATTGACCTGTTTGGGTCTTGCATTGGCCAGATCGGAACCTGGATCGAACAAGGCAGCACGATATCCGACCAGACATCTCGGCAAAACTCGGTCTCTCATCTCGTCTCCCTTGCGTCGGGGAATGCCTCGTCGAGCTCGCAGATCTCCGATGTAACTGCTGAACGAAACGAACTGGGGGTCAAATCGGCAGAGCAGCATCTTCTCCTGATGTTTCTCCGAAGCTGGCCAACGTGGTGGTCGCCGGAACATCTCCGCCACTTAGACGTCCTGTGCCGTTGTGTGGGACATCCAATAAAGTCTATCCACGAGGCTGCTGCGGAGTCGCTTCGCAAGATTGCCCAAGAGTCTGATCTGCGGATGGTGTTCGCCGCATACACCAAGGCTATGATGTCGGCCGACGCAAAGAACGCTGAAGCGCTCGACGTGATCGGAATCCAAGGCCTGTCGTCCCCATCCAACACG
Source organism: Entelexis gropengiesseri (assembly GCA_030579755.1). Classification (NCBI taxonomy): domain Eukaryota; kingdom Fungi; phylum Ascomycota; class Dipodascomycetes; order Dipodascales; family Trichomonascaceae; genus Entelexis; species Entelexis gropengiesseri. The sequence continues at coordinate 198,850 of JAKTRO010000002.1, read as the reverse complement.
ACGGAAGCATCCGGCTCGCATGGCCACTCCTCCAGTTTCAGCTTTGGAGGTAGCCTCCGCTCCAATAGCTTTGGGCTGGGGCTGCACATGGGGAGCAACAGCAATGACTATGATGCCTCTCCGCCGCAAGGAGACGCGCAGAATCCACACAATGCCGTGGCCAAACACCTGGCACTCTATGTCGAGCTCATCGAGCTCTGGATAAGCAGGCTGCAGAACGGCGACGCGGCAGTGCCGGGCCCTTCTGTGGACTCGCAGTTGCTGGTGCTCTGGTCGGCGGTTGAGGAGATCGAGGGTAACGGCCTGTTCTTCCTGTGCTCACAAGAAATGACCATTAGATCTTTGGGCCTGAGGATTCTCTGGCTGACCACGGCGATGGATCAGGCCATCATGGACTACCAAGAGTCGACGCAACCCACTTCGGAGGATTCAAAGCCCTCCCGTATCATCAACCTGCTTCAAACCACCCCGATTGTGCAGATCATCAGCCAATCTTGGAAGCGCCTCGAGCTGAGCATGCCGGAGCGCAACAGACTTGCGAAGTTCCGGTCGAAGCGAGCCTCGTTAGCGCGACTAGCTGAGTCCAGCTATGGCGTGGACAGTGCTCTTTGGCTCAAGTTCTTCCCTACTGTCATAACGTTATGCTTCGAGACGCACCCTATTCCTGTCGCTTTGTGCCGAAATTTGGTTAGCGACAGGCTAGTGCAGATGCATGAGGCAATATCGGATATTACCACTCGGCCAGAGCTAAGCATGAATCTCCCAGCGGTGTACAGTCTAGTGGAGCAATGGAAAGTTTATCTTATAGTTGCTTGCGCAACGCTAACATCGACAGAAGATCAGAAGCTTCATGTTCCCACTCAGAGCAACCCATTGTCGGGCCTCAGCGCAATGCATACACGGAAGCGCAGCCACCAGCGAATAACATTGCACCACCAACGGATTACCTCTGCACGCTCGGTATTCAGGATTGTTATCCCAATGCTTGGGTCTGACAAAAACTCGGTTAGGGATGCTATCGTTGCGGGACTCTCGTGCACCAATTTGAATACTTATAAGACGTTGCTTGAGTGTCTTCAGCCGGTCCTCAGTGATGCTCTGCCGAAATTCGAGCAATTGCAGAAACAACAACTCAAAGCGAGCAGCGTTTCAGGAGACTCCCTCCTACGTGTCATTACGGGAATCGGACAGATTTTGAAGCAGACGACCATATTTTTGGAGAACAAGGATATTCGTCAAGATGTCTGGATTCGCACAGAGGTGGTCTCGGTTTTACAGCAGCTGAGAGAGATGCTTGGCCATATCAACTCAACTCAAGGTACCCCCCTGCGAATCGCGTTTAGCGAACTTCTTACTGATACATACAGCGCTTTGGGGCCTTCCCTGATGTTCACAGGCCGCAATCCGGCCGCGGAATGGCTCTTGTTCTGGAAAACAGTCGATATGTGGTCCCCGTACGGCAGCAACAGCGCTGCTGTACTGGAGAACAGGGCAAATATACGACGATCGGCTCACAGTGATGTCGTTTTAGCCCAGTTTGAAATTTTGAAACGCGATACTGACCGGGCTACATCGCGGGCGATGGCTGCTCTGCTCAAAGATTCGCAGGGCCTCATGGATGACCTACAGCTTGTGATGCATTGGGTCTACACGCTTCTCGCATCGAATGCTGACCAGACTGCTCAAGATATCGGTAGGACTGCTTTGGAGAATTTGCTGATCAGCCATGCATCGCGGCCTGAACTGTTATTGGAGATAGTGACACGCTGCTATCATAACTCTTCAGAACACTCGAGAGGAATTGCAAAGGTCTATTTTGTGGCTCTAGTCAATATCCTGGAGGCACACCCCGAACTTCTCAAGCAGAAGATGGAAAAGCCACAGCAGTTTCTGGCTTTGGCTCTCTTTAAGATTGGAGTGCCCGATCGCCAAACTCGTTTTAGAGCGGTAAAGCTGATTGAGATAGTGGAAGAGGCACTATATGGCGAGTCCGTCATCGCGGGCGAATTTCAGTTCCGCTTGCGCTCCTCATCGCCTAGCGTATACAAGCGGGAGATTTTTGTTCTGAGCGGAAAGCTTGCGGCAAAACGCAGCCATGAGTCGTTTTATCTGTTCAGTCAAATGACACGAGCATTCCAGGCAGTGAATGATAGTGATAGGCGGGATATTCTGAGTGTTGTACTTCCCTGGATCCAGAATATTGAATTTAGTGAGGAAAACGAGACTGCTCTTCAAATGGTGCTGGCTAATCTGCTCGAAATAACTGCCGTTTTCAGTGGCCGCATGCAGCACGAAGTCGAAGCTCTTTGGGTTGCTCTTTGCACAAGCTCTACAGGAGCTGCGAATGCTTTGAAGGTTCTGGACTTTTTGCTGGATTTCTGTCTTCAGCAAAGAACGGCAGGTACAGTCGCGGTTTCCCGGACGGCTTTGATCTATTTGCTAGCATCACCTGCCAGTGGAGTTATTACTGAGAAGCTGCTGAGTTACCTTGAGCCTGCGCATATGATCACTCAGAGCAACGACACTGCAGAGCTTGTGTCCCCCTCGTGCGCAGAAGAATTCCCTTACGTTGCGTCTCTCGCCAACGTAGTTGCGTTGGCTAACGAGACTGAGCAAGGTACCAAGAATACTGGCTCTTTGCCGCCCTTTTCTCACGGACAACTTGCGGTTGTTTTTCTAGTTGACACTATAAGTGCCTCGACTCCTGTTGCTCCGAAGCTGGCCTCTCTTCTGCACGTGTGTGTGGCACTCGGTGACCACTTCGTCAGCCTAGTTCAAGATAAGACTCGAGAGCTTCTCTTGAATCTTGCAGGAATGCTCAACCCTGAGCCCGAAAGCATGCAGAAGCTCACAACCCTCTTAGGCAACCTGAGATGGAGCTATGGTGATGAAAGCGGCGCTGTTCCCGATCAAATGGGCGAGCTTGTCTCGGCATTATTAGCCCACTTAAAGGGACAGGATGCACTAGACCCAAACGAGTGGTCTCAGGTGGCTCTGAGATGGGCGACAGCAAGTCCAGTGCGACATATCGCATGCCGAAGCTTACAAGTATACCGCTGTCTGGATCTATATCTTGATGCTAAGATTTTGGGAGACCTTCTTGCAAGACTCTCAAGTACCATCAGTGAACAGTCGTCAGAGATACAAGGGTTTGCAACACAGGCGCTCATGACTTTGAATTCAATAGTCGACCAACTGGAGCCTGAAAAGCTCGTAGCTTACCCTCAACTGTTCTGGGCCACTGTTGCGTCTCTTTCCACGGTGAATGAGCGTGAGTACATCGAGTCTTTATCGATCCTAAGCAAAATTCTCAAAAAGTGGTCCCCTCCTGTCGCAGAGGCTATACTGCAGGCGTTCCCTCCTCGATGGGATGCCCCACTGGACCATTTTACTGGAGTGCTGCCGCTGGTCTTGCAAGGACTACGCTCTCAAGAATCGGTTGACATGAGCTATGAAGTGCTAGATCAACTAATTGAGCTGCGAAAAGAGCAGCTTTCCGATGGGGAGATTTTACTTTTATACGGAGCTCAGCGTGACCCATCCCCATACCTGCTGGCCGCATGCCTCCCGAGGTTTTTGAATGCAATGGACCAACCTCATCTTGTCTCGGGACTTATACCGACTGCACAGATCTTGCATCAAATCGTGTCACCCTACAGTGGCGGTTTAGCGCGAACTTTAGACTCGTTCATGAAGAAGCGCTTCTGGTCTAAAGCTGATTTCTTGCGCCAATACGTTCTAGCTCTTCCTTCGGCATTCCCACTGTACAATGTGGATTTGGTCATTCTGTACTTGCAGATGGTGAACAATAGCTCACGAGCTGTGAGGCAAGCAGCCCTTGACATATTGAAGACTCTGATCCCAGAGGTTCAGGTCAATGGAATCGATGCCGAGAAGTGGCGTGGCGCTGATTTAGTTGCGCCGCTCCTGCGATTGCTGACCACTCCAGATGTTGAGGAGTCTCTCAGTGTCCTTGATCTGGTGGCTTCTGTGAAGCCTGATCCTCTCGACCGAGATGTCCTTCGTATGACCCTCGGCTCTAGACAGCTTCTTCGGGAGTATGAGTACACCGAAACGTTGTTCGGAATTCCAGATGATCATGGCTGGTCTGTACCGATGCCGGCGCAAGTTTCCATCACTACCAGGCAAAAAGTACATGCTGTTTTCTATACATGTTCGCCCAATTTTGCAACCTCAGCCGATGACGCAGGGTTTGACGATTTAGAAGATGTCGCACATATATTTGAAAGAGATGAAGAGTACACATTCGAGCAGAATTTGTACAGGCATATGAGCGTACCGGGATCCTCACACAACGTGGCCACGGAGTCTATGGACAAGATTCTTACTGACCTTGATGAGTTTGATAGTTTTTTCACACGCGTAGGAGTGCCACAGCCGATACAGCAACGACTCTCTGGCCGGCCAACCTCCGACCGGAATAGTCCAAACACTAGCTCGCGCAACAGTCGCCCGGCAAGCTTGAGTTCTCCTCGTGCTCGTGTTTTCGGAAACCCACGCGCTGATATGAGCTCGTCAGACTTGCAGCACTCGTCGCCGCGAGCCCAAATGTCGTCAGAGTCGGAATCTGTCCCGCAACTATATGACAAGAAGGTCAGCCTTATATTGAACCGATCATTGGCTAGATCACCCTCTCAAGTTAGCTTCAAGACGTCGTTCGCAGACTCGTTCGGGAGGGGCCGTGCTCCCTCGGTTTCTTCGCAGGCAAATGGTGTTGCCGGCTCGCAACCTGCGTCCAATCAGTCACCGGAGAAGTATGCAGCTGGACCGAGCACAGGGTACATGAACTACAGTTTTGCAGACAACACGAGCATTGTGAGTCTAAGCAGGACTCACACCAGAATGTCTGCTGACTCCACTGCCACAGTTGCGGACTCGCAAGACTATGACCTATCAGCTCATATGTCAAGCAGCTCATTCAATCTGTTTTCTGGAGGTTTGCACAGTTCAGTGGCATCGCGCGATGCGACTCACTGGCAAAGTTCGAGTGTAGATGAGTATACTCCGGGCGAGTATGTGAGCTCCACAACTGGCTCATTCGCTGGCCCCGACATCAATGACAAGTACCATCCACCTCCTCCTGCTGTCCCTCTGGGTACCGTTGGCGAGGCGCCAGTGTTTCAGAACTCAGCGATGTTAAAGCAGGTTTCTCCTAGCGATCTTCAAGCAGCAAAAGATGGTAAGCGGCAACCCGACTCATCGTTCCGACTTGAGAGTCTATTGCGTGGTAAGCGCCGCACTAAGCCTGAGAAGCCAAAAGATAAAACCAAAAGCCGCTTTATGAAGGAAGCTGCCCCGCGAGATAGGACGCCTGAGGCATTCAAATTCCCACCAAGGCAGTAACAGGCTGTTTTCCAATAACTGGCTTTCTACTTCTAGCCGAACATGGCAATTATACAGACAACTTTTTTTAATTCTAACCAGCGAATTAGGAGATTTAATCCGATAATATGAAACTATCTTCTGGCGCGCTCTTGGCATCATCCTCGTCCGAAGAGACATCATCAACCGTTATGGTCGTCGCAGTCTTCCTGGCCCGCTTTTCGCGGGGTGCTCTCACTGTGTCGACGTCCATCTCGTCTGAGTCAACATCCTTTTCTTCTACGCTTTCGGTCTTCACCTTTGGAGCAACTACGACCCGTGAGGCAGGCTCGGGCGTCGCGGCTTTGACAGAAGAAGAAGGAGTCTTGGAAGAATCGTTGTCGTCAACGAATATGGAGTCGGACCGGTCTTGCTGAGTCTGACTATCGCCGGTTGAGGTCACTTGTGATTCAGAATCTTCAGATTTGATTTTCGAAAACTTAGGTGCTTTCGGCGCTGCTCGGGGTTTGGGAGCGGATTCCTCGATGGGAGGCGGTGGGATAACATATCCAGCATTGAGGTCAGCAAAACTCTTTTGCTTCGTCTTGCGGCGTTTGGGGGCTTTCTTGCTGCCGAAGTCGTCATCGTCATCGTCATCGTCGGCCCGCTTCCTACCTCGTTTCTTAGCTTGGCCTGACGGTTGCTTGTTTCTCCGGGCAGCTCCACTACTGGTGCGCTCCCTCTCGTCATCTTCTAAGTATGCATCCCACGATTCCTGGAAGGTATTCAACTCTTGAAGCCACATATCCTTGATATCGGTATCTAAGAGCTTGCTCAACGAAGTTTCAGTCTCCCCACGTTCATTCAGGAGCCTCCGATATTTCTCGAGCGTAAGCGAGGAAATAGGCATGTTCAGAAGGTAATTATACGAAGGGACGTGCTTCCTCTCAACAACTTTCGCATCGCCTGCATCCTCGTCTTCCTCGTCTTCCTCATCTCTATCAGCTGCCTCCTCGATTTCACTCTTCACACTGCTGTCAAGTTCATTTGGCCAGTATGGCTTTCCACCAGTTTGAATAAACAAGGGGAAGCTCAGATCTCTAAGCTCTTTCTCCAGAACTGCCTTCTTCTTATTTGAAATGGCTAGTTCTTTCTCGACGATCATTTTGATGAACTTGGCGCGAGCGCTTATGAGCTCCAACGCATTCTTCATATCGCTGATCATATAGTCACGGCGTTTCTTGTAGAAGTCGAGTCGCACATGGTAAAATTCCTTGATTATATCTTCAGGAGTTTCATATCGACGGAGGCGACCTTGGGGATCGAATGCGACAAGGTTAGAGGTGCTTATAGACGCCATGAGTTTGAATTTCTTGTACAGACCCACATCCTTCGCTTTCCTCATTTCGTCTGCAGTCATTTTGACGACAAAACGGACTTTATCGGTGTGTTCTTCCGAGGCACCCTCGATGAACTCTGCCGCTGCCATCTTCTCTTTTTCTTTGTCGCTGACCTCTTCAACCCGATAGTTGCCTTTCGTGGATTTATTCAGATAATCTTTCATTGTCTGAATCGCCATCTTGACTGGCAGTTCAGTGATCGCCAGGGTAGTATCGTCGATCTCCTCGATCCGGCCACACACCCGCCACTGGTTGTCTGTGCCAGGTACTTTCTCAATATCACCAGTCCATCCACGGTACCACGGCGTCATGGGCGTCAGAACCTCACCGCGTAGCAAGCGCTTCAGATTATCCACTATATCAGTGGGGTTGTAGCTGGGAATGTTGGTGGACCAACCAGTACCAATTCCCTCTGCGCCATTGACAAGCAACGTGGGTAGAATAGGAACATAGTATTCGGGTTCAATCCAAGCTGCATCTTCTTGAAGATAGTTGAGAAGCGGTCGATCTTCCTTGGGAAAGGCATTTAGTGCAAGCGGGTTGACTCTGGTCGAGATATAACGCGGCGCACTAGCATCTTTTCCACCTTGGTCTCGGCTACCAAAACTTCCGAGAGGCAGAAGCAGGCTAAGGTTGTTGGCACCAATGAAATCTTGAGCCAAGCCGATGATAGCCTGCTGGAGAGACTCAGGACCGTGATGGTACGAGGCGCGATCGGTCACAGTACCGGCAAGACTCTGAACCTTAATTTCAGAGCGGGTGTACTTGTCGAAAGTGACCCACATAATCTTGCGTTGACTGGGTTTGAGCCCATCGACGACCGATGGAATCGATCGGATATTATCCGCCATTGAGAAGAGAATCAGTTCCTCGTCGATGAAGTTCTCAATAGGAATTATTTCCAAAGTCGGATCCAAGAACGTACCCGGGCGGAAGTTCTGCAGCCATTGCTTTCGTTCTTCGGCTTTCGTCTTCGAGAAAACCAGGTCAATGCGATTTTGATCATCTCCCTGAAGCTCTCGGAAAGTTCGTTCGTGCTTCTTGATGTTGGCAAAGTAATCAAGCATATCGCTCTTGAGCGACGTACCGAGACCCTTGTAGTACTTGAACGACCACTTAGGGATCTGAGAACCTTCTTCCTCACGCCACTTCTCATATTCAGGCAAATTGTAAAACGTGAGTACCTCGCCCTTACGGCGACCACCTTCAATGGTTACCTTGCCAACAGGGGTGATGAACTCTAGCAAGAAACCTGGGATATCCAGAAGGCCCGGGAAGCTGGACTCAAAGAAATTGATTAACAGACCCTTAATATGCGACCCATCATGATCCTGATCGGTCATCATCATGACATGGCCATATCGAAGCCCCTGCACAGAGTCGTACTTTTTTTTGTGCTGCAAGCCGATAATCTGCTTCAAGGCTTTGATTTCCTTGTTTTTCATGACTTGGTCGTAGGGTGCATCACGAACATTAAGGATTTTACCTTTCAACGGGAAGCAGCCATAGTACTCGTAGCCAATTTCTTGGAGCCCTGTCTTAGCTTGACCAAGGGCAGACAAACCTTCAGTGAGAATGAGCGTGCACTTGGCCGACTCTTTTGTTCCAGCCATTTTAGCATCCGTCAGGTTGCTGAACTGGGTCAGCCGCAGCTTTTTACCACCGTCGTGCCGCTTCATCTCTTTGGCAGCATTGTTCTCGCTGATCGAAAGAAGGCGCTCAGAAAGACCGCTTGATACGATGTTCTTGAGAAACTTCGCGGGAAGCTCACAGCGAGACCCAAATTGCGACATCTTCGTCGTCATTTGCTCCTTGGTCTGAGACGAGAAACTCGGGTTTGAGATCTGGCAGTTTATAAACACGAACATGTTGTTTTTGATCTGCGCCTTGGTAAGCTTGCCCGAGCTCCCTCTCGTCTTGGAGACCGACTCGGATACGTGCTTAACAATCTGGTCGGTAATATAGTCGACATGCGTACCACCCGAAGTTGTTGCAATGGAGTTTACAAAACTCATTTGCTGGAAGCCGTTTCCGTCGCTCAGCGAGAACGCGACTTCCCACCGCTCCTGAGAAGGCGACATAACAATGATTTTAGCTTCATCCTCGTTTTCTTCACCGCTCAGGCCCTTCAAGAACATGTTGGTGTAGCCCTTGAAGTCTTTGATGGGGATGACCTGGTCATCTAGGAAGACGGAAATGCCGTGCACAGTACCTGCCATATCGTAAACACGACGCCGCAGCACCGCCAGGAAGTCTGGCTCAAACTCGGTCATGCCAAACTTAGCCAAGTCGGGCCTGAAGGTGATCTTGGTGAAGCTTTTGCCGGTGGAGTTGCGGGAGATCACTGGTGGGTCCACCGATCCCATGTTGTTCCGCCACGTCTGCTGGTACAGCTGCTTTTTATCGGCCGTTTCGAGAATGAACTCGGTGCTGAAGATGTTGCAGAGCTTGGCTCCAAAGCCGTTTCTTCCTCCGGTCACCTTCTGTTCTTCATCGTCGTAGTTTGAGGATGTGAGCAGGTTTCCGAAGATCAATTCCGGCACGTACATCTTTTCTTTCGTGTGCATCTCAATAGGGATTCCGCGGCCGTCGTTGAGCACAGAGATTTCTTTTTTCTCCACGTCGATGCTGACCTTGATATTTTTCATGGACGGGTCACGCACCTTGTTGTCGGCCGCGTTCACAAGGATCTCATCGAAAATCTTGTACAGGCCGGGCACAACATTGACTTCTCGGTACTTGAGGTTAGCCTCATCATCCATAATCCACATGGGGCCCTCGCGGTGCTCCACAGAGCCGATGTAGGTATCTGGGCGCTTCAGAACATGCTCAAGCTGCGTGAGTTTTTGATACGTCTCAGTGGCCGTCTTGGGAGCGCCCCGTTTGGGCGCCACTGTAGCCATCTGCCGAGTGCCTCGCCAATGCCAACAAGTGAGAGGTAAAGATAGAAAGGCTTTGTTGTGTACAGCAGATTTACACGCACCCAAATATTGGACTTGCTTAGTGAGACACGCGTCTCCCCGGGTCCCGTGCTGGCGGTTTGTGATTCTACTTGCGGCGCGAGGTCCGGTGAGATAAGCCCTGGTACTCGACCAGGTGGACACTATAGGCCTCTTCGCGGATATTAGGGCGTTCTTGGTGGCTCTGGGGGGAATCATGGCTCGCTGTGACCATCAGCCACTACGCTCTGAAGCCACTGAGAAAACACCCAGTGATTATATAATTGCTGGTGATCCACTCTTTACCAGCGCTCAGCCCTCTCTCTGAAGGAGCCTGCTGCTGCCAGACCCGGCAGTGCCTGCACGTGTCTTCCGCCGTGAGTCTTCCGCCGTGAGACGCGTGTTAAGAGGACCACCAGAAGCTCAACAAGCTACGATGATGCGGTAACAAATTATAGGTAGCTATGTATGATTTAAGTTCTAAAATGCCCCATGAGATTGTTCAGAGCGTCGCGCAGGTCATCAGCTGCGAGGCCGGCGTCATTGAAAAGTTCGGTGCCACCAGGAGCGTTAAGCGCGGCCAGCAATAAGCCCCCATCAAGGCTGTATGAGTCGTTGTTGTCTGAAGGCTCCGGGCTGATTACTTCAAGCGATTCTCGAATTCTCGCCTGCAGACGCACTAGGGTACTAGACAGCCCGTCACCCTGGATTGCTGTGAACAAGTATGCCGCGCCTTTACTGGTTCCAACTGCGGCATTAGGCTGGAGCATCGTTCGATATCTATTCGTCGCTTGACCCGGAATTGGCTTAAGCAGCGACTTCTCGTCAATGGCAACCACCGACAAAACGGGGTCAGGAATCGAGGTACTCGAGACCTCCACGGCCCTTTCCAGCTCCACATCTAACAACACTAGCTTGCTGTAGCCTGCTCTAGACGCTTCTCTGGCAAACGCAAGAAGTAGATGACCCGAGAAAAGGGGTGGGACTTCTACGACATCAAAGATCGAGCTCTTGGAATTTGTATTCGAGTCCTCGATGTTCCCAAGTATGGGTTCCAGCTTGCAAAAGCAATCCAGTAAGTCTGAGGTATCATGCGAGTCGAGCGGCAGAGTGTAAGCCATGTCGCCAGCGAAAGTCAAGACTATCACTCCATCCTTGGTGTGGATCCAATGGTCATCATATATGTAGTCGTGGCAGGTCACAGCCTTCCCGGCTGAAATACTGCTGCCATTGTGTCCAAGACGAACGCCGATTGCGGACGAGGAGTGAGTAAATAACAGAAAATCATCGGGACTGTAGAACTTGACCACAATTTCCTCATAAGGGTCGCCGGGGATCGTGAAGTCCTTATCGCATACGGCCGTTACAGTCCCAGCCTCAGGCTCTAGCTCGTATACCCTTGCGAAAATGTGAGTCTCGAACAACTCATCGTCCTCATCGTCCTCATCGTCGTTTTCGCTGTCCGGATCGGCACTGCCCTCGCTCGAAACAGGCAGCTGGCTACAAATTTCTACGAACCTGGTGTCAGTGATCATGAATATTTGGAAGTCCCCCAGGTCTGGTTGCAATGCTGGCGGCAGTTCAAATACCTCGATCGATCTTAGATTCGAGAACGGAGCTCTGACAACTTTGCGCCCTCGAAGCGGAGCAACTCGGAACGAGTAAACAAAATCCCCCCTCACTATTATTTGGTCAGCTTTCGAGCTCACAATTTCGGACACATCTACCATTCGTGGAGTCACAGCAGTCGCACTCTCTAATACCAAGGGGCAAATAACGCCATCAACAAGCACTACCCCGCATCTAGGCTCAGCGCTGCTGGTTGTAATGTCATTGGCATGACCTACGGCGAGTCTCGAAAACCTAGAGTTTTCATCAATGCGCACAGACATCTCGGAGCCAACCAGCGCTGTTACTCCGTTTGGTTGTCGACGCACTGAGCCAATGGGATTGGGGGCTATCTTCACGTAGGACCCCTCGGGCCATTCAAACACATAGCCTCGGGCGTCACCGACATAGACGCGACCGTTGTTGCTACAAGCAATGCTGGTCGCAGAGTCTTGAAGAGTGGTTGGGGTGGAATCAAAGGTGGTCAAATTGACCACGTATAACGTGGTTGTAGTGCATACCGCTAAATTGGGAGCACAGATGTCCAACCCAACAATCATGTCATCGAAACTGAGTGTTTTTATAACGTTAGTGCCTTCAAGCACGATAACGGTATCATCGTTCGCGACCGCTGCTTTCTCCACGTCAATGGCGGCACCAATAACCCCCTCAAGAGGAAGGCTGATGATGGTGCCGTCAGCTAGCTGCAACGTATCATTTGTTATTCTCATGCTCGGCGCAGCGGCAATTGTCTTCGCGTCCGTGTCAAACTGCGACTCCACGCGATTGAGCGTATGGCCGTCGACGATATATGTCGCTGTCTCCGCCTCGGTTGACACTAAAAGCCGGTCGCCCAGGTACCACATGCCAGTTACAGGAGCAGCGAAGGGATAGTCTTCAAATCTCGAAACCAGCGATCCTAAGGCCCGCTCGTATTTGCAGAAGTGATTAGAACCGAGTAGCCCACCAAACGAGTACCAGAACGTGCTGCCAAAGTGCTCATTGTATTCATATTTTATGAGCTTCGCTCGGATGAGCTCAAAGGTCTTGGGCCTCAAATAATCATACTCGAACACCGTCGACTGAGGCGTGTCATTTACTCGAAGGCGAACTAGCTGTAAGCCGCTATCGTCCACAGTTCGCAGCTTGAAAATTCCGGAGCCTGCGGATGTCAAATGCGCAAGCTTGGGCAGATTGGCAGTTTTGAAAAGGGTAAATGAGCCGGCTTTCGAGGCCTTCAGGCCAAACCCGTCACTGGACGCGAAGAAGGCACCCTGAGACTTTTCATAAGGAAGCGCCGTCCAGAGCCTCATCACGGGTAATTTATCAGGAATGCTGTCGCGATTCACAGGGGGGAGCTCGAAACGCTTTTCGTCAACCAAAACGACTTGTCTATCCGTGATCTCATAGGTGCTGATCGAGTCATCGCTGAGAATAACGCATCCATACGTTTTATCATCGACTATGAGAGGCCCCGCTGAGCGCACAGTCAGGCCAGGGGGGAGACTGATGGTGTGGATAACCTTGAATTTGAAGGCTGGGCCGGTCCGCCTGGTGCTATTCTTAATAGAGATGAAATCCATCGCAACGCGCGAGCTATCTCTCCGTTTTCGAGCAAGGAGCACAACGCTGGATTCAAGCCAGTAAGCATCAGCACGAAGCATAGCGCCTTCCGCAGATGTGTATGGCGAGGCGCCGTCTTGCCGCAGAGGGTGGACAAGCACCATGGACGGCGTTTTGTGCCTCGAATAAAAAACCCCGCCTTGGGTTGGTCCGGGAGCCATGTTGACGGAGATCGATGTTGTGATCCCAGTTTCGACATGGACGCGAACAACATCTAGCGACAGAGACGATACGGCAGCCAACTGCTGGCTGTCAGGATCATAGACCTTGAACACTAGCTGGCTGCTTACATCCTGTTGCGGGGCACTCGAAAACATGCGTCTAGCGGTTTCTACATGGATGAGCAGTACATCCAAGCCAGCAACGTTCGCAAGGCCCGTGGACTCCACAAGAGCCTCTGAATCAACAGGGACCCGATAGAGGTCGACAATGCGGCCTCCCATGGCGAGATATAGGCGGACCTGTGGCCCATTCGACTTTGGGAGCAGCTGCTCGAACACAAGATCATACCCGTCGACTGCTACGCGGTGTACTTGGTCTTGGGAAATGAAATGGCCCACACAATCAGGCCGCGACCCTGCCGGGAGGGTAATAGGGCACAAAAGAGCCATTTCCGAGCCTTAAGAACTAGAAAGACACAGAGGAATGTCCAAGAACCGCCTCGCCAGTGACGACTCAATCGAAAAGGCCGGTGTTTGGAACCCTAACCTGGTAGCCAGCGTTCTAAGACTTTTTTTTGTTAGCGTTTCACATGAGCTGACAGCTGCACACACACCAACAACCCCCACCACCACCACCACGTTCACATGCAGAGCAAAAATCCACTGCAAAAGCCCCGGGAGCCGAGCATCAGAATTAGCCGACCCTTCTGCAAGGTTCCAAGATACGAGCTTAAAGCGTAAGACGTAGAGCTACTCCGTTAAGATACCACCACTAAAGCCAGCCAAAATGGATTTTTTTAGCGCCTAGCGGGTTGGTGCATACAGCGTGACATGGGGTACACGGCGTCTTGCTCGCTGGCGCGCCTGATCCAGACCAATGGTCGTTAGTTAAATAGTACGGTGGCGGCAAATCAATGTGGTGGCAACATCGCACTTTGCAGCATCTCGTATTTTCGGTGCAATGCGTTGCGCGCGGTCCGGGTCATGCCCGCGGGCGGTGGTTGCGCGGGGGGGCCGCACAACGCGCGCCGTTACTATTATCCGCCGCCAACGGTAGGTGGAAAGCATGTGTGGTCAGGAAATTGGGAACCTAGCCCTACATAACCCTAACGAATTCTCGGCCTTCGCCCCTCCGAGAGTCGAAAATTGTTCGCGGGGTATAATATCAAACACAAGCATTTGTGCAGCGAAGAGAATTTGACACCGGGGGCCGAGCATCGTGATTAAGACCAGTAGTGCTGATTCTATGGCCGATACGCACCCGCTGATCCTCAGCCTCCGCAGCGCCGGGCTCCGGGACGTGGACACATGCAACCTCGACGAGGTTCATAACATGTGGGCGGCGTTCTCGCGGGCGAAAAACTGCATAGATGGCGGAGACCGCCTCGAGTATCTCAGCTGGCGCATCTACTCCCGGGAGATAATCGCGCGCAAACCTGGAACCGCCCATAGCCCGGCCCTTGCCGAGGTACCCATCGAGCCGCCACCAGAAGGCGAATCGCCCAGCGACGCCGAAATGGCCGCCTCCGAAAGTGATTTTGAAACGTGTTCCGACAGCTCCGAAGACGAGGAGGTGGCTGCTGTCGCCTCTCCCAAGCCGCCGGCCCCCGCGCCGGCTTCCAGCGAAACTGTCCAGTTCAAAGAGAAGCGATCCAGCTCGGATACCGAGAACCGCCGGCCGAAGCTTGTGCGGGAGCGGTCCAAGGAACAGCCGAAGTCGTGTCTCACGATGCCTCACCGGCGAATATCTTCAACCGAGCTTGAGCTGCTGTTCAAGGATGCGCGCAAGCTGAACTCAAATGCGCTGAAAGAGTGCGCTGAGACGGCGAAGCAACAGACCGCACCAGCACCGCGCGCGAAACCCGAGTCCGTGGCCATCCCGCAGACCAGCTCGCAGCTTGAGACGTCAATTGCTTCGAGCGCATACCAAACCAGGTTTGGGATCGTGCCTGGGATGTCTGCGCGAGCTCCGGCGCCGCGGTTCTCGTCCGAATCGTTGCAAAGTCTTCCGCCAGATGATCAACGAGAGGCGGTGCGGGGCTTCTCGCCATCTAGCGTCTCGGTATCGGTGTCGATGAACCGCGGACTAGCTCATGAGGCTTCCATGAACGCGTCGCGTGCTCCTTCACGGTCAACACCGCCGCCTCCTGCTTCCGATGGTGGAGAGCAGAGTGGTAAGCTTGTTACGTGGAAAAAGGCGTCTTTGCCGCGAGAGAAGATCTTCTTCATTGAGGCCGAATCCGACAGCGATGCCAGCAATGCTTCGGTGGATAATGACAAAAGAGTCGGCCTTGCCGAACGAGAAAAGAAGACCGCGAACCGGACAAGCCGAAAGAGTGCACGGAATAGCCAAGACGAGGACGAAGATGGAGACTACGACGATTTGGTGGACGATTTGGTGGGCGATTTGAACGACGGCGACGACGTTGACGACGACGACCAGTCGGTTGGCAGCTCCGGGTGGGATGATACTAGTGCCGACGAGAACAGTGACGATCAAGAGGACGTCGAGGCGTACCGCGCGGAGGACATGTTCAAAGAGCGAACCGTTCCGTCGAAGCCTCCCCTGAAGCGGTCGCTGTTGTCGACGCTGTTCGTCAACCAGTTGAAGGAGTTTCCAAAGGAGTCTGATGAGCAGGATTTAGGAGACGATCAAGCGTCGGACTCCCAAGCCAGAGCTCCTCATTTGATATCGGCCTCACCCGACGACCGCGCCGAGGTGGCGGCTCCGGTGAATATTCTGCTTGGTGCCGCCGTTGCGCATCACATGCCTCTCCCCATGGCTTCGCCACGCACAGTACGGAGAAACATGCTCCAGACGGAGCTGTCGAGCTCTCTGCGTGAGAATATGAAGCAAAGCCGCAACCACGACGTCGATCTACTGTTCAAACAGCGCCCGGAAGGAGGCAGCAGATCGCGCAGCGAATCAGTGATCATCTCCCCGGGATCGTCTGCACCCGCTACGCCTGGAGCGTACAAGTCGGTGCACATCACCGCTCGACCTGAGATGTACCGGGCGTCGACTGATAACGATGTCACATACCACAGGCCGAGTGACGAAAGAGCCGAGAGAACGCCGTGGCAGTCACAACAAGAGGACATTTACGATCCCATGAACTACCACTCACGCGGTTGGTAAGCTTTCGCGAATGAAGAGCCAACCATTCAAGCAACAACACCTAATTCCGATATTGGAAATCAATCATCGCCGATAATGGGGCCTCAGCTGCCCAAAACACAATTTTATCCCTAGACTAACTATTTATTATTTTTAAAATGCGATCAACACCTTAGAAAGGTTATTAACGTAGTCCGACCCAACGCAGCCCAACCCAATACAGTCCGACCCAATGCTAAGCAGTCACACAGTACCTACAAACTCCTAACAAATGGACAGAGCTGAAGTTGAGCAAGAAAATTACGCGCCATTTTATACGAATAGTGGTTGTGGCCTCGCATCATCATCATATACCCATTCCACAACCGACCCGGCGTCGTGCCTACCACGTGATCCTCGAGAGGCAAAGGGTCCCTCATAAAAAGTAAGAACAATATTAGCTCGATACATTTGTGACTCGGCTGCCGTGAGAATGGTGACCCAAGCAAGACAACCACCGCCACAGGGCGGCCAGGCGCCCTCTCAAGCATCATATTCTGGAGAATCGCCATGGAGGGCAACGCAAGGACCACCTTTAGATCTGCCGTTTCGAAAGCAGACCACCCCCAGCACAGGAAAGCCGCTTAAGCTTCCAAACCTTCCGCGGTTGGGGGCTCAAACTCCGCAAAATACACAGCCTAAATACATGGGTCCGCAGCAGCCGCAGCAGCAGCAACCGCCGGCGTCCTCACAGCCGACATTCGCGCAAATCGTGCAGCAGGCTCAACAAGCTCAACAAGGTCAGCACAATCCTGCCGCTTCCCCATCGCTAGGTAAGCCGGTGTCTAACTCGCCACGGCTTCCGAAGTATCAGGGCGTACCGTCCTCTACCTCTTCGGTTGGCGCTGGTGGCAGCGGGGACACCGCAGCCAACATTCTTGGGTCGGTCAACGCCCAGATGATGCCGAAGCTGAACACCTCGTCGGGAATGTCCGGGCTCAACACCGTTCTCCCTGGGATTGCCAACCAGACAGTCACGTCTCCTAATCGTAGCGTGAGACCGGCTGTGCCAAACACCGCCATGCTCCAAAACCTCAGCCTCGGCGATTGGAACGCTGCGCCCGGAAGCGACAGCGGCGCGGGCTCGGGCCGCACGCCCGCCGACTCGGAGAAGTACGGCCTCAAGTCGCTGCTGGGCGTGATGAACATGCAGGACAAGGACCGCCAGAACATTGTCCTCGGCACAGATCTTGGGCAGACCGGGCTCAACCTTGGCCATAGCGACGAGAAGCTGAGCCGCACGTTTGCATCGCCGTGGCAAGAGACCTCCACACATCGGCTTGTGCCTGACTTCCAGCTCCCGTCGTGCTATAACATTCCGACAGTGGTCCCCCAGCAACAAAAACTACAGAACTTCGACGAGGGCGCGCTCTTCTACATCTTTTATACAATGCCCCGGGACGCAATGCAAGAAGCGGCTGCTGTGGAGTTGACGAACCGCAGCTGGCGGTACCATAAGGAGCTCAAAATGTGGCTCACTAAGGATCCTCTCAGTGAGCCAATTCAAACCAACAATCAAGAAGAGTCTGGAATCTACATCTTCTTTGATCCCACGACCTGGAAGAAGGTCAAGCGCGAATATGTTCTTTATTACCCCGACATTGCCTAATATTATTGTATAGTGTCACTCAGCTTAATGCCGCAATCACCCGTGGCAGAATTGCTTTTTTAGCGCATCCTGTTTCGCCCACACGCCATTCGATCTTGCTTGGTAGGGCGTCAGCGGGAAAGCGACCACCGCTGTGTGGTCAGCCGCGCGAGTGCGAGTGCGAGTGTGGTGGGCGTATGGTAAGCAGCGAATGCAGTCGCGAAGGAACTATCACGTTCTGCGAAATAACCCTAATCCGCATATGCTGGTGCCCATGCAGCCAGCAGTTTTACGTTAGGCAAACAGCGGACCATGTGTCTCGAACGGCATGTAGCTGTGCGCGAATATACCTTCGGAGCAAAGGTTTCGTTAATTGACGTGAGCCTCATCTTCTAGGTAAATCTATTGCATCTGGACGTTGCATGTGCGGACACCGTCGCCGGGACGCCGAGACGCCTGCGCGCCACAAAAAGTGGAAAAGTAGGAGTTTAATTAAAGTCACGTGTGTTTCACCCCTTGTCCAAAAATAGTGCAGCCTTGAGGTACACACGCACACACAGCCAACCACCCATCCTCCTGCAAAGGGCGCCCACCAAGCATTCGTTTGGAAAGATCCAACTAAAAACGAAAAAATAGCCACAACCTTAACTGGCAAAGGGCAGAGTCTGTACAGCCATGGAGAGAAGTGGCTCTTTCAAGCGGGTGCTCAATAACGAGGATCCCGAGCGGGTGTTTGGATCGGACGGTGACCTTAATCGCAAGCGATCTTTGGTCCGGCCCGAGCGCCAGCGGCTTTCGCGAGACGACCCGCACTATTATTATGCACTTGCATCTGAGGCCAGCAATGTTAGCGTGCGGCCCAGCACCACCGGCAATGACCCGCAATTAGCTGGCAGCCGCTCGTACCCCGCGGGGCTGACCACCAGGGAGGAGGGCGAGTTTGGCGGTGATGACCAGCAGCCCATTCTAAATCGTCAGGGTAGCCTTGTCCGCTCTGGTTCTATACTTTCGCGCGTGCGGCAACAGTCGCTTCGGAGGTCCGACAGTGTTAAGCGGTCCGACAGCGTTAAGCGGTCCGAGAGCTTGAGGCGGTCTAACTCGGATGTTCGGCGCCAGAACTCGCAGGTATCCCATTCTACGCTCGACTCGGGCACGTCGCGCTACGATACAGCGTCACCGGCCCCGCCGGTGCCTTCGTCAACTTCTGGAATCGAGCGCGAGGCTTCGTTTCCATCCGGGCTGCGGAACTCGGAGTCTCCTTTGCATGCAGAGGTTGGAGATGAGCACGACAAAGAGCCGACCGATGGCATCCGAGAAATGGATGGATCCGAAGGGTCTGAGGGTCTGAGCCCTCAGCCGGTTGAGAGCCCTGAGGCACACGCTGTCTGGGGCGGCGACGACAACGAAGACGACGACTATGACGAAAAGATCCGCGCACGGTCGCCGATCATGCCCAAAGAGAACCGGTTTGACTTCTGGTCGACGTACTGCAAATTTGTGACTTTTCCGATTATTCCGGCGATGATGCGGCCCTTCGGGTTGAAAACACCTGAGCGCCAGATGGCATGGCGGGAAAAGATCGGACTGATCTCGTGCATCCTCATGTGTGGAACCTTTGTTGGCTACCTTACATTTGGATTCACCGAAACGGTCTGCAAGAACTCAACCGTGCGTATCCATGTCGGGAGCATGCAGTCAAACGAGCTGCTCGTGTCGGGTTCTGTGTACGACTTTGGCTCGTACGACCACCCGGCTGTTGAGGGGATTCAAGACAACTCCCCGATTCTCTACCCTCCCGTTAATGCTGGTGGTAAAGATGCGTCATTCATGTTCCAGAATGTGAATGGTAACTGCCGCGGACTCATCAAGCCGAAAGAGCACACATCTATCCCCCACAACGACCAGGGCGAGATGGGCTGGTACTTCCCCTGCCAACTCATCAATCTCAACAATAATACCCTGGTCGATAACATGGATCTTACGGTGAACCTCAGCAACGGCACACAGCTTTATGATGGCTGGGGTTGCCACACCCACAATGACGCCAGAGGCGAACTCTACAAGCACAAGAGAAGTGCCACCGTCTACTACACATGGGACGACCTCACCCGTACGAATGGTAGCCAGCTCGTGAACTTCAACGGAGATATCTTGAATCTCGATTACCTTGACCACCTTTTGAGGGACGAAGTCGATTACCCAGAGATCTTTGATGTACTCCGGAACGACACCACGATTCGGGGGCGCGACATCTCTCAGGAAATGAGCTACGGCCAGCACCGCAAAGCCATGGAGTGTCTCCGTGAGATCACGAAGGTGGGAGAGGTCGATACCGATACCATCGGTTGCATCGCTTCTAAGGTCGTTTTATACGTCTCCCTAGTATTCATTATGGGCCTGGTTGTAATCAAGTTTATTCTTGCGTGTTACTTCCGGTTTTTCGTGGCCCGTCGCCAGGGAGCGTTCCCTGTGACCGAACGCGAGTTTGCTCAACGAGACCGCCAAATCGAATACTGGGGTGATAACATCTATTCCTCAGCGAACGGCTACCGCGATGGTATCGTAGACTCGCCGGGTCTCGGCCATCAGCCGGATGGTGATCTGGCCGGCGGCAATGGCACCCCTCTCACTGTAGGGTCTCGCCGATTTATTCCTCTACAGTCATCCCCCAATATTGGTGCCCAGCGACCGGGCTCGGTTGCCGAAACTGAGGGCTCGTCCCAGGCCAAGCGCAAGTCTATGCTGGTCGAAAAGCTTACGAACCCGCAAAGAGAGTCCCATCGCATTTCTGGTGTAACTATGACCACTCAGAACCCCGAAGTTAGTTCCTCGAAGGTTGTTAGCGGTCAAAGCTTGCAGCACCAACCACTGTACCGTCAATCTGTTTACAGCAGGCCTGGAACAATTTATGGACAGTACGGGAACTCGGAAGCAACCGATGACCAGATTGCCTACCGCGGCGCTGAGCCCCAGCCTATCTCACTCGATGACCTCGCGCCGCCTTCATTGGCTGCGGCTAACGAGCTTGGCAGGTCGGACTCGCCGTACTCAGTGGTCTCTGATAACACCACTGTACCCATCGGTCCAGTTGGAGGTCTCGCAGAGTACAACGTGCCTCAGCCGCCTGTGGATTTCCAGCCATTCGGATATCCGTTGGCTCATGTGATGTGCATGGTAACTGCATACTCAGAGAGTATTGAGGGTCTTCGTACTACTCTGGACTCCGTGTGTACAACAGACTACCCGAACTCTCACAAGCTCATTGCTATCGTTTGTGATGGTCTGATCAAGGGCTCAGGAAACGACTTAACGACTCCCGAGATCTGTCTCTCGATGATGACCGACTTTAGCGAACCTGTTGAAGATGTGCAAGCATATTCATATGTCTCCGTTGCCAGCGGTCAGAAGCGCCACAATATGGCAAAAGTGTACGCAGGATTCTACAAATATGACGATGAGACCGTACCTCGCGACCAACAGCAGCGTGTTCCAGTAATTTGCATTGTCAAGTGTGGTGCTCCCAGTGAGGCCGGTGTGGCTAAGCCGGGAAACCGCGGAAAGCGCGACTCGCAGATCATTCTCATGAGCTTTTTGCAGCGTGTGATGTTTGATGAACGCATGTCAGAGCTCGATTTCGAGATTTTCAATGGCATTAGGAGCGTCAGTGGCATTGCACCGGACTATTACGAGCTCATGCTCATGGTTGACGCTGATACAAAAGTTTTCCCTGATTGCTTGACCCACATGTGTGCTGAGATGGTGGATGACCCGGAGATCATGGGCCTTTGTGGTGAGACCAAGATCGCGAACAAGCGTGACTCGTGGGTGACCATGATTCAGGTGTTTGAGTACTTCATCTCTCACCATCAGGCCAAGGCATTCGAGTCTGTGTTTGGTGGTGTTACATGTCTTCCTGGGTGCTTCTCCATGTACAGAATCAAATCCCCCAAAGGCGCTGAGGGCTACTGGGTGCCAATTTTGTGCAACCCGGACATCGTAGAGCGCTACTGTGACAACAACACAAGCACATTGCACCGAAAGAACCTTCTACTCCTCGGTGAGGATCGCTTCCTTAGTACTCTCATGCTTCGAACGTTTCCGAAGCGCAAAATGATGTTCGTGCCCAAAGCTGCATGCAAAACCGTCGTTCCTGATGAGTTCAAAGTGTTGCTGTCACAGCGGCGACGCTGGATCAACTCGACTATCCACAATCTGCTCGAGCTCGTGCTTGTTCGCGACCTTTGCGGCGTGTTTATCATTTCCATGCAGTTCGTGGTGTTTGTAGATCTGATCTCGACCCTTGTGCTTCCAGCCGCCATCTCCTTCACCTTGTACGTGGTCATCATAGCCTGCGTCAGAAAGCCAACACCGACATTGTCGTTAATTCTGCTTGCGATGATTTTGGGTCTTCCTGGTCTCCTTATCGTTGTGACCGCCACACGAGCTTCCTACATCATGTGGATGGGAATCTATCTTCTTGCTTTGCCTATTTGGAATTTCGTTCTTCCCATGTACTCTTACTGGCATTTCGATGACTTCTCTTGGGGCGATACCCGAGCAATTGCCGGTGGCGATAAAGGTCATGAGGAGGAATCTGGTGAGTTTGATTCCTCGCAGATCGTTATGAAGCGCTGGAGAGAGTTCCAGAAAGACCGCGCGCAAGAGGCATATGCCAGCATCCACTAAGCACATTCTTATGGTGAGCAATCATTTCGCATTTCTACGTTGCTAAATAAATTTTCAATAGCTTTTATGATGCTAGCATTCTAGCTACAGATGAGATCGCTGCTCTCCGCATAATGACTTATGAGAATTCGTTGTAATATGGGAAGAACAGCCCTGTCAGCGCGGGGCAACATATTCAAGATGAGCCCCTTGATGCTTGTGAGTGGAAGCTCTGTCGGGGAGGTGTCTGTGAGCTGCTGAAGTACGTAGATCAACTCGTCCCGAACTATTTGCCGCAAAGGCTCACGCCCGAGCAGCCTGCAGTCTCCAATGTACTGTGATAGGACGCAGATCACTCGAAATTCATAAAGCTCTCTCGCTATGGGAGAGTGATCGCTTTTGTCAAAGGCGAGCCTTTTCAAGAGATCCAAGCAATAATAAGCTACCTTTTGGCGGGGTAGTGGAACTGGAGGTTCTACGGTCCCGCACTCAAGCCCCACATTGAGGGCAGTTTTATGGGTCTGGTAAAATTTCACCGTTAGAGACGACCTTTCATAAAGAACTGACTGTGCGAGAACAGAGTTCAAAATGTCCTTCCAGCCATCAGAAGAAACATTTTTGGAAGCCACGATATTCACGAATTTCTCCATAAACGCTATTGTTTGGAGCTCCTCTTCGTCTCCAACACGACCTCCCCCCGATAAAATAAGCTGTCCTCCCTCAACAAGACCCCGCTCATCGTACGAGCTCTTATCGCTGGGAGCGAGCTCCAAAAGTAACAAGAATACTGTTGTTGGCTCCGGTTCACCACCACCCAGCTTGAGGATCTTATTCATGACATTAAGAAGCTCGGGAACTACCAGAGAAATCTTTTCGTCCACTACTTTGAGAGGTTTGATGATGCTGGATAGCTTGCGCTGAGCCCAGGTGGATAGACCAAAGAAATTCGAGTTCCCAGAGGTTGGTTCCACGTATGGAGACAATGCCATCACGCTCAACTTTATCATAAACTCTCTTGTCAAGTCAGTGTCCTGGCCGAGCTCTATTTCATCAAGCAATGCAGTACATGAAAGCTGCAACGGAGACATCTCTATGGACCGCGACCCACCTGCTCGGTAATACGGGAAGCCTGCGCAGTCTGAAATGATATCTACAGCTTCAGACACCGATCCTGATGACTTCAGTAAGGGATAAAGAGCCACCAGTGCCATGAGCGCATCTGCTGTAATCTTGGGGTGTTGCTTCCCGCTGCTAGGCGAGCGATCTTGCTTCGTCCAGAATTCCCAGATGTACTGTTTGGGGATCTTGTCTGAGGGAGAATTTTCAAGGACCAGCGCTAGGGACTCATAGCAAGCGAGAGCCACTTTCGGCGATTCCTGAACACAAAGTGAGAGGAAATCAACCCACTTACGCGCTAGATCCTGGAAGTCTTTCAGCTGCGTGAATATGGACATGAATGTCACATAAATCTTGCTCATTCCCTCAATGACAAGGCATAGCGTCTCTTGGCGTTCAGCCGCTTGCTCAACTGTTGCCAGTATCTTTGTGGATTCGAGCAATGCTGGGAACGCTAGGGTGTGTGCTACTGACCAAACTCCAAGCGGCAGTTTGCCACCAGCCGTGCTAAAGAGCCGCAGAAAAATTTGGATAGCGCTGGTCCGAACTTGATGTTGAGGGACAGTACCAGCAATTCCGGTGAGCTTCAAAACGGCAAGCAACCATAGTGCGAAGCGCTTAGAGTCACAAGAGTCATCTCTGGCGAGCACGACCAGGTCTTCTTCGGTCGCAATTGCTAGGGGGTCAGTAAAATCGGCTCCAACATTATCGCCACTCATTAGATGATCGCACACACTCCAGAAAAGTGAAGTTGAAGTGAAGGAAGTATTCAGATCAACTGTCTGTCGTGAAAACTCATCGAGACATAGGGTGAGGCTAAACACACAAGAGTATGGCAGATTGTCGAGAAAGTCCGAGCAAATTAGCTCGACCGTGCGGAATGCCGGGCGCATTAGACCAAGCTTCCCTGTGGACGGAATGGGGGAGATGACGCCAAACAGCTCCTCCCATCCCGATAAAAGCCTGGCACCAAACTTATCGAGAAGTCCATTGAGGTTCTCAATAGCGTGGACTTGCACGTCTATGTCCTGACTCTCCATTTGCGAACAGACGGATCGTATAACCATGCTGTGAATGGCTTGAGCCTTAGCGTTTAGCGGCAGGTCCGCTTGGTTTATATCGTCGACGTCTAAACCGCTGGTGGCCTCAGACATTACTACCAGCGCGGCGCGATTCAGGACCGAGGCCGCAGATTTTTGGTTCTGAGAAAGAAGGCTTTCCAAAAGAATATCTGAGAGGGTGGTCCAGCATTTGCTGCTTGGATCGGCATACCGAAGGACATTGACATTCACAAGCTCTTCGAGGAGGACAAATCGGATAGACTCGCCGCCAGTACTCAGAGCGATCATGAACGAGATAACCGCATCATTGGACAGATTCGTTGAGCCATCTACCAGCTTTCGCAGAGCTGACGAGATCACCTTATACTCGGGGTCATTACTACCGAGCAAGTTGTTCTCAGACGAGGCGTAACCGCCTACCTGGGCGTATATGTGGGTGATGGCTTCGGTAATAAGGGACCACGAGGAGCCCAGCTGGTTTCCCAGAGCGTAGCCTAAGTTGAAGAGCGCCCTAACACAAAGGGTTGTGCGGTTCAGCAATCGTTGCCGCACTTCTGTGTCCTCCGGGAAATAGCTATACTGGTTCAGAAGCATGATGAACTCATCTCGAGGCTCCTTGAGAAGAAGAATACCGGACGAGTGAGACAGGCGCTGCACAGAGCGTACCACTGACCGGTAGAGCTCTAGGTCCATTGCCGCGCCTAGAGCCACCGAAAAGCACTTCAAAAGCGGCGTTGACAGCTTTCGGACAAGGCCCTGGACTTTTCCTTGAGAGGGGGCCAGCTTGTGTATATCGTCAGCCAGCGAATTAAGCGCCTTCAGGATCAGAATATACGTGTATTCGCTGGCGATCCGCGGGGCCTCGAAGCGATCGAGCATGTCGATTACCGGCTGCTTTGAGTTCGAGCTTCTCGTCAAGATAACTCCCCCCTCGGGATCGATCTGCGATGTTTGGATTGATGATGTGGTTGCAATCGATGCAGCATCGGAATTAGACAAAGGGCGATCGTTACCCACGGTTCGGTCGAACTCTTCTTGGGTCAGTTCTGAGGCAAGTTTCAGTCCATGAGGTCGACTGAGCAGATCCACGAACTCGTCTATTGTTGCCTTGATTACATCGGTGCGGCCCTCCTCGCCGTCGAAGCGCGAATAGAGCTCGAGGAGAAGATTGACTTCCAGGAAAATGCCTTGCAAAACTTCGAGGCACAGCGCGCGCTTCCATAGTGGACCGTGCGATGCGCTCTGAGTAATTGTAGACAGAATTACCTCTGACTCCGTGGTGACGATGTCGAGATGCTGCCGCAGCAGTAAGTAGAAGATGCGCGTGACACGGAGTACGATAGGAAACTCTGTCGTCTCCGAAAACAGTCGTAAGAGCAGCGGCGTGATGCGTAGTCGCAGGATCACGGCAAGCTCGGCGTACTTGTGAATGAGGCGCGCCTGGTTGGTGAGGGTCAGTTCCAGAAGCTCTAAGGTGAACGTCAGCGGCAGGTCTGGAATGGCGATAAACCGCGGAGGCAGTTTCTCGGCGATATCGCAGAGATCCAGAAGAATCATTGCTGCGTCGTGAAGATGTGGGGCAACCATGAACGATGTCTGCTCGCCGGTGTCAATCGTCAGCACCTGATCAGGACTATTGTTTTCCGATAGCTCTGTACGATCAAAGACGCCTGTGACTAGCTGCTGCAGAGTCGCATACGCCGCGTTGTGCACCATGGCCACCTTGTTATTACTGAGCAGCTGAGCACAGACCTGCAGAAGCTCGACGATGAGTTCGCCCGACAGGTCTGCTGAAAACTCGAACAAGAGCACAGGAAGCACCTGGAGAATCTTTAATTGGATACCAAGGCCCAGCTGTGTAGCCTCCATCAAGGCTTGTAAAAGCTCATGGAGCCTACTAGGAGCGATGCCTCTATAAGTTGCTAAGTTCTGGATGCATTGCAGCGCAGAGGCACACGATTTGGCACTGGATTCCGAGCAAGCCAAGATGAAAGGAGTCACGAAGTCCGGGTACTTGCGCAGAGAGCTGATCACCTCACGGTCGGTATCATACGACTGGCTGGCAGCATCGAGGATCGCCAGCGATTTATCGCTGGAAGTGGTGAGCTCGGTATTGCGTCGCCTAGATTGGGAGCTAAGGTTTTTGAGTTCCGAGTGTAGCGACGCGACCGTCGACATCACCTCTCTATAGCGGCACGACCTTCTCCGCAATCACGCAGCCCTACTACACGTATACACACTAAACAACCAGACCCACCCACCGCCAACCCTCCCAAGGCATGCATGCTCGCGCTCTCGAGGCGGTCGTGCTCACGTGACATGTGCTTTCGAGCAGTCGTGATACGTAAGCCAAGTGCTCTCCCCATTTGAGAAGATTCTAATCCATCACGCATCCGCACCCTGGGTCTCCGCGGTTATGTTTCTTAGCACGCGGATAGGACCGGGCGCTCGCTCCGGTTCTGCGTCGGTCTCCCTGAATGGGCTGTGTAGGGCCAAGACGGGCCACCCTCAGCCCCGGTACAAAAGCGCGCAATCTATGCAAGTAGACACCTTCCCGTACCAGCGCCTCACTATTGCCGACATGAAGCACATGAGCGCAGACATGGAGTATACGTCGTCGATTCCGCTTCGTAGCTTCTTTGCCCAGCATAAGCTTCTTATGCCTGTGCCGAAACCAGAAGTCAAGGCGCAGGAAGACAGCATCGCTGAGGACCCCGTGTGGGTTAACATCGCGATGCACCGCGGCCATAACCATCCCACCTTCATCGGCGGGCGGCCGCTGATCAACCCTGCACCCGAGAAGGTGGCGCGCATGCTGGGCCCCTTCGTGAGAGGCAGGCATGCCGCCACGTCGACCAAGGTGGACCCCGTCGCGAGCCTGTTCAAGAACGGCGCTGGTCTCGGCCACGCGACGGCTAACCCCGAGGAGATCAATGCGGCCCTGTCGCGCCTGCGCTCGATGATGATGCAGATCAACGAGGACAACCTTCTCAGCGGCGGCGGCATTGGAATTGTCCACCTTCCCATCCGCGTGGATGGCGAGGGCAACATTCCTATTATTGAGAGTGATACCGACCACAGTGTCGACGCCACCAGCGTGCGCCGCAAGCGGAAGCTGAAAATGAACCGGCATAAGTACAGGAAGCGTCTGAAGGAGCAGCGCACGCTGCGCCGGCGCCTCGGTAAGTAAATTATTCATTGTTGTATATAGCGTTTGTAAAGATCGGTGCAGAATTATTTGATCGCGAATTGCCATCGCATTTATTTTTTCCACTTGCACTTTTTCCACTAGCAGTGGAAAAAGTGCAACATGCCGAATTAAGACCCGAGGCTCGCGCATCTATCCTGTCAGCGCTTGATCCTGTCAGCTCTTGCCCTTGGGGGATGATGACTCGGCGGCCGGCGATTCTAACCATTACGTCACCATCCCTACTTTTGAGCGGACAGGAGAAAGGCCCTTTTGGAGTCCAGCCAATCCAACAGAATCAACTAATATCACAATTGGGTTGCTCGAGCTCCGACTGAGAGCTATTGGGATATGGGTCGCGACCTCCGTATGCCGGTAGCCTTCGTTGCTCTGCAGCGGAGCCAAGTCCTGGACGTCCCCGACGCTGCTTCGCCGGCCCGCGCAGCCAGTGCTACTCGGGATGTCAGCGACGCAAAGCCGTCGCCTGTGAGCCTGGACTCTTACGCGGACTCCCAGGCGGCCGGGAGCGACCAGAATGGCAACGAAGACGAGTTTTTCTTCAACGACGGCCCAACTGAGTCGCGGTCGTCGGTCTCTGCATCGTCTACAATCAACACCGCCAGCGGCGACCCCCAACAAAAAGCACTAGATATCGATAGACATGCGCGGGGCCCCGAATCGGCGCCGCACACTCAGCAAAATGGCGTCGCGGTCACCGAGAATTGCCCGGGCTCCCAGCGCAGCCGCAACACCCTAACGTACGCCAGTGCGCCGACGCTCGCCCACTCTATATCGCCGCCAGAGTCTCCAGCAATGGCCCAGGCGCGTATCGCGTCGACAGCGTCCTTCAGCTCGGGCGTCGACCGCTACGGCTTCAAGACGCAAAGCCAGTACATTTCAGCGGAAGAGTTCAACGCGTGGTCGTCCCGGTACACTAGATATTGCGAGCACCGCAAGGCCAAGTGGCGGGTCCTGCTGAAGGACCACGGGCTCGATGCTGGAACCGAGACCGAGGCCCCAGTGCGGTTTCCGCCAGAAAGCCAGCAGCTGAAGCGCTATGTTCGCAAGGGCATTCCGCCAGAGTGGCGGGGAAATGCGTGGTTCTGGTACGCGCGCGGCCACGAGAAGCTCAATGCACACCCGGGGCTGTACCCCAAACTGGTTGAAGAAGCCGTTGGCTTGAAAAACAACGATACCGAGCACATCGAGCGCGACTTGCATCGAACGTTTCCGGACAACATTAATTTCCGCAACGACCCGCTCACGAATCAGGAAAGCTCGCATTTGCAATCTCTCCGCCGCGTTCTCCGCACGTTTTCGATGTACCAGCCGAAGATCGGCTACTGCCAGAGCCTCAACTTCATTGCTGGGAACCTACTTTTATTTATTGACGAAGAGCGTGCGTTCTGGTTGCTTGTGATCATCACTCAAAACTATTTGGCCGGCCTGCACGACGTCAACCTCGAGCAAGTGAACATATCGCAGGGCGTTCTTATGATCAGCGTTCGCGACCGCCTGCCCAAAATCTGGACCGCCTTGAACCTCGAGCAGTCATTCGAGGATAATTTCATCTCTAATCTGCCTCCGATAAGCCTGTGCACAGCTCCGTGGTTCATGAGCGTGATGGTGAACGTGCTGCCGACCGAGACCATGATGCGCGTTTGGGATTGTTTCTTTGTGGAGGGACCCAAAACGCTCTATCGCATTGCATTAACAATTTTCAAGCTTGTGGAGCCGCAGCTATGCCGTGCTGCAGATGAGCTCGAAGTGTTCCAGATCGTCCAGTCCGCTCCGCGGCGCCTCTACGACCCTGAGGTCTTAATGAAGTCCTGCTTCAGGCGCACGAACGGATTTGGCCATATGTCGAACGAGGACATTGCCATGCTCCGCGTGTTTGTGCAAAGCCGGCGGAAGCTTGCTCTAGATGGATCACAGCCTGCCACTAGCGACCGGCATGAGTACGCCAAGCTGCATCGGGGCCGCCGGATCAAAGCTAAACTGAGCCTTTACCGTTAATGCCCCGCTGCTTCCCCCCGTTCTGCCCTCCATTATAATAATATCATTCATTTTCACCAAGCTTATTTATACATATCAAATAACTCCGATAACTGACTGACTTCAATTGGAATTGGTTGCCACCTAGGTGGTACAAACCACAAAACACAGAGTAGTCGTCGCGATGCGGCCCCGTGACCAGACCAGAGTGAGTAGCTTACTATGTCCACACACATTTTGGCCCGGCCGTCGTGATCATGTGCTTCTTAGTCATCGTATTTTGTTCAGCAGCTGCTGGCTCTGAAAAATCCCACACCGCAGCAGCAGATCAGCAGCAGATCAGCAGCAGACCAGACCCTCGCTTGCAAGCGGTAATGCGTCGATCACGGCTAAGCCTTAATGGATGCGGTGGCCTGCTGCAGCGAACAGTCGGTGTTCCACCGAGCTCACCGATGTTGGTGCTACATGCCAGGCCTAGCTCTTCGTATGTTCAAAAACACACGTCTGTGAAGGGCAAGCCTATAGATGCCAAGGCTGCGGCGAATGCCCCTGGGATACAAGCGCTCGCGGCGCGTCTGAATCTCAAGGACATTCCGGCCAGCTCGCTGGCTCGCACGCTCGTCGACACCACCAGCTCTCTGCAATACGTGAATAACAGCGGTTTGGCCAAATTCGGCAAAACCCTCCTGTCGTACCGTGCCTTCGAGCACTTCATGGCCAAGTACCCCCGGCTTCCACCACAGGTGCTCAAGCACCTGGTTGACATATACACAGGCTTGCCGGCTCTAGCCGAGATCGGCACCATGTGGGGCGTCCAAGAAGACAGCCGGTCGTCGCTCACGCGGTACCTACGCGATGCAAGCGATGCGCAGGTATTGGGCAGACTCAGCTTCAGCGACCAGAGCCAGCCGCTGGAGGATGGAATCGTGCAGATCGACAAGGGCGGGTATCTCACCAGCGACGCACGGAATGCCATGGGCAGCTTTGTGCGGGCCCTAGTAGCGACTATTTATGCTCACCGCGGCCTGGAGGCGGCCGGCGACTTTGTCACGCAATACATCATCTCGCCGCGCAAGATCGACGTCACCAAGCTGATGGCGTTTTCGCGGCCCACGCGCGAGCTGGCCGTGCTGTGCGCCCGCGAGAACCTCGAGGCCCCCGTTTCGCGGCTGATTGCCGAGAGCGGGCGGTACTCGAGCCAGTCCGTATTTGTTGTTGGTGTGTTCTCCGGCGCACAAAAATTAGGCGAGGGCCAGGGGGCTTCGCTGCGGGAGGCCCGCACGCGCGCCGCAGTCAACGCTCTCCAGGGCTGGTACCTCTATTCGCCGACAGTGGGCAGCGATGCCGCGGCTAAGACTGCCGCATACGTCGATGCTGGCCAGATTGTCATCTAGAAGCATTCAATTGTATATAAACCTACCTCTGTTAAGTTATTTAACCACCCGCGCGGTCCACACACACCTTTCGCTGGCGAGGCTGCTTGGGAGCACCGGGTGACAAATGTAAGGGACAAGTGGGCAGCAGACGCGCACGCGTCTCTGTGTGTGTGCGCTGCCAGCTCCCATGAACACCAGCTGACCTAAACCAGGAAACTAAACAAGCCGAAGACAGCACGGTAATGCAGCTACTCCAGCTCGCAAAACTCATAGCGATCGTCGGCGCCGTGGCCCTGGTTGCGTTTGCATTCTTATATGTCGCCACTTGGTCGCTCAGCCATACCCCTCGTCCCGCGCGTCCTAGCGAAATGGAGTATCTCACCGTGTCGACGCACGGTGTGCTGCCGCAGATTTCACGCGATCCCGCAGAGCTCGACATAACAGTCGTCGTGCCGTGCTTCAACGAGGAAAAGCGCCTTCATAATCTGCTTGATTCGGCAGTTCCATACCTCAAAACAAACTTCCGCAACAGCTGGGAGATACTTATTGTCGACGACGGGTCCAGAGACGGTACCAAGGAAGCGGCGCTGGTTTGGGCCGCCAACAACGGCGTCGACAAGCAGTTGCGATACTGCAAGTTCGAGGCAAACCGCGGAAAAGGCGGCGCGGTCAGCCACGGCATGCTGTCTGCCCGCGGCCGCCTCATCTTATTTGTAGACGCCGACAACGCGTCCGAGTTCTCGTGCTTGGGGGACCTGGTGAAAGCTACCGTTCCCGACTCCGAGCGCGGTAAGCCGTCGGTGGCTATTGGCAGCCGCGCGCACCTTGCCGATGGCAAGACACAGATCAAGCGAAGCAGAGTGCGCAGCCTTTTCATGCATGGTTTCCACACCCTCGTCTACTGGTTTGGCGTACAAAACATTAAAGATACACAGTGCGGGTTCAAGCTGTTTACCCGCGATGCTGCGCGAACCATTTTCTCCCAGATGCATACCGAGGGCTGGATCTTCGACGTCGAGGCGTTGGTGATTGCCCGGCGCCGGAACATTCCTATCCACGAGATCCCCATCTCGTGGCACGAGGTCACCGGCTCGAAAATCGATCTCGCTAGAGACAGCATCCACATGGCGATCGACCTTGTTACAATGCGCTTTGCCTACGGCTTTGGCATCTACAAAGACGAGCCGCTAGAAAAGAAGATCATATAAATCCACTTGAGCGCCGTAAGTTGCTCCTGATTGCTGCACATCTGTATTTGAAGGGGAAAAAAAACATAAGTGTCATAATAGTTACATTGAAATTACACCGATTAGTACAAACCGATGGGGGGATAACGAATAAAAACGATAATAATAAATTAAGGTGGGCTCACCTTTGAGGGGAGCCAAAGCTGATGGGGCGGTACGGGCTAAAGACGTGAGACTGGTCTCTGATCGGGCTGTCGAACGGCAGACGGATGGGGGTTACCATGACCCTGGGAGACAAGTCAGCGTCTATAATGCCCATATTTGAGGAGATTGCCCCGCCCGATGAGCTCGAATCATGCGCACCGAGGTGAGAGGACGGCAGGCTGGATTCCTGATACGAAAAGCCGCTGGAGTGGCTTGGGGCACGAACGTGGAAGACACGAGTGTTTTCATCAAACTCAAAGCTGTCGCTCGAGCGCTTGCGATGGTGGCCCCGAAGCTGCCGATGGTCCAAATTGCTCGAAAGAGCCCGCAGGGGGCTGTGATCCAGGTTGGCCAATCTCGGCTTCGAAAGCAAGATCGCGGATGGAGCAAGGCCTAACGAAGGCTGGGAGCTCGGCCGCAGACGCTCGTCATCCAACGGCCCCGGCGGTGCTGCCAAGTATGGATGCGGCTGCATAGACCCTCCGTGTGACCGGATGTCGAGATTGTGGCTGTCAATGCCAGGGACTACAGCCTGCTTGAGGATCCTTTGTGGCGTGATAGTTATCGCCATTCCGCCCCCCGCAATTGCATTGTTTCCTGTCGATTCATCATAGTCATCTGATGTTGGGCGCGAGCTCACCGGGTCGCTATGCGATTCAATGCTGGGTTTCGCGTCCTGCGGTGGCTCCGAAGCAACGTCGAAGGGCTGCGGTACGAACACCGAGGGTTGACTCGGGCTGACTTGCGGGAAACTTGGCTGCTGAGAATACCCAAGGGAAGGGATCGCTGGCGTCTGCTTGGAACCCCTTGGCTTGTTCCGGGAACCATTTCCAGCTCTGACTAGCCCGTCACTGGCAGCATTCTCGTCAGGTGTCGACGATATCCCTCCGTGCGAAGCTTGGCTGGCTTGGCTGGCTTGATGTACGCGAGGAGCAGGATGAGCAGCGGGCTGATGAAGAGCAGGCTGCGCGCTGCGTGTCACTGGGATATTCTCGTACCGAAACTCAAACTGGCCTTGTCCATGCCACTGTGCGGCAGGAGCGCTGGCACCATGAGGTGCCAAAGCCTGCCCTGCCACTGAAGAGGCACCCCCTCTTGTCGACTGAGCGCTCTCCAGCTTCGGGGCAAGCGGCGCAGCCATGCTTGCTGCGCTCACACTGTGCTTAGCTGCTAAAGTGGCGTCCGGCTTTTTCTTCCTTTTCTTAGACTCTGGCGGTTGATGCGGCTTAGCGTCT
This sequence comes from Entelexis gropengiesseri, assembly GCA_030579755.1. Lineage (NCBI taxonomy): Eukaryota > Fungi > Ascomycota > Dipodascomycetes > Dipodascales > Trichomonascaceae > Entelexis > Entelexis gropengiesseri. Next base: position 165,026 of record JAKTRO010000002.1, on the reverse strand, counting down.
TTGCGAGGCTTGGTGATAACTTCCTGCTCAAGGTGCATGTCCGGCTCGGTTCCATCGGAGGGAAGGTTGGTTTCTGCCGGCGGATCTACTGACGCGCTAGACTGCGACTGGTGATTGCGCGGAACGGTGCTAGCGGACACTGCCGTCGGCAGGAACGGCGAGTCGAATGAGGATTCGCCGGACATGTTCACCATAACCTCCGACCCTCGTTTCGGCGGCCGGGGATTGGCAAACTGGGCCTCTTGCCCTGGAGCGATCGTCCAGTAGTTACCCTTTCCAGGATCCTCTTTCGGTCTTTCTCGTTTCACGAACGCCTTGTTGAGACTCAGATTATGGCGAATCGAGTTGTGCCAGCTTGGCTTGGAGTCTCGATAGAAAGCGAATGTGTCCATGATCCAGGCATATATTTGGGCTAAGGTGAGCTTGCGCTCGGGAGCCCGGAGAATCGCCATCCCAATTAATGTAGCGTAGGAATACGATGGCTTCTCGCCGTTGTCTTCTACCGCAGGCATGCTGCCTGGGGATGGAACATCGATAAGCTCTTCGTCACGGTCCCCGAAAACATGATCGAGACCGCTCAGGACCCCAGGCTCGGGATGCCGCGAGTAAGTAAGAGAATGCGGGAGTATTCGGGAGCCATGCGTGGGGTCAAATACTGGCGCGCTCATGGGGCGCTCAAACATCGATCGGGTAGGCGAATGTGCGAACGGGATAAATTCGCTTCCTCTGCGATCATGCGGAGACGCCATCGGCGATGGAAGCCCGCTTGGCCTCACAAGTCGGGGAGCCATCACCCCTGAGTGGCTAGAGGGTGGAGGCATTATTGCCGGGTCGCCGTAGTAATGGTACGGATAAGTATTCCCCATTGCGTGGCTAGCGGGAAATGGGATTCCACCCACTGATTGCTGTTGCTGCTGATGTTGCTGTTGCTGCTGATGTTGCTGCTGTTGCGGCTGTTGTGGCTGTGGTGGCTGTGGTGGCTGTTGCTGCTGTGGTGGCTGTTGTTGCTGTTGTTGCGGAGCAGATGGAGCTCGTAGTTGCGACTCGGCTTGGGTCTTATTCTTGGCTCGTTGGCGGCTCGCAGGCAGAGCAGGCCTTGGACTCGAAACGTCGCCATTAGACGCTTTAGTCAATTCTGGGCGCACAATGCTCTGCGGTGTCTTCAGGCCGGAACCTTGCTCCATCATCGGTGCATGGCCGAACTCTGATGAAGCCTTCCATGAATACCCCGCGCTTGACGGAGGCGGCGGGAGGTGCACTGACCCCAGTGAGTTCAATACCGGCCCAGCGCCAGGGCGATGCTGCGGCATCTTGGAGTCCTGGTGAGCTTGCTGCTGAGGGGAGCTCCCACTCATGCGAAAACGGTGCTCGCGGGACGTTGGCTTCTTTAGTGCCGGGCGTTAGACGCTCTGCGTCTAAGCGAAGAGAAAGGGTGAGGAGTGCGCTTTGATCGATCGAGCTCAAGCAGAGGAGAGCTGATCTTCGATTCTTCAATCAGAACCGTCTCCCCGCCGTGTTGTTTGATTCGAAATTGCCAATTTGAGCTGCGAGGGAGGTGGTCTATCCGCAGCAGTGCCAATGTATTCCTGAACAATCCGGTTTCAATAGTATTGACTTGTGATCGAACCTCAAACTAGTAGTAGGGAGCCGCTTTGGTCAGAATCGTTGCTCTGCGATTAAAACTGGAACGACCTGGGGTCCTCATGCACAGTGCTGGCTGTGGAATGTAACCCCTGCCCAAAATGCGAAGCGCGGCAAGGGTCCCACGCGTTTCTTGCCACGCGCCTCGTTCGTTCATATGCAGCGAAGCCGTGGCGAAATCAGCTATCGCAGTGGTCAAACGAACGCAATTTAGCACTGCAAGTACCGTCGAGGAATACATGGGCTATGCAAATCGTCTTTGATGATTCTATTACGTGCTTAACAGCGACTCACGGTCTTTACGCGTCCTTGGCACGGCTTCACGTGATTATGTCTCTTGATCGTTAGCATACCTTAAGCGTCGGCAGTCTCACGATCAAGTAGTAGTAATTAGGAACCGCGCGAATCATTAGGGTCTTGCTGCATGATGATAATCAGACTGACTCTCTTTTGGTGCCGCTGCGGCTGCCATTGCGATCAATCTCCTCGGATTATCTGAAATGTCGCGGTACCGGGACGCGAGCCTCATCGGCAGTTCTTAGCACTTCGCGCTTTCTCTTCGTATCGATTAAAATCTAGTCAAATTAATAAATCCTTTTGAAGGTTCAAAATTAATACAATTGTTTACGCCCACTTGCCCAGAAGAGCCATGAGACCAGCTCCCCACAGGAAGATGAACAGCTGGAAGTTGAGCATCCAGATGTTCTTCGTGCGGTGGGGGTTGAAGATAAAATCACGAGCAAGAAGCTCCACAAAACCAGTGTAAAGCAAAATTCCGGCTGACATGGCATCCAAAACTCCGGAAACAATGTTGGCATTGTAGCCGCTGTCACGGTAAGACGTACGGACGCCGAGACCAATCGCAATCGCAATAGGAGTGGTCAGCGCGTAAGCGAGACCACACACATACGGAACCCACCAGCGGTTCTTAGGGAAAGGAATCGCCGACATACGAGCGCCGATACCCAGACCTTCGAAAGCCTGGTGGAAGACCAGCACAGGATACAAAGTACCGTACTCCTCTGAAGACCCAAGGGTAAGACCGATCATTACAGAGTGGAACAAAACACCGAACTCCAAAGTAAGGAAACCCGCGAATTGAGAGTAGTAATCGATGTCAGCCGAGGTGACCGAGTTCACATCGACTTCGCCCTCTTTCTCCAACGACTTAGTTTCGCTAGCGCTCTCGGCGCGGGAAACAGAAGGAGCGGCCGCGCCATTCTCAGCATCCCAGGTCTGCTGGTCGTGATGAATATGTACATCGTGGGCGTGAGAGTGAGTGTTAGGTCCGGAGCCGCCGTTGATGGCGTGAATGTCCTCACCGTGGCTATGAGTACCATACCACACATCAGCGAAATAATCACAATAGGCGTCCACCAAGAAAACAAATACAGCCGCGCTCAACATGATCGCAGGGCACCACGAGTAAATAGACCAATTACCGGTCATTCCCACACATGACTGGCCTCCGATCTCGCTATAAGCAGGATCCATAAGGTGGATGAACGCAGTGGCCACAATTACACCAGAGCCGAACATCTTAGCAATCGTGTAGACGATAGGGTGAATTCGCAGCCACGAAATACGCTTCGCAATTACAGGGAATAGCGTCACCATTAGCGAAGTAGCAAAAATAACAAAGATCGCAGAGATACGACCTCCGAGATTGCCATTGTAGTCGTTATCACCGAAGTAGACACCTTGAATAACACAAGTCTTCCAAGCATCGTCGGGCCCATTGTCACCACTATCACCAACCGTGATGTTGTCCGGATCCCATTGCTCCCACCAGTTCGCCATATTGAATTCCTACTGCTTGTAGTCTAGATTTTCATTGTCACGATCGCATCTTTATATTCTCAACTTTCAATTGGGTGTCTACCGTCGCGGTACTCACAAAATATTATCTAATAAGGTGCCATTAACCCGCAGTGGCCTCAATTGCGGCACGGGCTCATCTGATCAATGAGATACCAGATGGACGATAAAAGGCCTTTGGAAGACACTGAGGTAGTTGTCTCTATAGTCAACGCCTTCTGGTAACGTTTCTGCTTTTCTTAGAAGGTTAAAACTCTAATTTGTCCACTACTGAAAAATATTTCAAGGCTAGGGTTATTGTACCGCCCTGCTCTGCAGCTCTGCGACTGCATGTAGCCGCCGCTTGTGATAAAACTCGCAACGGGCCTATGGACGCTGCAAGGTAAGCGATCCCCCTGCTTACAATTGGCGCACAAAAATTATTTCACATGATCGCTGTTCATTCATTTGTATTCATTAAAACCGGCTTTATGGCTTCTCGCTTGGTCGCGGCGGAGTAGCCAAGACCAAGCAATCAGATATTGGACAACGCCTATAGGCTACAGAAAAAATTTTGGCTGTCTCAGATGACGTCTCGGGAGCCAGCCGGCTGCATTAGGGTTGGGAGTTACTGCACCCAGAGACTCTTTTTGGGTACCCAAAGTTAGAGTAAGAGTCCCACACAGAGATGAGTTCGATGGCATGACGTATTTGAATGAGATTTTGCGGTGCAGAGAAGGTACAACGATACCTTCGAAAGAAAAAAACTACCAAATAATGCATAAGTTTAGATGTGGCTTAGCACCGAACCAGCCTATTTGCACATTATCATTACGTTTCTTGGCTATTACAGTTAACACATCACCACTTTCTTCGTAAGCGTCACGCACGCGGTATTATGGTGTCCCAGCGAGTGAGAGGGCACGCGGGTAGGCAACGCAGGTGAATGTCCGCTGAGCTGCCAAGTGATGTCTTAAGAGAGGTTTTCAAGTTCCTCGAGCTTCCCGATCTACTTAATGTTCATCTATCGTGCCGCTACTTTCATGAATTGAGTGATCCGCTCGTGTATGCTACGGTAAAACTAAGATGGGAAGATATCGATGTAATCTCACAGCAGGTGATTCTAGACAAGCCAGACCATCGTGTTAAGTGCATTCGCAAGGTTGACATTCTCCCCAGCGGACGCGGCGAGTGGAATTCGAGCCCGAAGCTGTCGCTTCTTATGTCGGGCAGCAATTTCAACTTATGGAGGCTGAAAGTGACCTGTGCCTTAAGGTCTTCGGGCTGGCTCAAATATCTGGAGCAGCCCATGGTTAGTGTAACGAGGCTGGAACTTGTCACTGCCGATGCCTTTGTCAATTACGCATTTGACTTCGAACATATTGCCTACAACTTCCCCTCTCTCGATTCTATCAGTTTAGGAGGTCCATTGGGGGGATTTATTGTAGACACTGCACGCGACAGCCGGCTCCCACATTTGCGACACATAAGGGTGGAGAACTGTAGCTGGCAGTACCCCATGCGGCTTGCCGATGCGGCAGCGGAGGGTCAGTTGGAAACTTTAGAGATCTTGGCGACGCAAGACATGCACCCACTTGCGTTTTCTGAGCGGCTACAACATGAGATTGCTACCCTTCCAGCTTCGCTTCATTCTTTAACCGTCAATCTTGACGTGGGCAGGCGGATAAGTTGGAATCCCCTCCAGAAGTCGCCCTCCTTGCCTTTACTGACGAGTGCCACGATCCATGGTTTCGACTATAAATATAGCCCAAGTGCTGCAGGAGCGAAGTTTCCTAGATTGCAGTCTCTCGTAGAAACGTAGAGAGCGCGCATTAGCAGCATAAACCGCAAATTTAGAATATATATATGATGACGAGCTTATGAGGACGTTATTTGAAAGGGGCTGGCGGCTCCGGCATACGAGGGTCAGCAAATAATGCACTCGAACACTCCATACAGAACCCTCTCTACTTTACCTTTCACGAGCGGCCAGTCTTGACGCCGCTTGAGAAACTCGACAAGTTCCTCAGTGGGAATGACTCCATTATATCGACTCGCGTCGCTGATGGCTGTGCCAATCTGCTTTGCGTCCTTCGCATCAACGAGGTACAGTTGCACAACCCGCTTGAGCGCTTCATAGAATGGAGTCAACGGCTTTTGCTTCAGAGTAAGCACAAATGCATAGTATGCGTTCACATCCGATATGAGAGTGATCGCGCCGTCAACGCTGATGGTTTGCTTCTTTATGTGGCTCGATAAGGCTGCGAACAGCCTCATCCCAACCTCTTGTTGGAACACATCAAATAGGGCCTTTTCGGTGGAATCCTTGAGCAGATCCAGATGAGATTTCACCAGGTCGATCACCTTCAATGCTGCGGTTGTTGGGCCTAGGTTGGGCTCCTGAGTAGGTAATGGTAAGTAGTCTGAGCCTAGCTGTTCTGTAACCAGAGTGAACTCGACCTGGTCCATCAGAACGTCTATCCCGCGACTAAGGCCTTCGGCCAGCATGTCATCGAGCATCTGTTCAAATTTTCGTTTAGATGTGACACTTTGGGAGCCGAAGTTGCTTTTCCGAACCAACTTAGTCGCAACGAGCTCGTCTTCAAAGAATACATGGATCATTTGCTGAACCAGGTCGCCAACATTGACAAGCTCAGTGAAGACGATTAGCGGCTCGACCGCCGAGCTTTTTGTCGTATGTCCATCAGCATCCTGGCCCGCATGATCAACTGATATCACTAGGCGGCCGTGTCGCTTAGGATCGTATGAGTTCAAAACCTTGATGGCCTTTTCGAATGCATGTTTTATGTGATGACGGCCAACGATATCCATCAAAGATACGAAGATAGGTTCGTATAAATCCGCTCTCTCTTGGTCAACGCCCTTAAATCGGTGAAACGCAGCTCGGCAGTCTTCCAGGATGCCTATCACGAGCTCTATGCTGACTAGGGATTCCATTCCGCGAAACTTGGACACTAGGACGGCTGTTTGCGCCTCGAACTCGGTTTGCGGAGTGGACTCCGTGCCGTCAGAGATCGCCCGCGCATTCTCAAAGGTATCGTCATCGTCTGCTTGATTGTTCGACGACGAGAACGCCCACTTGAAGGCCGACACGAAATTAGTTTTCTCTCGTTTTCTTGGCACGCTGCTCCAAATAAACCTCTCAGTTTCAGATTCGCGCTCGGAAATTGAATCGACCCACTTCTTGACCCTCTCACGAACGTGCTGCTCGAAGTATGGTCGTTGACGGTCGCAGAACTGCTCGACCATGTTGTCCAGAAAGTGAGCTCTCAAAAGTTCTTTAAGTTCAGCATTATGAAAATCGCCGGCGGGGTCCAGGGCTTCGTTTTCCAGTAATGAGCGGCTGGCAGCATAAACCTTTGGCACGGTCGACAGATACTCAAGTACAGAGATTTTTTCTGCCATCTGCAACACGGAGTCTGCGTAGCCGGTGACCAGCCTTGTGAACTTATCAAAAAACACTGATCGCATGAACCCAAGCCAGTTCTCGGGGATCCCCAACGACGGCTCGAGCAGTGCTCGTTTTGTGCCATTGAGGTAGGTTGCCAGCGCTCCAAATGCCAACGACAGCTTCCTCATGCTAATGGTCTGCTCCCCTGAGACGCCGTCAAATGAGAGGCAGTCTTCTGCTTCGAGTTCGATCTCATGTTTAGCATAGTACAATTCGACTGCTTGCTGGCGCATGTTATCGAGGTCCAGACGCTGCCACCAAATATTATAGGCATTAATCAGGGGAAGCAGAGGGCTGCCGTCTTCGAGTGAGCGCGCAAAGCTCTCCGCAAGCTCTTCCTTTTCGTCTTCAACAAGGGCGTCCAACGAAGAATCGATAGCGTCCCCGGTGATATCCTCACCACTCATAAGCAGCAGCACCTGCCTAAGCCTGAGAGCACTTGTGAAGATGCGGGCCTTGTCGACGTGGCCGAGCGCGTGCGTTTGTTCCATGGCGGCGACCGCCTGCTTCGCATTCTCAACAACTGGGTTAAGCAGAGCGTAGGCTTGCCTAAACGTTGTGTAGCCGGAGTGCTCTGATTTGGCGTATCCCAAATCCAAAACCGTTGCTGGCGTCGCCATGCTGGTCAAGTCGTTCGGGTCGTACTGAATATCCTTGATACCAAGGGTCCGGCAGATCGGGATCCAGATCTCGTCGTCAATTGCTGCGGCACGAGCATCGCGCGAGGTCTGGCTCAACATAAAAAGCGTAGAGATATCGCAGTAAGGCGCGACCAGCGATATGAGCTTCTGCGGCCCTGATGCACCAGTCTGCGAGTTCGGCAAGTGCTGATGCTGCGGCGGCGCAGCGGCGGGCTCGGTACGGGCCGGTTTTGCCGGCTCTAAATCCCATAACGACGGAGTCGGCGCTACAGTTGCTGACGGCTCGTCGTCGAATACGACCAGGACATCAGTATCTGCTGCAGCATTGCCCACAGAGGCGGGCCCTGAGCTAAGCACGGGATTGGATGCCCCGACGGGCGACAGCGAGCCCCCGAGTCTAACGGGCGTTAATACCCCGAACTTCAAGTCATCCATTCATGCACTTGGCCCGTCTGAATGCGTTGTTTGTAAGTTCAAAGTAGATAGAGTAGGCCCCGCGGCTTGAGGATCGGCTCCACGGTGTACCCTTGCCTTGCTCCGGCGCTTCACAGAGCGTGGCACGCGGAATGCTTGACGCGCCCTGCCATCGCAGAACTCTATCCGTCGCCAAGTCGCCCCAGCCAAAATTTACTAGAACAAAGGAAAAGTAACGCCTCTCAATGGTATTTGCGGCTTTACTGAACTAATTTCTGGTGCTTTGGCCGTTAATGCCAGTACCACGCTTAGCTAACTTTATCGCTAGCTAACTGTAGCTGGGGAATTCCAATCCCCCCACCCATTACTACCACCACAACCTCACTAAATAGGTAAACAACTGGGCCCAAAAATGGTAGGACAGGCAGCTCAAAAGTACCTTCGTATCTACAACGCAGGCAGTGGCGCGCTCTGGGGCCTTGTGCTTGTGCGCTGGGCTGTTCTGTACCCCCTGGTCGGGCCGGAGTATGTGAGCGAGGGCATTGCACCGTTTTTGTCGTGGGTCCAGACGCTGGCGATACTTGAAGTAGTGCATGCCATGGTTGGCTTGGTGCGGTCAAGCCCCGTAACTGTTGCCATGCAGATTGCCTCGCGGCTCTTCCTGGTGTGGGGCGTTGTGCGCTTGTTCCCGCAGAGCGCCGCGCACCCGGCATTCAGCTCGATGGTGGTTGCCTGGTGTATCACGGAAATGATCCGGTACCCATATTACTGGTCGCAGATGTATGTTTCCACGCCGAAATGGCTCGAGTGGCTCCGCTACAACCTGTTTATTGTTCTTTACCCAGTGGGCGCCTCGTCGGAGTTCTACCTTGCGTGGCGCGCGCTGCCGGCCGCGAACTTCTACCACCCAACCTGGGCTCTGGTAATGAAGCTGGTAATGCTCATCTACCCGCCGTCGTTCTACGTGCTGTACTCGCACATGTTCCGCATGCGCCGCAAGGTGCTTGGGCCTAAACCAGCGGGCTCGGCCCGCCGCACCACCGCCAAGTAACCGGAAATGAAATTAGAAGTTAGTTGTTCTACGCTTTAAATGAGCTCGGAAGCAAGCCGCTCGGCCAGCGCCATCTTCTGTTCTTTTGTCATGGTCGGCGAGTCGCGCGCGCGCTGGAGCTCGCTCATGATATCTTCGAGGTCCCGCGGGGCCTCGCGCAGCTCGGAGTGCGGCCCCTCTTCGATCTCGCCCATCTCGCCCTCCTCGTCGAGAGCATCAAACACGGCGCTGTGGACGAGCCGTTCGACTTCGTCCAATTGTACGACCTCGAATCCGATCTCTTCATACTCGTCAACGGTCTGGCTATTCACCTCGGTCCCGGGTTTGGCAATAGCGAGGCTGATCCCGGGCCGGCCGAGAGCCGACACAAATGACGCCATGTTTGCGTCGACCGCGGGCTTGTCGAACGTGTGAATGTATAGCACCAGCGCGTCGCGGACCTCCCGTGCCTCCGCTGAGGTGAACTCGCTGACCCAGCCTACTGAATCCTCGTATTCATCCGTCCACAGGCCACAGTCGGCGCTGAAGTACTTTGTGGAGAACCGGTGGTTCCTGACGTACCCTGCGAGTGACTCCTCGGGAGGCATTGCCGTATGTATGAGCTTCTCAATGACCTCTCGCTGGCCCGACTCGGGCTCACCGGCTATGAGGATTTTCATGGCTGTAACCGTAAATGACCAGCAAATCGATTAATGCGAGCTCTAAATCAGGTCCAAAACCGCATGTAAGGCTAAGTCGGTAGGCCATCATCCCCTTGCCCTATATAAGACCGGTGCTCTGTAGATAGTCCGTGCGCTAGTTGAATAACTAATGAGTTTGGATTAAGATAGAACAGGTAGAGCTTGAAACGTGTATTGACTGCGTGGTTCCATAGCTTCATAATCTCTCAGCTCTTGGCAAGGTTGAACATAGGGCACGAATATGAGAGCTAAATAACCTACTCAAGCAGAAAAACTGTGCAGGCTGCACAAATTGCACGTGGCTGTAATTGTGGCTGTAATTGTTCATGCGAAGCTGTGAAATACCATAGTGCTATTATCCTAATCAAACCAGACACCCCAGCCGGTCCTGAAATACTCTGCTCTTCACTCCGCTTTCCCTTCAACGCATACGATCACCATCCACCACCACCACCATTTCACTGGAGGTGGACCCTTACCTTAACACCTTCTTACCATGTCGAAGCGGCCGGCCAGCGACGACGATGCGGTGAAGTTTGTCGCGCTTGGAGGAGGCTCGGAGGTCGGGCGCTCGTGCCATATCCTCGAATACAAGGGCAAGACCGTCATGCTTGACGCAGGGGTCCATCCAGCGTATTCGGGAATGGCATCGCTCCCGTTCTATGACGACTACGATCTAAGTAAAGTAGACGTTCTCCTAATCAGCCATTTCCACCTCGACCACGCGGCCAGCCTGCCGTATGTCATGCAGCGCACGGGATTCAAGGGCCGCGTGTTCATGACCCATCCTACCAAGGCCATCTATCGCTGGCTGCTCAGCGATTTCGTCAAGGTGAGCTCGGGCCCCGCCGAGGACGACAACAGCGAGCTGTACTCTGATGAGGACCTGAACGAGTCCTTCAACAAGATCGAGGCCATTGATTTTTACAGCACCATAGACCTCGATGGCATCCGATTCACTGCGTACCATGCGGGCCACGTTCTGGGCGCCGCCATGTACCTCATAGAAATCAGCGGCCTCAAAGTCTTATTTACTGGTGACTACTCGCGCGAGGAGGACCGGCACCTGCACATTGCCGAGGTGCCTCCTGAGCGGCCCGACATACTGATCTGCGAGTCGACGTACGGAACCGGCATGCACCAGCCGCGCGACGAGAAAGAGACGCGACTACTGTCTCTGATCCATTCAACGGTGAAACGAGGCGGTCGGGCGCTGCTCCCGGTATTCGCATTGGGCGGCACGCAGGAGCTGCTGCTGATTCTCGAAGAGTACTGGGATAACCACCCGGAGCTCGAAGGCGTGAACATCTATTATGCGTCATCACTTGCCCGCAAATGCATGGCGGTGTACCAAACCTTCATCAATATGATGAACGACCACATTCGCCAGCGGTTTGCCGAGACTAAGGTGAATCCGTTCAACTTCAAGCACATTACCTCGCTGCGATCGCTCGACAGGTTCGACGATATCGGGCCGTGTGTGATGCTTGCGAGCCCAGGCATGCTCCAAAACGGCGTGTCGCGGCAGCTGCTCGAGCGCTGGGCGCCCGACCAGCGCAACTCACTGATTATCACGGGCTACTCCGTCGAGGGCACGATGGCTAAGCACATCATTACCGAGCCGAGCGACATTGTTTCTGTTTCGAATCCGGAAGTGCGGATCCCGCGGCGAATCAATGTCGACGAGATCTCGTTTGCTGCGCACGTCGACTTCAGACAGAACTCCGAATTTATTGACCTCGTGGCCGCCCCTCATGTGATTCTGGTGCATGGCGAGACCACGAACATGGGCCGGTTGAAGTCCGCGCTGCTCTCGAAGTACGCCAAGCAGAAGGGCACGCACGAGGAAATCAAGGTCTACAACCCGCGCAATTGCGTGGACGTCTCGATCCCCTTCCAAACCCAAAAGATCGCTCGCACCGCTGGAGCGCTCGCGAGCCGGGACCCTAAACCCGGCGAGTTCGTCAGCGGCCTGCTGGTTCAGAACCAGCGCGATTTCAAGCTGAGTCTTGTCACCGAGGCTGACCTCCGCGAGTACACAGGCCTCGGGACCTCGACCGTGATGGAGAAGCAGTCCGTGGTTGTGGATGCGGTGCCTGATTTGGTGCGGTACCACCTCTACAACATGTTTGGCGACGACCTCGCGGATGTGTCACCCACGCACTGGACGGTGATGGACAGTATCAGCGTCACATTCGACGGCAAAAACATCTACTCTGTCCAGTGGGAAGGCGGCGAGCTCAACGACATGTTTGCCGACAGCATTCTGGGTGTGCTGCTCGGTGTTGACTCCTCGAAGGCCTCGGTCAAGCTTTCCACAAAGGAGGCCCACAGCCATGGCGAGCACGCTCATGGTAAGCAAGATAATGGTGAGGCCGACCATGCTCACAGTGTCCAGGCCGTTGGCGAGGGCCGTGGTCTGACCCGCACTGCGCAGCTTTGCTCGCTGCTGGTCCCGCACTTTGGAGACTCGTTCACGTTTGACGAAAAAGCAGATCCCCCGACAGCCACAGTTGCAATCGACGGAAACTCCGCGCTCATAGATTTCAGCGCGATGTCTGTTGAGTCGACGAACACCACGCTGAAGCAGCGGGTACAGCATATCCTGGGGCTCTGCGCCAGCATTGTCGACCCATTAAGTGGCAAGCGGCGGGAAGATAGGGACGAGACCAGCATCGCTCTTGGTGAGGTCAAGCAAGAGGTAAAAGCCTAAGACCTGCTGAAAATCAAAGCTACGAACTTGACGAAATTAAGTCGATCAACTCGCCGGGGGTGTAGTTTTTTTCTTATGTACCTTATTTAAATGTTTTCAATAATGATGCGCTTGATGTCGCTAAGAGTGGCCTCCTTCGCGAAGATCTTTTTTGTCTCGGCCTTCATCATGACCTTGAACTCGTTCGGCAGAACTTTGTGCTCGAAGTCGAAGTCGGGCTCCGACGCAAGAGCTTGAGTGACCGCGTCGGAGAACTTGGCAGGGTGCGCCGTGGAGAGCACGATATGCGAGAGCTCGGTGCCCTTTGTTTGCTGCTCAAGCAGCGCCGCATGGATACCAACAGAGGTGTGGGGGTCGGCAACATACCCAGGGTACAGCTCTTTGAAGGTCAAGCGCATGGCTCTGGAGGTATCTTCGTCGGATGCGTGCTGCGAGCTAAACGTCTCCTGAGCCTTCTTGAGAACCGCGGGAGGCACTTCGAATGAGCCCTGCGACTTGAGCTGGTCCATCCATCCGCGAACGATCGAACCGGCCTCCTTATTATTGCCGTTGGCAATGGTAGCGCGCGCCGCGCTCCACAGAAACCGCTCAAAGTTGCTCGAGACAAGGATGTCCATAGCTGGGGACAGCGTAGCATGGACTTCGGCATCCTTCACGTAGGAGCCCGACTGAATGAAGCGGTGAAGGATGTCGTTTGCATTAGTTGCAATTACAAGATCGATGGGGAGACCCATCTGCTTGGCGTAGTAGCCGGCAAGGATATCGCCGAAGTTGCCGCTGGGAACCACGAACCGCACGACCTCTCCCTCGGGGGCCAGCGCGAAGTAAGCGCGAAAGTAGTAGGTGATCTGAGCGAGAATGCGCGCCCAGTTGATCGAGTTGACAGCACCAACATGGTACTTGTCGTTGAACTCGCGGTCAGCAAACAGCTGCTTCACAATATCTTGGCAGTCATCGAACGTTCCGGGCACAGAGATCGTGTGCACGTTCTTGTTGAGCACAGTGGTCATTTGCTGCTCCTGGATCGGCGACACGCGGCCCGTCGGGTACAAAATAAACACCTCAACGTCTTTCTTGTTGCGCAGCCCGTAGATCGCGGCAGAGCCCGTGTCGCCGGACGTCGCACCCACTACAGTGATGGTCTCGCGGGCCGAACCTTCCTTTCCAGCATTGCGGCGGGTCAAGAAGTACTCGAAAAGGTTACCCAAAAACTGGAGCGCCACATCCTTGAACGCGTATGTGGGCCCGTGGAACAGCTCAAGCACATAAAGGTTTTTCTCTTTGTTGAGCTCGTCCACCGGCGTGATCTGGCTATGGCGGAATGTGGAATACGTTTTGTTGACAAGATCCTCGAGGTCTGAGCGAGGGATCTCCTTCTCTGAGATGTACAGCGACATGATTTCTATCGCCAGCTCCTGGAAGCTGTAGTTCGCCCATTTTGTGAGAAAGTCGGCGGGGGGCTTGCTCGCCCTCTCCGGAAGATAGAGGCCTCCATCCGGCGCAAGACCCTCAATGATGGCGTGTTCAAATGACACAGGTTCGTCGGACGAGCGCGTGGAATAATATTCAAACGCCATATCTGAACTCGAGAAGAAATACCGGTATGGAGACTATGACTCTACACATGGTGCGGTGCTTTTCGCGGACCGACGTCACGTGAGCTATATGCCGTCGTACTTAGCGCGTGCCAACAGCCAGCCCATAACAGTCCACGGTGAACAAATGGATATGGTCTATATATATATCGTGGTTAGATATGGCTAATATTACAGCGGCATACGGCGTCATGAGTGCTTGCTTAAGAATAAGTGTAGGCTTTGATTGAGCAACTCCTCGTTGTAGAACGACGAGTGTCGCGCAGCTTCCTCGCTGAAGCGGCGGTCGCAATAAATAGTCTTGAGGTCGCGGGCCTGCGAGGCCGTCCACTTGTCCAAAAACGTGATGGGGTCTTTGCTCAGCTCGCTGTAGAAGTCGTGCTGGTGGGAAAGCAGGTTGAGCGCCTGCACGTCCTGCAGTAACAGGTCCTCCAGCTTGTTGATCGGGCCGGTGTCGTTCTGCCACGAGTTCAGCATCACAAGCAGCTCGCTGCGCAAAGGATGGTCCACCTGAATCGGCACATCGAACGCAATGTCTCTGTTGCCAACGTTCTCCCCCGGGTTGATCTCGTAGTCGATCGTGATCGGCTGCCGCGGCGACAGGTGCGGCCCCAGCAGCTCGACGAGCTGCGGGAACGGGATTTTCTCGCGCTTGAACAGGTTGAACAGCGGCCCATTGCACTTGATCATCCGCTTCTCATCCACGTCCTGCAGCTTGTGAAACCGAATGTACTGCCACAGCGACACCACCGCTCCGGGCTTCGATTCCTCGGTCACGCCGAGAATGTTGGCCAGCTGCGGCGAGAGCTTGAACTTGTCTGGGTACTCCTTCAGCTGGATCTGGATGTGCGCCCTCACTGGCGTATTGCCGGGCCGCTTCACATCAAGGCCGTCAAAGTCAACCCGCTGCTCGGGCGGCACGCACGATTCGTGCCATTCTACGACTTCCTCATCACTGTTGCTGCTGCTTTGGTTGCTATCGCTGCCGCCTTTCTCGCCGGGCGTCTCAGATCGCGCCTCAGCACCGGGTGACGCCTCTACGCCATCAACAGAATCCGGCTTAACGTCCTCGGCGGTCGTCTCGACGCCCTCCATCTTGTCGTCGTCGCTGCTGTGGTTCAGCTCCACAATCACCGACGTGATCATCGAGCTGAACGCGCGGCTCTTGTCGGGGTCTTCATTGACTAGTCGGCCCTCGATGCGAAGAACCCAGTGAGGCTTACTGCCGTCGCGGAAAAGGGGCGTGCCCTGCTGCCACTCCTGGTTGAACACGCTGCTCGATATGAAGATGCGCAGCGTCTCGTTTTTCCGCATGCTGCGGCCAATCATGTCTTGGAGGTCGAGCCTCTTGCGCTGCACCAAGGCGTCGAGGTTCGACTCGACGTCCTGCATGCGCTGAAACAGCTCTGCATCAGGCAGCTTCTTCAGCACCTTGGGCTCGAGCGTCCTGTCCGTGGGTTTCCGCTTGTTCTGCCACTCCATTTCCGGGGAAATCCACACACACGCTCGATCGAACCGGATCGGTGAGATCCTCCTTGACATGTGGATGACAAATTATATACTGGATACGTTTAGTGGTGGCGGCACCCGCTACGTCTATCCTTATAAAGTGTGAGCAGGCCTGGCAGGCTGGCAGCTCGAGCCAGCGGGGGGATAGAAATCCGCTGTGAATGAAAGGATTGCGGCTGGGCCGTATTGATAGCGAGACTAAGACCCCTTGGCAAGTATCTAGCAATAAAATTGAAGCATTAACATTATATAAATAGTTGAACAAGCATATTTGACATGCATTCACGGGGACGCGCGGAATACGATCTGGCGCTGCTGGCGGAACTGAAGTGTATCGCGTCGCTCCATTACATGCAACGCCATATCTAGCGCAAACTTGCTGAATTCATACCGGCCATTCACAAACTCACGCACAAGCGTGTTGTACGGCGTGTGCCAGCCAACAGGCAATCGTTGCTTTAGCTTCTCTTCCACCTTTGAGACCTCGTCCGAAACTTCGCGGCTGTGGACATCTTGGCCTATAGCGTTTACCGTGGACGCATCGAATAGACGAATTGCTTCTCTAACATGCTCCTCGGTAGCCACGGGCTGTAAATAGAGCTTGGCAATTGACTCCGCGATACGAATCATGGCCTCAAGCTGGCGAACCGTAACGGGAACTGATGATCTGACGTTCGTGTGCAGCTCCTGCTCCCGATTCTTCTTGCGAATCGAGACAAAATGCGACACCAGCAGCTCGGCGGCACCAGGCGACAGCCGCGGCGCAACCTTGGCTCGACAGTACTCGACATACCGCTGCATCTTAGCAAGAGGAATCTCGCCTTCTTCCTCCGCCGCCACGGCTTGACCAGGCTGGCCACCATGCAGCTGAGTATTGAGGACATGGCGTGCAATGCTCCGATCCCGCTCGCGATTGTGCTCATCCTTAATGATGAAAATCATATCGAACCGGGACAGAATTGTGGTCTGGAAATCAATGTTCTCTCCAGGGCTTTTCAAGTCATCGTAGCGACCAAACAGTGGGTTTGCAGCCGCCAGAACGCTCGTTCGCGAGTTCAGTACTGTGGTTATGCCGGCCTTGGCAATTGAGATCGTCTGCTGCTCCATAGCCTCGTGGATGGCAACGCGATCCTCCTCCCGCATTTTGTCGAACTCGTCAATGCACACAACGCCGCCGTCAGCTAGCACCATGGCACCCCCCTCGAGATAGAAGTCCCGAGTCGTAGGATCTCGCTGCACCGATGCGGTGAGACCTGCCGCAGACGATCCCTTGCCTGACGTGTAGATGGCGATGGGGGCTACTTTTTCAACAAACTTCAGCAGCTGTGACTTTGCGGTTCCGGGGTCGCCGAGTAGAAGCACATTAATGTCGCCACGTAGGCGGATATTGTCGGGAAGTAAACGCCGGGAACCTCCCATTAACAGACAGGTGATTGCCTTTTTGATGTCGTCGTGACCATAAATACTTGGGGCAATGCTGTTGGCAAATACATCGAGAAGATTTGGTGTCCGCGACATACTAAGAAACTCCTCTTCCTCCTCCTCACTGAACCGCGCGTTATCGCGCGTTTGCTGGCCGGAGCTCAGCTTCAGTCCCACCACGCGCACGTAAGGATTGCGAATCGCAACCGCTCCCGGAGCCTTCACGCGATTCTGGTAGATAGAGTAGATCCCGAGAATGGTTGCTCGCGTACCAGGAATAGCCTGGTTCGTCAAAGAGCGGTCTACCGTAAGGAGGATGTTACGGGGCAGCTCACCAACAGGTACATCCTCAGGACTCTCCTGGAGTTTCAAAACCTGCTGGTCAACGAACCGCGATTTGTCGTGAACCACAACGTACGGATTGGGCGGGCACTCGTTGGCACGGCCCGTTACTGTTTGGGACTGGCACTTGCTGGGGATCTGCGTACCGCCAAACCCGCCGTTAACGTCCACTTGCATCATGTGTCGGCAGTTCCGGCACATAATTCGAAGGTGGGTAGCTTTCGACGAGAGCGGCGACGCGCTGATAACGATACCAGGAACGCGCACAAGCTTCGAGATGTAGCTTGCGTTCAATTCCCGGATTGAAGTGGGGTTACGCGAAGATCTCAGAATGACCTGTATCCCAGTTGGCATCGATCTTGGCGCGCCGTTGTCGCCTGCATACGTGTTGTCTACCGGCGGGTTCCCAGCCTCGCCATCCACCTCCGCCGCGGTCCTAGTTGATTCGTCTCGTTGGCCTGCATTCCCGCTAGTCGCTTCGTCATTAAGGGCGAACACAATGCGCTTAGCTACGTTGAGCGTGGCATTTTCGAATAGCGGGAGTATTTCTGCAGGTTCCTCGGAGATCCGGTTACCTAGCTCTTCATCGAATGCAAGGACATGGGCAACGTCTACATCGAGCACATACTTGCGCATAAGGACATTCTCGCGCAGCTGGTCACGGTAAATGTAGGTGTTCCCTGTGTAGAATCCGAGAATGAAGCTGCGGAACCGATTCTCGACCTCCGAGAACGGCGCTCCCTCAGACGTTTCCTGGTCGTCTCTTCCGGGTAGACCGACGCTGGTGGTAAACACCCGTGCCTGGTCGAACGACATCGTACTTTCAGACAGAAGTTGCGCTGTCGGTGTTGAAAGTTGTGGACGGTGTGTGTGAGTGTATCCGAGTCGCGTCCGGGAGGGAGGTTTTCCCCTTTCCCCTAATTAGTGGCGGTCAAGGGTTTCGCCAGCGAGATCCCAACCTGGAAGCGACGCGTTGCACCAAGAGTCACTGCGGCTCTGTTACACCTAAGTCGTAGCTTTTTCCATGGCCGGGGAGGAGCCGACGCGTGGGGCCGACCTCCAAACCCTCTGCCCTGTAAATAGTCCCACCTACTCACGCGCCCCATCAGGTGGCCGCCGATCATCATCTTGCTCACTTCCCAGCATTCTCTTTTTGCCACAAACAAATATCCGCACGCATCCATGTCAATTCACTCGCCCGAGTCTTTCGAGCACATTGCTGAGGATGAGGCCGGCGTGTTCCCGCGCCAGGCGCTCATTGACGAGCTGGAGGGCAACGGCGTGAGCGCCGGCGATATCCGCAAGCTGAAAGAGGCGAACTTCCACACGGTTGCGTCGGTTGCGTTTGCAACGCAGCGCAGCATCACGGCCGTGAAGGGCATCTCCGAGCAGAAGGCCCTCAAGCTCCAGGAGGCGGCGTACGGGCTCGTGCCGATGGGCTTCACGACTGCGGCCGAGACGTTCATGCGCCAGGAGCAGCTGCTCACCATCACCACCGGGTCGAAGTCGCTGGACGCCATTCTCCACGGTGGCATCGAGACCGGCTCGCTGACCGAGATCTACGGCGAGTTCCGCACGGGGAAGTCGCAGCTGTGCCACCAGCTCGCGGTGACGTGCCAGCTGCCGATGGACATGGGCGGCGGCGAGGGCCGGTGCCTGTACATCGACACCGAGGGGACGTTCCGCGCCGACCGCATCCGCTCAATTGCAATCCGCTACGGGCTGGACCCGGGGGACGCGATGAAGCAGATCGCGTACGCGCACTCGTACAACAGCGACCACCTGCTCAAGCTCATCGACATGGCGCCGCAGCTCATGGCGCAGACGCGCTTCGCCATCATCATCGTCGACTCGATCATGGCCCAGCTCCGCACCGACTACAGCGGCCGCGGCGAGCTCAGCGCGCGCCAGACCCACCTGGCGTCGTTGCTCCGCAAGCTGCGCAACCTCGCCGACGAGTTCGGCGTCGCCATTGTGTATACGAACCAGGTGGTTGCCCAGGTCGACGGCATGTCGTTTGCGCCGGACCCGAAGAAGCCGATCGGCGGTAATATCATGGCCCACTCGTCGACCACGCGCCTGCAATTCCGCAAGGGCCGCGCCGAGCAGCGCATCTGCAAGATCTGCGACTCGCCCTGCCTGCCGGAGAGCGAGTGCCAGTTTGCTATTTATGAGGAGGGCATTGATGACCCCCGCGAAAAGGAGGCCGTTGATATCGATAACTAGTCTAGGCGTTAATCTTCTGGCATGCCTAATTGTGATTAGAGCGCGAAATTTAGTCTTGCTGGTTTCTTAATTTATGTACTGATGATCGGTATATGAACACTAGTTGAGGCGCACATGCCTCCGTCGACGGAAGCTTAGCAGACAACCGCGACGATGGATTATGAGTAGATGCGATAATGATACGGACATACTTAACAGGCACAACTGAGGGTTGCTACGGGAAAAGCTACCTTCGAGGGGCAGGAAGCGCTTTGACGGTGTCGTTGAACTCGCGAATCTCCACGGCACATGTTGTTTCGCGGCACAGCTCGCGGCGCTGGCTCTCTGGAAGCTTGGGGAAGAACTCAACGCCCACGGCCCGTTCAATCGCATTCACAGGCACCTTGAACGACTCAAGCGGCACCAAGTTGCTGATAGGCTCGTTGGGCAGCACGAACGCGCCCACGGCGGCACCATTTCGCGGCAGGCTCGGGCTGATTGGGTTCTCGCCAATCAGGATTTTGAAGAAGTGCGTGGGCACCGCGACGTTGGGCGGGTTGCCGATGACCTCGTATTTAACAACCCACTTGTTCGTCTCGGGGTCCTTGCGCGGCAGATACAATGGGCCGGTCACAACCCGCACCGAGTTGTACTTGTCCGTGAGATTACGCGCGAACCGCTCGAAGTGCGCCCAGTAGTCACGATTGAACCCCTCGCCGACCTGAGGCGCCATGTTTGTGAGATAGAACGTTTCGTTCATCGCCTGCTGAGAAAACTTGGCATCTGCGGCGGGTGCCTGGTGCCCGCGGTCGTAGCCGCTTCGGAAGTAGTCCGCCAAGCGCGCTCGGAACGGCTGCGGTATCTGGGTATCCTCCATGAAATGCGAATTGGAGCGGTCGCCGCCGCCTGCATTCCGCGATTGGGCAGTCAGATGCTCAATAACCCACGTCGGGTTGCGCAGCGCACGGTCGTAACAGCTAACAAACTCAGAGCGCGTCTGAATATCGTGGATTGGAATTGGGTAGCCATAGAGCCCAAAATACCCGGCGGGGTTAACATCGCCTGTGGCGGGGGGCTGGCCTCGAGGTGGAGCCAACACGGGGGCAGAGACAGTCTGCGCTGGCGCCGCAGTAGCAGTTTCTTTTTTTCCAGAGCCTCCAAACCACATGCTACTGAAATTTGTTTTGATCCAACCGCCCAGATGAGATAATAATGGCTAGATGTCAGAACGCGCAGTAGGGTTGCTGACGCGACTCGTAAGGCGCACGAGTGGAGGGTATGTAAACCAATGACAATCCATGCATTGATCTTGAGACGCAGTAAAAGTTTCGGGGGAGACACCTAGTGTACAAGTACTAATATTTGATATGTACGTTAATTTTATGGACACGGCTCAGACAAACGACTTCAGTGTGATCTCGCCTTCATCGTCATCCTCACCATCATCACTATAATCCTCGTCGTTGTACTCTTGGCTCGAGCTCACTAGCAGACCCTGGAGGACTGACCGGTCATCCGGATTCATGCTTTGAACCGTCTGCTTGAACTGTGGCGTGTGGCGCGTCACCAATTGCAGAAGCTTGCCGCAAGTGTACGACTTGCGCTGACCTGGCGTTAGCCAGCCTTCATCGCTCTCCAGCCTTAGCAGGCTTGGAATCACAAATGCCAGCGCTTCAACTGTTCCTTGCGCCATGGCGAAGGTCGTAAGGGCTTCACTTGCACCTTTCGGTAGGACGGGCCCAGCTTTGCTAGCAGAACCGCTGAGGACGACCATGGCAGGAAGACAGGCATACGCAAATGCTTCACCCACTTTCGAGTCTGCACAAACGGTGAGCACCGCATTTATGCAATTGCTCGCCGTAAGTGCCTCCTTCAACTGCAACTCAGTTGGCTCATCCGCCTCAATCAATGCCATTGTAGCTGATGCAGCTCTCGCTCCGAATCTAACCACCTCTTGGAGAGCTTTTGCGCCACTAAGGCTGTCGTAATTCGTGCAAACTATAGCGGTGCTGATCAGAAGCGATTCAGACGTCGACTCCACATCTACAGCCCTCTTTAGCGAGAACGTCAACGCATCGACAATAAACGCCACATCGCGATGTTTCACCTGCACAGCAAGAATCTCGAGCAGCCTTTTGAAGCTAACGGCGGCAACCCCAGCCTGGTAGTGGTTCACTTCTTCGAAAATCTTCAAAAGGCATATCCACAGGTCGGTTTGAATGACTTCCCGAAACACCTGCGCAATATCAATCAGTGCATCGAGTGTATAGCGCAGCAGATCTAGTTGTTCGTGAGTGAGTTTGTTGGCAGTGCGGTGAGGCGCAGAGCTGTCAAAAAGCTGGGGAAACAGGTTCCTGAGCGGCAGCATGGCCACCTTAAGAATCTCGATAAGGGAGTCGACACTCTCATCGTTCTCTATCTGGCCGGTGGCCAGGCTCCTGGCAATGCTTACCACTGCTGTTTGCTCCTCTGGTGACCCCAATAGCATGGTGCGATATAGTGTCGCCAAAGTCTCTTCGAAGATACCCTCGAAGCCATGCAGCGCGCGTGTGGTCACTTGCGGAACCAGGATCTTTTCCAGCGTTTGCAGAATATAGAGCCTGCTGTTCACTTGGCTCTTATTGAGGAACGCATCGATCGCTGCATAGTCGCTTTGGTCAGATGACGACGCCGAAACAGGCGTCAAAGCAGAGCGTTTAATGGACCGAGAGGAAGGTGAGGACGACGGAGAGATGCTCAATGATTCCATCAACGCTTCAAAGCAGAGTCCATACAATATCGCCATGAGATCAGTGTCGTTGGTCACCAACGAGCCATTTCCGTCCACGGCATCTGCATCTGCATCGGCATCAGCATCACCAGCACGAGCCTCACGAACTGGAGTTGCTAGTGCATTTATAATATCCATGCGAGACGATTTGTGGACAGGAATTAGAAGAAGCTTACGCTGGCTCGCCTTCACTTGATCCACAGACAACAGAAGAGAGGTCGAGCTCCATTCATCCTCTCCTGTGGAGGCATAAGTCCCATGCTCTCGAAGTATATCAATCCAGAGAGGTACAATTTTGTCTCTGACGGGCTGGATAATCTCCCTAAGGTGTGGTTTATCCGCCGAATGAATATCGATTTGTGCCCAGACTCTGAGTACTGCCATCCTCAGCACCGCCGCGGCATCGGGGCCAAGCTCAACAGATCCCAGTCGGAAGGCAGCGCCTGAGACGATCGAATCCAACGAGTCGCTCAAAATTTTGATCAGCCGGGCGAGCTTATCCTTGGCCTTGATCACGTTTGAGCTCATGAAGGTTCCGCAAGTCTGCAATGCAGCTAGCGCAAGTCCAGGGGAGCTTTCTTTTCCAAATGCCGGCGAGAGCGCACTCAAGATCTGCATCTGGAATTGCTCCAAGAGTGAGATCTGGGGGAAGTCTGGGTCTTTTTGATCGCCGAGAAGGAGAATGAGCTCATTAAGCAACGCAAGGCCTGTATACTGCATGGGCAACACCTGCGAGGTTGCCGCAGAAAAGGCAATCTTTACAATATCACTCACCGACCGGGTCGTGCTTGAACGAGCTCGGTCTTCAGGCTCTTTAGGGGCAAGATCAATGCGGAGCAAAGATAGCAGCAACTCAAGCGCAAACACACGCGCCTCCCAGACAAACTGCTCGGTGCTTGAGTCATCGACTTGCACACCTAAAGAGACATCCTCGTCGGCCGCAACGGCATTGGGTGTATTTATCGTGTCCGGATTACCGTCTTTGGAAGCCGCTTGCTCCTGGCGCTTGGGCCGAAGAACCGCGTCAAGCCTCTGGGTGAAGTAATAGCGAGGCCGCATCACCACGGCTTGCAGGCGGTGGATCCACAGGGCTGTTCCCTGGGCGTCGCGACTGGTCTGCTCCATCCAGGTGGCAAAAAGCAAGCGCAAAGGTTTGCTGTGTGGATGTCGGTCCAGCAATAACCACAAAGCCTCCTCAAGACCGCTTCCTGCTATGGTGAAGATGGACCGCGCTGACAGCCGCATCAGCATGAGCAAGCCGTTGATCATAGCTTGGATCTCGACTGCCTCTGAGTTTTGGTTCACGGCGATGTCGCGCCAACGGTGGATGATTAACATCCAATTGACACCGTGTCGAGCATAATAGTAGAGCTCTATAAAGCTCTTCCAAGCCACCGCTCTAACTTCGGCACTAGTAGAATCCTTGATCTGGTCGGCAAGTCGGGCCAGGGTGCGGAGAGACGTTTCTTGGCCGGGGGTCGATAAATCTGGCCCCAGACTCGACACAAGGGCAGCCAGACAGCGCGCCACCTCCATTTCAAATAGCCGGCTGTTATTGTGGCTTTCCAATAAAAAGTTGAGGCTGACGACCTTCAACACAGACTTCACGAACCTCTGTTCCACTAATTTTGATGTTGTCAGTGTGTGCCTAAGGCTTTCCAAAACCGCGAGGTGGACCTCGGCGGTTGGGTCCGCGGCCAGCGGCATGAGCACCTTGTACATAGCCTCGAGCAGAGCAGGCTGCGACCTCACACCTGCCACGAAGCCAAGGGCTAGAATCTCGCCGCTGCGGGCCGAGGCATCGTTATTGTTCTTGACGATCGACTCCAACAGCTCTTTGACTAGAGACGTCAATAATTGAGCGGACGTCGATTCTATGGCCTTTGCCAGAAGCCCAGCGCTCTCTGCGGCTAATTGCCGGACATTAGGGTCATTGTTTCGAACCAAATGCTTGACTATGGCAATCACAACGTTTATCTCTCGGTCCTCGGCGGTAACTTGAACTGAGAGCGTCTGCTTGATGAGTCTGGCGATGTTGTACGTGATTGCATATTGCCGCGGGGACCGATTGGTAGCAACCGTATTCTCAGCATTGACTAGGATGCTGTCCAGGACACTCTCCTGGATCCGGTGAGGCTGCAAGGGAAGCAGCCGGGATGCTACGGATATGGCAGTGTCGACCACCGCGGTGTGTATGTCAAGCGGTAGCGGCTCTTCTGGGCTCACGCGGATGAGGAAGCTGTCAATGTCATGCGAAAAAGCTCGGGTAGCTTGGCCAGCGTCGGCAAGGCCGTATTCTGTGGCAATCCTTGGCTCATAGATAACCTTGTAGTCTCCGACCTGAGCGCCAGATCCCGAAGCGCCTCCACTTGGCGTGCCAGCGCGGGCTGGCACCGATACCATTGCCGACTGAACTTCAACACCCACCTCCTTGGAGTAGTTTGCAGGGCTGGAGATATGCGCGATATACTTCATCAACAAACTGGAAGGGTAGACATCCGAGTGCTCCACCTGCAGCAGCAGGTCGTAGCTTTGCAGGAGCCGGCGGCGGAGAGCCAGGTCCGAGGGGTGACTCTCTACAGCGGTCCACACGCCATGCAGAATGCGGCCTATACGTTTAGACACGTCAGCGGTCAAGAGAACCCGGTTGTGGGCCATGAACGCAACCAAAGCAGTCAAGGCGCGCTCTACAAATGGCTGCCAGCGGCATGCGTCGGGCGACAAGTGCGACTCCCACATGAGCAAGAATTGCGGTAACAGCGGCCGCACCAAGGTGGGTCCCAGAGCCATAATTCCAGAGAAAAGAGTCCACGCCACCGAATAGTTACCAAAATCTTCGCGGCTTTTGACCAAGCGGGCCCCAATATGAAGCACCTGGGCATTCAGGTCGACGTCTCCATATAGCGGGAAGTGGCGGCCCTCGGCGATCATGGTGCTCAGCACATACGCAAGGGCCTGGCGCTGGCGGGCCGGCGCGCCCTCGGCCTCGAGCTGCTTCAGGCAGAGCTGAATCGTCGGCATGAGCAGCGACGGCGAGTTGCGCACAACGACCACTATGCACTGCACGACCTCAGAGAGAATGGCGGGGCCAGTTATGTTCGATCCCATGTTGTTCAAGACGAGGCCGAGCGATACCTGGTGGATCGGGTCTGCGACCGGCAGCACGGCGCCCCCCAGCTCGGAGGCGATGCCGCTCAGGCAGTGGAGGGTGGAGGTGATCTGAGGCTTCTGGGACGAGATCTGCTTTGTTTTCACCTTCTGCCGCGGCGCGTCGGGGGCGTGCACCGCGCTGCCCAGCAGTCGCAGCAGGACCCCCAGCGCGTCGAGCCTTGCGCGCTCGCTCACGAGCTTGTGGCGCAGCAGAACGGTGATAACAAGCCTGTGGGAGATCGTGACGTCCAGCTGCAGCAGCAAGGCGGCCATCCACTCGTTGAACTCGACGGCCAGAGTGGGTCCACCGGGCTGCTTTTCGAGCATGTATTCCAATAAGTAGACCAACCCGTCGACCCGGTGAAGCTGGCGCACTTCATAAGCATCCCGCGGGCTCAGAGCCTTCAGTGTCAGCGCAACAGCGCCCTCAAGCTCGAGACGGAATCCCCGCGTAGAGTGGTTCAGCAGGGCCGCTCCATAGCAGCGGGCCGCGGCGTGCCGTACCTCAGAGTAGGCTGAGGCGAGGCCGAATTTGTTGGTTAAGGTGTAAAGCGAGTCCAGCTTTCTGCCCAGCGGCTTACCCGTCGAAATCGACAGCAAGGCCGACAGCATGTTGAACCCGCGCTCGACGCCCGTGGCATCGATTTCAAACCCGTCGGCGGTCTCGATGATGCCGCGCACAAGCTTCGAGGCTTGCTTGGCGGTAGCCTCGTCCACAGAGTCGACGGCAGACTGCTCAAGCGCCCATATGAGGGTGTTGCGGTACCGCTTTGTTTCGTAGTCCGTGGGCATGATCTTGAGCGATTCAGTGCAGATCACAAAGACGTTGGCGGTCATTTGCCGCATGCTGTACCGCATGTGCTGGGACAGATGGCCGAGGCCGGCAATCGCCAGGTGCTTCATTGGGTTGTACCGATACTCGCGGCGGGCGTCGACCATGCGGATCAGCAACCCGAGCAGATCCAAGCAAACACTCTCGGAATCCGGCTGCTCGTAGATGGCGGTGATGAGCGAGCCCAGCGCTCTCCGCGTGGCGTGCGACTGCGACTCCGGGTTCCGCACCGCAAGAAGCCGGAGCACCAGCTTCAGCACATCGTACGCTTCCGCAGCGCTGTTGGGTGTCGATCGAACATAAGTCGATGCATCGCAGAGCCACCGAAAGACCTCCTGGGGCAGCGAGTCGGCCGGGGAATCCTGGTTAAAGCTCGGCACCCCCATTTTGAGGCTCCAGCTATAATGTTTACCTTTTAGCCTCGATCACGCTGGGGTTGTGTTGTCAACCCTTCCTCCTTAGTTGAACCCTCTCTCTCTAGGTTGCCCACCGCACCACCACCTCCTACCTAAGCTCAGCAGCTCCTCCCAAGGGGAAGGGTGACCCTCCGCCGCCACACCACCGTGACAGCTCAGGCCGTGCGCGACGCCTTATTGCCAGTGACCGGCTTTTGTGGCTCGTTTGTGCCCGGGGCAGGGGTCTTTTCTGGTTCGCACGACGTTATGGGAGGAACGCCTGAGCAGCCGCGCGTGACCCTCTACCCCACACCATTCTTTTTACGTACGCGATTTGTTCGTACATTCCGCGCAATTTGTCCCAGTGCCATTCGTCGCAAATCCAAGCATCCGAGATCTCGAATCTCGCAACTGGTTCAAGACAAAGGAACACCACGGGTCCCCAGAATTCATCGGCCGATCCGTCTCAGAGAGTGGGGCTTCGCAGCGAGTACGCCTGCGGGAGCTATATTTGTTCTTGACTCATTGGTCCGCGTGTTTCCCAATCTGCTCCACACCCCGTACAGCCGCCCCTGATCGCTGTGCGGAAGGATTGTAGGTCCAATCAGCCCTTTTTTTTCGCGTGATAAGATTCACCCATGCAGCGGCAGATCAAGGCATGTACGCACTGCCGCCAGCACAAGGTTCGTTGCGATGCCTCGGTATGCTTTCCGAAGCCGTGTTCTCGCTGCGTCAAGTTTAGTCTCCAGTGTAATGTCGATCAGAACTTTAAGCCCCGCAAGGGCGGGCAGGTAGAGCTGTTGCGCGAGCACCTTGCCAAGATGCAAGAACAGCTCGACCACTTCAACAACGGGGCGGCGGGCCGGCCATCCACGCCGCCGCCTGCCATCGGCGAGGTGCCTCGCAAGAAGGCGAAGGTGGATGCTGCCCCAGCGGCCAAAGCGCCCGAGCCGCTGGACGATGATCAGGAAGAGGACGTGCAGCAGATCAAAGCGAATGTTGCTGAGCGCATGGCGGCTGGCGGCCGCATCGAGCCGGCTCAGGGCCCGTTCTACCTTGAGGCGGTCTCCATCGACTCCGCCAAGTCGGCCGAGCTGCATGATAGATTCATCTCTGACTTCTGGCCCTATATACCGATATTCGAGAGCAATAGTGCTGGCGAGCTGTACGCCCGCAGCGAGCTGCTGTTCTGGGCGGTGATGACCACCGCTGCGCTGTCAGAGCCGACGTCCGAGCTTTACCTGTCGTTTGTTGAGCCGCTGAAGCGGCTGGTCGCGCGAAAATGCCTGCTCGAGACGACCCGGTCGAGCAGTGTCGTTCAAGCGCTCCTCGTGCTATCGAGCTGGCCGCTGCCGGCGGAAAAGATGCTCGAGGATGCGACGCCGCGGTATTTGTCGCTGGCACACAGCATGGCGCTCCAGCTCGGCATGCACAGAGGCAAGTTCATCTATGAGTTTTCCCGGAATCAGCAGCTCATGCCCAATGCCGTGAAGTGGCGGTCGAGAACTTGGGTCTCATTGTTTATCTCGCACAAACTCACGTCGGCGTCATATGGACTCCCGGCAAGCATGCCGGTGGACTTTATAATCGACCATGTGGCCCGCGGCGAGAGAACGTACGAGCTGCCGCGACGGATTGTGGCCCTCGTACGACTCACCACGTTCTATTCGAAGATGATGGCAATAATGGGCGGAAATCTCCAGTCCGAGGATGGCCTGGCCGACCCGAACTCGCGATGCCCGTTGCTTCTGATTCTGCGGGCCGACCTTGATGCGCTGTTCAAGCCCGACATCGACTTCCAGGATCCGGTAATTCATATTGGGTACCTGTACATGCGCTGCACCTTGGACAGCTTCGCGTTTTTGCCAGAGACCCCCATGACGCAACAGAGTGAGTTCATCACCGATGCTCACCAGACATGCACGCGGATCGTGACCGTGGTCCGGAAGCTTGTGGGAGAGCGGCGGATTATGGAGTTTCCAGCACTGATTAGGCAGGCAACGTCATTCAGTGCGTTGCTGCTGTTCCGTCTGCAACTCCTACCGCAGCTCCCTGAGCAGTACGTGTCAAGCGCACGAGAGTCTGTTGTTACGATTCATCGTCTATTCAGGAATATCTCCTCAAGCTGGCTTGAGCCATATGTGTCGAACGATATCTCGCGCATCGCAAAGATTCTGGAAAGCTTGAATCATGTTGTTATTACCCGCCCGGAAATGCTAAGCTCGCGGCGAATCATGAAGCACATGCGCTCTCACTTGACGTTCTCATTGTTTTACGAGCTCGTGTACATCATCCACGAGGCTCGCCGACGTAACACGCGGCAGGCAAATGGCAGCGATGGTCCGGATCCAAAGACAACTACCATTCAGGGTAACGCTCGAGCTGTGCGAGCAATACAGGACCGTCCGGAGACTCCAGATAGCGGAGAGCAGTCGCCGACCTCATCAATTGAAGCGAGCCAAGATTCGATCAGCCCACTAAACAGCGGCATGCACTCAATGATCCAGGGTCAGGAGATCGCGAGGATGCGAAGCATGCACCCGCTCCCTTTGTTCAATAAGATCAGCTCAGACTCGTATTTTTCGAGCACAGTGGTGTCACCCAACGGAACTACCCTCACAACGCTTGTCCCCGCCGAAAGTTCGGGGCCTCAAGCTAATCAGACCCCAATGAACGGCGAAGGGGCCCACAGCCAGGTGCCGGCGGCCGCCATGTTGCCTCGCGAAAGCACAGCAACTGCGTCTCGAGGTCGCGAAAGCGCGACATCGGCAAGAGGCAACGGGTCTAAGGCTGCGCCAACCGACCCCGCCGCTGCGCTGCCGTTCATGCAGCCACCATCGGTCGAATACCCTGGGTTTGCCGGCACAAATGGTATGCAGAACGTGAACGTGGACGACTCGGTTGACTTCAATCAAATCCTCGAAGGGCTGGATTGGATGAATACCGAAGGTGATGACTTCTTGGGCTGGATGCTCCCCCGTAATGAATGACGAAGGTATAACGAAGGCACGAATACATACTCGCTCAAAATGCTAACAAATAAATTATTTTTCGACGTCACCACTGGTCTCGTGGTGCTCATGCTCCTTGTAGAATCCGCTGTCGAGGCGACCGGCGCTGCTGCTGCCGGTAGTAACGCTGTCCTCGCTGCCCTCGCCGACCCCCGCACCGACAAGAGAGTCGGTTGCGGTTCCAGAATCACGGTCGGGGCCACGCAAACTCTCATTACCGCTCTGCGGCAGGGCGTGCTCGTGGGCTCCGGAGCGGCGCTCAACGCCGAAGTCGTCGGTCGCACTGCGGTCTTTCGAGGATGCAGCGCTGGGGGTAACTATGTCGTCAAGCTGCATGACCGTTTGAACAGTGGACCCGGGCTCCTCATAAATGGATGGGCTCAGAATCGGCACGGCAATGGTGGGGCTGTCCTTCAATGTAGACGTCTGGCGATCGCGGACCTGCTTCTTTGCAGATTTGCTACTGGAGCTCCGTTGAGTGATCCAAATGATGGACGCTGTAATCACGGCGATCGCAGCAAGGCTTCGCCGTGTGATCTGCCACCGCAGATTCTCGATCTCAGACTTGAGCTCAGAGTTCAACAGCGTGGCTATTTTGTTGTTGAGATCCTGGAGCTTCAGCTGGATGACATTCTCTTCGGTTCGCGCCGAGTTCTTGCGCTCGTGCACCTCGATATCCAGGTCCGACTTCAAAAGACTCGTGATCTCCGTTGCTTCGTGCTCCAAGATTTCCACATCGCGCTGTAGCCTTGCCAGACCAGACCGGTATGCCGTGGCCTGAACCAGGCGCGAGTTCGCAATCTCGTTCCGCACCTCCGATGACGCCGCGTCGAATAGGTAGGACTCATTGGCCCCAGCGGATACCGGCACCGACCGCCGCTTGGTTGCCTGTACAAGATCGTTCACTAACTCAAGCATCGTCCGCATAATGACCTCAGACTGCCCAGGAGTAAGCCCGGCCGACCGCAGCTCACTGTACACTTCTTGAGTATCAAAATAGTGCATCGAGCTCTGTGTAGCTGGCTGCGCGGGTTTAGACTTGATATCCACTGCAGCCACAAGCGAAGCATGCTTAGCGGGTGTGATAGAGCCGATTTCGTTGTCCACCGGCTTCTCAACCTGCTCCTCAATGCATTTTTCATCGTAGCCTAGTGTTTTCAACAACGCATTTGTGCGGTCGTCCATCATTTCTTGAAATTGGTCGGTCTCGGGCGGTAGAATTGGCTCGATCATTTTTCCATTCTCAGCCGTTTTTGCAACATGAAGCTGACGCCACGAGCCCGAGGCGATTGGAGGTCTTCTTGCAATCGATGGCGGCCTATATCGTTGAACGCTGCCCTTGGCACCGGCAGCCAAAAGGCGTTTCACAAGCATCCGCGAAGGGCTTGCTTGGCAACACTGCTCACGTTAATGTCTGGGCCACTAAATATATGCTCAAATGCGCGTCGACAAAGCCGTAACACCGCATCGACGCCCTCACGCACCCTCCGCAAATTCGACAACGCTATACTGCTAGTAGCAAGTCATGGGATCAGGGAATCGTCAGTTCAACTCGTCACGTTACCAGCTGACACATTCATATGTCAGACGTGGCTGGGTCAGCCTGGACTAGGGTCAGCAATGGTGGCTAAGAAACGCGAGCTATAGAGTTGACCTGACTCGAAGATTGGTTCAGTGGGGCCAGTATGAACAGACAAATGGAAAAGCAAAAGGCCTTGAGTCAGTCGTGGCTTGGGAGGATTACGAACGCGTAAAACCATCTCCTTACACAATATCGTGGGAGTGTTCATGTGATTTAGAAAATCAGCAACGATGATCAGTGGTCGACCATGACCTGGCCTCGCCATCACGGAGCCATCAGAAAGGTGGAAAAAGCCTCTATTCTGCGGTTTGAAGAGACCACCAGATCACAGCGAGTCACTGGTCTGTCCACAAGATAAACTAAGTTGAAAGACTGCCCAACAGCGGAGCAGACGCGATGACACCTCTACCTTAATATACTTTTAGCATTGAATATGCAGCGTAAGCCGTTCCGTTCCAGATCGGGCCAGTTCTGCTACTCTCTAGATCTTTAAATGGGAGCTGGTGCCGCCTAGACGCGGAGCAGCCGGAATGTAAACTCGATCTCTTGACGTCAGAGACATAATAACCCCTAACCTAGGACCCATTTCCGTGCTTTAGCACACCTCCTAACGCGTGATGGCTCTTTAGTCTTCTGCATACCGCATAGTGGCTGCAGGTGGCTGAGACAGCGGGGCCCAAGGTGCACAAATCCGTTGCTCCGCACACTCTTGCTACTTACAGGAAAAGATATTCTCAAGAGAAAATTAGATCCAGTGCAATTCGACCAGGATTGTGCTTAATTCCCATGAAGTAGCTTAAAGCCTTAGATTTCAGCGCGGGCGTTCTAGACGCAAAGTAATGCAGGGCGTCACCGCAGCCGCTGGCAAATTGAGCTTCTTTTAGATATAAACCCGTACCCAGTAGCTTACCATGCGCATACCCTTGCCTGGATGGCGATGGCTACCGCCGGCTCTTGCAGGTTAAGCCAAGATTTGCGCGAAGAGACGCGTCCAGTATTAAAACGCCGGCATCGCTAGTGCCGCACACCTAACTCTAGATCTAACCATGTCGTCGTCTGGTGATAGTAGCAGTGGTAGTGTTCAGACCGTTGTGACCTCACTGGTCTCAAACGGAGCCATATTTCTGGTTTTTGTCGGATGCTTCATAATACTGCGCCCTCGCCACAAGCAATTTTACGACCCACGCGTCTATGCGGGCGCGGTAGAACCCAACGATAGACCGCGTCCGCTCGAAAGCGGATACTGGAAGTGGTTCTTGGACCTCGCGACGCGTCCAGATACCGAAATCATTCGCGACACAGGTCTTGATGGCTACTTCTTCCTGCGGTACCTGCGCTTCCTTTTTTATATATCCGTCCTTGGTATGGTTGTGCTCATGCCAATTCTCCTGCCGGTCAATGCTACCAATGGCTTCAACTACTCGGGATTTGACCTGCTAGCATTTGGCAACATCAAGAACTCCAACCGCTATTACGCTCATGTCTTCCTGAGCTGGATTTTCTTCGGCTTGACGCTGTTTTTTATTTATCGCGAGACCCTGTTTTACACCGCCACGAGACAAGCGGTTCTGACGAGCGACTCTCAAAAGTTCCTCCTGTCTAGTCGGACGGTGCTCATTAATGACATCCCGCCCCAGTACCTCAATGAGGAGTACCTGAGGAGCATCTTCGATGGCGTCAAGTACGTCTTTTTGAGCCGTGACGGCAAGGATCTGCAGAAAGCTGTATCTAAACGCGGCAAGCTCGCCAGTAAGCTTGAGGCGACTGAGAACAAGATCCTGAAAAAGGCAATGAAAAACCGCTTGAAGGCCGAAAAGAAGGGCACCACCTCTCCCAATGATGCAGAGAGCCTTGACAATTACGTCAAAAAGCCTCCAACTCATCGTCTTGGGCTCTGGGGTGGCAAGATTCCATTCTTCGGTAAGAAGGTGGAGACGATCCCGTATGTCAAGGAGCAATATCCTGAAGTTGCCAATGAAATCGAGGATTTGAGGTCCAAGTATAATAGCAACGATAGGCGTGCGGCTGCCTTTGTTGTGTTTGAGTCTCAGGCTCACGCAGAGATAGCTGCGCAAACCCTCGCTTTCCACCGGCCCCTCCAAATGGCCCCGCGCACGGTAGGTGTTAGCCCCGACGAGATTATATGGGAAAATCTATCTATGCGCTGGTGGCAGCGCCTGATACAGTCACTTGGAGCCAGCACCTTCTGCACGGCCCTTGTGATCTTCTGGGCTATTCCTGTCGCGTTCGTCGGTTTTATTTCGCAAATTAAGACCTTGATGCAGATCTTCCCTTGGCTGAGCTTCTTGAACAACCTACCCAACGTCCTGTTCGGTCTAATCTCGTCACTGCTTCCTCAAATCCTGTTAGCTGTGCTGATGATGCTGCTCCCCATTGTCATTCGCAAAGCAGCGAAGATCTCGGGTGCTCCCACCGCAACCCATGTCGAGTACTATACCCAACAGGTCTACTTCGCCTTCCAAGTTGTCCAGGTATTCCTTGTGACGTCTCTGGCTAGTTCGATCATCGCAGCTCTGAATGAGATCCTCAAGGATCCGAGCAAGATTATGAGTCTGCTTCAGAACAACCTCCCTCGCGCCAGTAATTTCTACATGGGCTATCTATTGCTCCAAGCGTTGACCGTTCCCAGCGGCGCGTTGTTGCAAGTGGTGGGAATACTTCTATTTTACGCCCTGGGGTTCATTCTCGACAACACACCCCGTAAGATGTGGACTCGTCGTAATACTGTTGGCGCCACTCAGTGGGGCACTGTCTTCCCGATCTACTCGAATTTGGCTGTTATCATGTTGTGTTATTCAATCATTGCACCGCTGATTATGCCATTCGCTGCAGCGCTGTTCCTCTTTGTTTACTACGCAAACCTGAACAATCTCATTTTCACTACCGGAAAGACAAACGGGCGTGGAATTTACTACGCGCGTGCCCTTCAGCACCTTTTTGTCGGCATCTACTTGGCAGAAATTGTCCTTATTGTGCTTTTCGTGTTTTCGAAGTCGTGGGGCCCGGTAGTGTTGGAGGTTGTAATGGGTCTTTTCACCGTGTGGTTCCATGTCCATCTTCAAGACGCGTTTGACCCCATGCTCTTCGTGCTTCCGCGATCTCTGTTGGGCACGATGTCAGATGGTGAAAAGCGGAATACCAGCCGCTGGCAAAGAAAGGCAGGATCCCTTCTGAGTGGAACTAGTGAGAAGAGCGTCGGCCCCTCGAATGTGTTTAGGGACCCCCCTACAGCGGATACGAATACTCTCAGAGACCCGCCCACCGCCGATACTGAGATTCCTCTGGTTGATGGAGATAATGCCAGTGTCGACACTGTACCGGTTCAGGGCACTTTCCTCCAGCGTCTTTTCAAGCCTCACATCTACTATTCACCAGAGATCATCACCAAGGAGCTTCTTACTTCCAACATCTGGCACCAAGCTCCAGCTATTGATGAGGATGCTGAGGTGGGGGCATTCAACGACCCCGCCATGCTAGAGGAGAACCCTGTTGTCTGGTTCCCAGAAGACCCATACGGCTGGGCCGATGAACAGCGAGACGATCTTCGTAAGGTGGGCATTAATGCTTACACCTCCGGTGCATGGTTTGAAGTAAATGACGACAAAAAGAAATCAAAGATTTTGACGTCTGAAGATTTCTCCAGAATCCCAATATGCGATTCGGGCTCGCCTCCTTCGGCAGAGCCAGTTCAAGACAAGGCCTCCGACTCCAGCTCACCATTCGATCCCTCACCATAGTCCATATTAATAGATAACTCAGCAGATTTCCTAATTCTAATAGTCGTTTTTATTTGTAAATCAATGAATGCAGCTTCCACTCCGCATCACTAGCCTGCGTAGTTATTATATGCATGTGTGTGAAGGCAGTGCCACTGCCCTAATCCGAGAAAAAATATTTGTCATCGTGAAATTAGGAAGCTTCATTTGCATAGTTTAGCAGCAGTAGCTATTCGCCAACTTTCCGTATGAGCACTGACTTCAAACTGGCCAATATTTTTGGCACAGTGTACTCACAGGGAAATCTGCTCTTTACGCCCGACGGCAAGTCTGTGTTGAGTCCTGTGGGCAATCGGGTGAGCTACTTTGATGTGGTCAATAATAAGAGTTTCACTTTCAATTTCGAACACCGACAGAACGTTTCCCGCATCGCCCTTAACAGGCAAAGTACGCTTTTGCTCAGCGTTGATGACAGCGGTCGAGGAATTCTTGTGAACTTTCGATCGCGCGGCGTGCTGCACCATATGAACTTTAAGGAGAAGGTCGGTGCAGTTTCTTTCAGCCCAGATGGCAAATACATTGCCGTTGCGGCGGGTCGGCACATTCAGATGTGGCAGACGCCTGATGCATCGGATGAAAAGCAGTTTGCTCCTTTCGTGAGACACAGGGTTTATACTGGTCATTTTGCATCGGTCACGAATATCGAGTGGTCGCGGGACTCGAGATTCTTCCTCTCGTCGTCGAAAGACACAACCGCCCATATTTATTCAGTCCACTCCGAAGACGCGGTTGCCGCTAGCACTCTTGCTGGACATAGAGATGCTATTATTGGCGCTTACTTCAGTGATGACCAGGAGACAATATACACTGTGTCGGCTGATGGCGCCCAATTCGAGTGGAAATGGAGTGACGACGACGACCGCTGGGCTATTGTTGATCGTCACTACTTGAGCCATATTGGAAGAGTTGGTTGCACAGCTTTCCATGCGAAGTCGTCTCTACTGGTTGTTGGATTCAATTCTGGTGTGTTTGGACTTTTTGAGATGCCAGGGTGCAACCAGATCCAGTCTTTATCAATTTCTCAGAACAGCGTGGATTTTGTCACGATTAATGAGACCGGAGAATGGCTTCTATTCGGAGCGGCAGAACTTGGACAGCTCCTCGTTTGGGAGTGGCAGAGCGAGTCATACGTTCTCAAGCAGCAGAGTCACTATGATTCGTTGAACACCATGGCGTATTCCCCCGATGGTACCAAAATTGTGACAGGCTCTGACGATGGCAAGATCAAAGTGTGGGATGCGACATCCGGATTTGCCATTGTGACGTTTTCCCAGCATGTGGCTGCTGTGACGGCACTCAAGTTCTCTCAACAAGGGAATGTGCTTTTTAGTGCATCTCTAGATGGATCTGTCCGGGCATGGGATTTGTTCCGATACCGCAATTTCCGCACGCTAACCGCACCCAGCCGCGTCCAGTTTACGTCCTTGGCTGTGGATCCCAGTGGTGACGTGGTGTGTGCTGGAAGCCTGAACGATTTCGATATTCATGTCTGGAACGTACAGTCTTCACAGCTGGTTGACCGGCTCAGCGGCCATGAAGGCCCTGTCGTTAGCCTTGACTTCTCTCCTGACGGATCTCTGCTCGCTAGCGGAAGCTGGGACCACACTGCCCGATTTTGGAATTTCTTCGGACGCTCAGCCCTTTCGGAGCCAATGCAAATGGGCAGCGAGGTGCTCGATGTCACCTTTCGACCGGACGGCAAGACGTTGGCTGCAACCTCAATGGATGGATTCATCACGATTTGGGACGTTAAGGAGGCGCAGCAGATCATGGAGATCGATGGCAAAAACGACATAGGTAGTGGAAGACACGCGTCTGACCGGTTTGCCGCCAAGAATTCGGCTCGCGGCAAGCACTTCACTACGATTCAATACAGTCTCGACGGCACCACTGTTCTGGCCGGAGGAAATTCCAGATTCTTATGTCTGTACGATGTCAGCAACGGGGTTCTGCTCAAGCGGTTCACCGTATCAAAGAACATGGCTATACAGGGCACGCTTGATTATCTCAATTCGAGTAATATGACTGAGGCGGGTCCGCTTGCATTGATCGACCATCAGGAGTTAGACGACGATGTCGCAGAAGGTAGAGTGAACGATCTGACCAGCCGAAAGTGGAAGAAAGAGAGTGACATGCTGCCTGGTGCACAGAGAGGCGATAGCTCGTATCGCAAGGCGCAGCCGATGATCAAAGTCACTGGTGTTCAGTTCTCTCCAGCGAGCTCCAGCTTTAGCGTGGCGTCTACTGAAGGACTCCTTGTATATGCAGTCGATGCACAGGTGAAGTTTGACCC
Source organism: Entelexis gropengiesseri (assembly GCA_030579755.1). Classification (NCBI taxonomy): domain Eukaryota; kingdom Fungi; phylum Ascomycota; class Dipodascomycetes; order Dipodascales; family Trichomonascaceae; genus Entelexis; species Entelexis gropengiesseri. The sequence continues at coordinate 127,714 of JAKTRO010000002.1, read as the reverse complement.
ATTTGAGCTAGATGTTGACGTTACTGTTGAAGCATGCATTGAAAAGCTGGTAGGACGAGATTTCCTGCCTGCCCTGGTTATGGCCTTCCGTCTTGGAGACAAGCAAGTCCTCAGGCGCGTATTTCAGGCGATCCCTTCGGCTGACATTCCTCTGCTCGCTCAAAATATTCCTCAGGTTTACATTGGGCGGTTCTTGACATTTTTGGCGAGGCAGGGACAGAACACACCTCACCTTGAATTCACGATGCTGTGGATCAGAAGCTTGCTTGAGTATCATGGACGCTACATCTCATCTGAGCGACAGGAGCTGAGTGTACCTTTGCGAGCAGTGCAGCGTTTCTTGATCGAAGCCAAGCGTATTCTTGATGTAGCGCAGGACAATGTCTACAAAAGCGAAGTTCTGGCCTACCAGATGGTCAGCCAACGTGAATCGTCAGGTTGAACGCACAGCCCCATCTCATACTAGCTATATAATCCTGCAATGTAATAATAATTACTGATCATCCAGTTTAGCAGAACTGTCGTGCTCAGTAGAGCTGCGCTGCTCAACGATGACTACATCTGTGCCGCTGCCCTTCAACAGTTCTCTGTCTCGCTGCCGTTTGCGTGCCCGTTGTTTCTTTTTTCTTGCCTTCTGAGAGTGGTACTCGGCCGCTATAGCAGCCCGGCTTTGAGCACCGTTATTGAGTTCATCGATTTTCTCAGCAAGGATTTGTCTAGCTCTTTGCCTATTATCTTCGCGAGAGCGGGAGAATTGCGACTCAAGAACAATGCCGGTCGCAATATGCTTCAATTGCACTTTGCTATTAGTTTTGTTGATTTTTTGCCCGCCTTTGCCCCCGCCTTTAATAAACACCTCGGTTATCTCATCTTCACCCAACTTGGGACGAGGTGGGAGCCTGTTGGCTTTGAGCAGCAGCTCCACAGTGCTGGAAAACGAGCGCCATCCTATTCGCATTGGTCCAGAGAGCCAGCTGGCCGACTCAAGAACCGTTGAGGACTTCCCCCCCATAACGGCGGCGGGTGTCGTCACGAGCAGCTCGAGGTTAGGTCAGAGAGGCAGGTTGGAGCCTTGCGAAAGGGCACCTCGAGCTAGAAGCCAACTGCCCCGCAAACGCACTCAGATGCCCTACAGCAGAGTGAACTTGTTTCGACTGTTTTGTAGTGGTATCATATGTGTGTTAATTGGCCTTCCACTGGGTAGCCTGGGTGCTTTGCAATCGTTTCTGCTGGAGAAGCACGTCTATGAAGACCGATGCAAAGTGTCGCTGTCAGGAGTTGCAGGGCAGTCAATTTCAGGGATCTTATGTGCTGAATCACGAGAGGCCTATGTCAACATCTACACGAGCTCCAATCTCAGCTACGCATTGGCAATGTTCCTAGCATACTTTGCTGCCCGGTACGCTGGCTACCTCTTTTCTACCATCTGCTGTGTGATCCTACTGGCGGGTGGCTCCGTAATCATCACTGAGCCGTCTCAAAACATGTGGGGACAAGATAAGTATGCCCTAGGCCTTGCATTGCTAGCGGCGGCCGCCCCATTCGCGCTTGCCAATCATTTGAACGCCATCACCAATGTGACTGCATCTCCGAGACACATTCTGTTACTGCTGATACCCCTAGTAGTTGGAATCCAGCTGAGTCCACTTCTGTGGCCTGCGCTTGGCTATTATCTTGGACCACAAAGTATGGTGGACGACCTGTTCCGTGCATACATCTGGATACCGTGCTGGACGCTGGTAATGGTCATGCTTGCCACGCCTTTTTCCGATATCTCGATCGACCAGGGGCGCCTAGACGCGCTCATTATTGCACTAAAGATGGGGCTGAGCCTTGACCTAGAATCCGCCTCAAACCCCGAGCTTACCCCCCTTCTGCAAGATGAGATTGCACAAGGCGATAGTTCACGACCGCCTAAAGGCCTAAGAAATGGAATCCCGTTGCGCCTATTTGTAGCGCTGCTTGTGGGCTACTTAGCTTACTCTCCGCCTCCAGATCTTATGTTGGTATCGGGTCAATTAAGAGCCTTGCTAGGCGATAACGTTGACTTATCAGTTCCTCTGCTGATAGCCTCTCCATTAGTCTCGGCAGTGTCCGTGTTACTGATTTTCGGGCTGTCAAGGGTATTCAGCATCAGGAGTATGCACCTGGGCACGGCGCTCATATGTTCTGTCAACCTGCTGTCGCAACTACTGAACTCGCCTCGATCTTGGTCACTTGCAGCCTCAATATCTGACGTTTGTCGTCAACTTGTGCTCTGGTTGATGCTGAGCCTCTCGATTGGCCGTTGGGGGATTAGCGCATATTTCCTTTTGGCGGGAGTGTTTTTGACCGGCAGCACTATACAATGGTTCACGCTTGCGTATATAGATCGGGCGTTTGTGTTCGAAAGCGAAATTTTCGGCCACAACCCATTCGTTTTTGGGTTTGGTGCCCAGATCGTAGCCTTCTGGTACGTGGCAAGATTTCTAAAGAGTCGCCGTCACATTGCCCTTCGAGAGGCGCTTGACCGTGAGGCCCGCATCGCCCTTGAGCACAGCTCTGTATGAATTAAAAACCCACTCACCATGTATAATTTGCCACATTGAATGTGCTCGCGCACTGAAAAGTGCCGCCCATTTCATATTTACCGCGATGATTTTAATCTACATGTGCTTTTAGTGAGATTTTACCATCGACTATTGTTGCTTCATAACCTGCTTGCGCCAATGCATCAGGGTCTGCGACCTGCCGAGCTTCCAGCGACGCGACAAAGGTTTGATTTTCTTCATTTCCATCCAAAAGATAGCGCAGGCACACGATTGCCCGCTCTTTCATGAATGGGTTATTGCCGTCGATCACACAACACTCTAATATCGTCTTGAGGCCCCCAATTTTCCGCACTAGCTCTTGGGAGTCCCAATTGTCTTCAACCAGGACAGCTATAATCATCAACAGATACGTTCTGAGATGTGGGAATGACTTGTCGTCTAGCGGGATACTCTCGAAAGATCTCGCATTGCCCAGTTTAGAGATTGGGGGTATTTTCTTGGACTCAGATAGCAGATCCACAAAGCTTGGAAGAGATACCAGCTGCTGGTTGCGCTTCAGTACCGGTAGCTGCGAAAGAACAGTAATAAAGATATCAACCAACTTGAGGAGCAGCTGTCCAGCAAAGAACGAAGCCTCGGACGTTCTGCTGGGATCAGCTAGTAGGTCTTGCACGCCTCGTATTGCGTCTTGCAGTCGGGCGTCGGCCCTAGCCATGAATGCTTTCCCCGAGTGGGTCTTGACAAATTCGGGGAATCCTCCCGCGGCCTCCAGAAATGATGCGGAGCTCAAAACAGCATCCACCATTGAGAGCAACGCTAGCTCTTGAGCACTATGTTGAAGGCTCTGGTCCCACATACTTTCTATAGCACCGCGTAAGATTGAAGTCTGCACAATCTCTTTGGCGAGGTGGATGCTTCGATCTTTTTCATCTCCGGACTCGAGCCACGACGGCAAGGCAGTGACCAAGGCTTCAGAAAAGCCGCTGCCTACCAAAAGCTCGTCTGAGGTTCGGATAGATTGTACTTTCTTGGTAACCAACATAACAAATACCAAGCATGGAAATATCACCTCGTCAGCACCGTCCTCGACTGCTTGTTTCAAAGGCAGGTCTTTCACGATCCCATCCACCAAGATTGTCAATGCTTCCATCTCATCACTGGAGAAGCTTGATACTAAGTTAGCCAGGATTTGCCAGTACAACCTGCCTTCCGTGACTCCACTGCCTATATTGGCTCGCACAAACGCGCCCGGAAATCCTTCAGATACCGCGGGATCACCAATACCAGGGTTAGCCATCAGATTGTTCAAGAACTGGAGAAACTGAAGCGACAACCGCTCAGGCGCGCTGATGAATTGGACAATACTGCGCCACAATGCACGGTTTTGTCCCCAGGCTTTCCTTAAGTCAGGCATGGTGCGAAGTTGAGCAACGAACTGCTTCAATTGGTACTCATCTCTAAACTGCTCATATTCGGGCACTTTACTCATGGAGTATGATAGAATTAACAGCACAACCAGCCTCAGTCCGAGGTGCCGGGTCGCCGTCCCCTATGTCGAGAAAATTATATAATAATCGAAACCTCACGCGCGGAACCGTGCGAATAGAAGTAACTGCCCTTCATCAATTCGTGGTTTTTACTTGACCTCCATAGTCTCTGAAGCCGTGATTTACCCGAAAGATGGCAAAACCAGTTAAAGATGCCCCCAAAAAGTTGGCTAGCCCAAACGCCCATGCCAAAGCCCCAGGCAAACTAAGCACAGGGCTACTTGGTATGAAGTTCATGCGGCGAGAACCTGAGGCTGCAGCATCCAATGAAAATTCTCGAGAGACTTCAGTAGAACCAATAGAAGCTTCTGCGAAGCCTCAGCCCCCATTTAGCACTAAGGACCCGAGTGAATGGTCGATACCGGGCCTCTCTCGAAAGGCGCTCTTGGATCCGGCGTCCGCCACATCCCCTCAGTCGGTCGGGTATGCGGATCTGATGGGAAAGCCGTCTGGAAATGACGGGCGTCGCACTTACGGCGCGAAGCCGAAGAGTATAGATCCCGAAGAGATGGTGAAGAGCTACGCGAATGGTGAAAGAAAGAGCCAAGGCAAAGAGCGCGAGGGCAAGTCCAAGAACAGTAAAAAGCCCGCTAATAAAAAGCGCTTGAGCAGTGAGCACGATTCCAGTGCTCCGCGCCCCAAGCAAAGCCGAAAAGCATGATGTGCAATGCATGTATTTTAATTCTATTTATTGATGAACGAACCTTTGACCAATGCTTCTTTTGTACAGTTTTTAATATGCTTGAATCGATCCGGCCCGATATGGACGCCAAAAAAGTATCTTGACACAAGCACTACGACGTTCTGCGCATTCGACATCTGAAGCACATGAAGCATCGACGGGCCGGCTCCCCCCTCACCGTCCTCGTCGAAGTCTTGGGCAAATTGCAAGCCGGCAGCATCAATTTTTATGCGCCAAGCAAACATATTGTGGGAAGCTTTTGCCACCTTTTTATCGTTAAGGATGTCAGATATCAGGTCGCTAACTTCTTCCTCCGAAGAGGCCGCTATAGCGCGGCCCACAAACACTGATTTCCGATCATGGATCTCTCCTGTCACAACCCAGCGGTTTGAGGTGAGGGACTGCGGCGCTTCAGTTGGCTCTGTCTGCTCAACATCATCCTCTGGAGGCTCAAGGGACTCAATTATAGGCTTCAGCTCGTCTAGGAACGTGAAAAGAAACACCTCACCTGGGGTGAATGTGTACTTCACCAAGTCATTCAACTCAGCAGCGGCTTTATTATCATCCGCAGTGCCGCTCACCGATAAGACGCGAGGCGCATCTTCTGGGTACTGTGCAGGGACGAACAGTCTTAGGCGCACCCGCGAGTCTGGCACAAGCAAGCTCAAGCTCGAAGTACTCTGCTCATAACTGGCGCTTCCTTCATAAATGGAGTTGATGATTTCAAGCTCTTCCACAAGGGCCGTGGAGGACATGCACCATCGCCGCAGGCATAGATCGCGAAGACTCGCGCTGCGACGTATTACAGATCACATGATGGCATATTCAACCTTCACGTCTCGTCCACACCCTCCTACTAAATTTGAATTGTCAAACAGTTTGGCAAACGCATCCGTGTAATTCAAACACGCAGCTTCGACAATGGCATTCGCTAGACGTAGTTAGTACCGGCAAATAAGCCTAAACCCCCGTCAAACCCGATTGTTAGATAATCAGCTAGGTGTGAATTCGCCAGCTTGTCTACCTCGCTCCATCATGACAGGTTGTCGACCTATATTTACAGCCCAAGGTCCTACACGATGGAAAATTATTAAAGCAGATCAACCAAGGTACAGATCATGCGTAAACCCATGCCATGTCGTCGCATATTATGTGAAACCTAGATAATTATAAATGCCTCACTTGCCTTCGAAATATCTGGTGGGGGAGGGTGCTCTCGGCCCAGCTTGGCCTAGTTTGCCCTGGGCAAGGGAGCGATATTCCCGGGCACCCATAAGGCAAGCCTTCCATCCCTCTTCCCCGGACACGCGTTATTGGTGTGGTTCTGCGCTGCCGTTGAAATAAAATGAGTTCTGCGGGCAGCATCGGTGCTGCCAGCCTGGAGGATCTGATTCCTGTGGTCAACAGGATTCAGGATATTGTGTTCACGAGCACCAGTTGCGGGTCCCTGGAGCTTCCGCAAGTCGTGGTTGTTGGCGCCCAGTCCAGCGGAAAGTCCTCAGTTATTGAGCTTCTTGTGCGCAGAGACTTTCTTCCCCGCGGCACGGGGATTGTAACGCGCCGCCCGCTTGCTATTTCTCTCATCAATGACCACGCAGAATACTGCGAGTTTCTCCACATTCCCGACCGCCGGTTCGTGGATTTCGACGAGGTCCGGCTGGAGATCGAGAAAGAGACGCTGCGCATCGCCGGCGCCAACAAGGGCATCTCCCGCGTGCCGATCAGCCTCAAAATCCACTCGCCACACGTTCTTGATCTCACGCTGGTTGATCTGCCCGGAGTGACCAAGGTGCCTATCGGCGACCAGCCTGCGGATATCGAGCGGCAGACGAAGGATTTGGTGCTCGAGTACATTTCGAACCCGAACTCTATCATTCTTGCTGTGTCCCCGGCCAACCAGGATCTTGTGAACTCGGAGAGCTTGAAAATGGCGCGCTCCGTGGACCCGCAGGGCAAGCGCACGCTCGGTGTTTTGACGAAGATCGATCTCATGGACAAGGGAACCAACGCCATGGACGTCCTGAACGGAACAACTTATCCTCTGAAGCTTGGGTTCATCGGCATTGTGAACCGCTCGCAGCAGGATATTCAGGACAAGAAAAGTTTGGAGGATTCTGTGGATGCAGAGCGCGAGTTCTTCCAGACCCACCCGGCGTACCGCAGCATTGCCCACAAGTGTGGCACCGCCTACCTTGCGAAGACGTTGAACCAAATCCTTATGAACCATATCCGCGACCGGCTGCCGGATATCAAGGCTCGCCTCAACACGCTCATTGGCCAGACCGAGCAGGAGCTCTCCACGTTTGGCCAGAGCCAGGTTCCAGAGGGCCGCGATCAGCAGGGGGCACTGATTCTCACCATGATGATGAAGTTTGCCACGTCGTTCGTAGAGTCCATCGATGGAACTGCCTCCTCGCTGGACCTGAACAGCATCAAGGAGCTAGGCGGTGGTGCGCACATCTACCAGATCTTCAGCGAGGTCTTCAACAAGAAGCTCGAGGAAATCGACCCCATTAATGAGCTGAGCTACTCGGACGTGCGCACCGCGATCCGCAACAGCGCCGGCCCGCGCGCCTCGCTCTTTGTCCCCGAGCTTGCATTTGACCTGCTGGTGAAGCCGCTCATCAGGCTCCTGGAGGCCCCCGCTCAGCACTGTGTTGAGCTGGTCTACGAGGAGCTGATGAAGATTTGCCACAGCTGCGGCAGCAGCGAGTTCGAGCGATACCCGCGCCTCCAGTCGCGCCTCATCGACACGGTTTCGAAGCTCTTGAACGAGCGCTTGGGCCCCACGTCGTCGTATGTGAGCAGTCTCATCGACATCCAGCGTGCGTACATCAACACGAACCATGCAAAGTTCATCTCTCCCACCGAGGCAATGTCGAGCGTTATTGACCATAGCCGCGTGCGTCAGGCCACCGTCGCTAAGAACATCGGCGATGCTGTGGAGGAGCTGAACATCCACGCCAGCCAGTCGCCGCCCAAGCCATCTGGCGAGGCCGAGGAAGAGGACGGCGACATCTCATCCAGTGACGAGAAAGACCTGAGTCTTACCGTTGCGTTTGGCGGGAACCCCAGCGCCTTGAACGGCAACGATGCGACCAACCAAGCGCAAAAGGACCTTTTCCTGAGCTACTTCTTCGGCAAGGGCGGGCCGCCCAACGGCGCTCCGCAAGGCACTCTTCCGTCGTCGTTGAGCAAGGGCGCTTTCTCGCCGCTGAGCGCGCTGGGGAGCAGTGCAACTCTGGGCCAGACCTCGCGGAACTCCGCGTCCTCGGCGCCAAGATCCGAAGAGGCTCCCGTGCTCACCGAACAAGAGCGGTTGCGCAACATTCGCCTCGAAGCCGAAGCCGCCGCGCTCGACCCTCGCGAGCGGCTCGAGTGTGACCTCATGTTCAAGCTGATCAGCTCCTATTTCGACATTGTTCGCGAGACTGTAAGCGACCAAGTCCCGAAGGCGATCATGCATCTTTTGGTGAATTACACGAAGTCGGCGGCTCAGAATAGGCTTGTCATGGACCTGTACAAGCAGGCAATGTTTGACGAGCTTCTTTTCGAGGATGAGGCGATTGTTCAAGAGCGTAAGAAGTTGATCGAGACGCTCGCGACCTACCGCGAGGCCGCGAAGGTCATCACTGAGGTTATCTAATGCATCTCGAGCATTGAAAATGCCCCAGACATTTATGTTTTACATACTTACTCACATTAAGGCTATCATCATAAACAAGCGGCCGCCGCCATCATGTGGGGGCGGCGACGCGTGAACAACCGCAACCCTAGACGCAATGCGCGAAGGCTTGGGTCTCACCACCACCACCACCACCATCATCATCCCACACAATCTCTGCCACAAACTCATCAACTCATATTTGAACAGGAATTGCGGGCCGAGCTTATGTGTAGGGATTGTGTCAGTGGCTATTTGCATAATATCGTCGCTAATGTCAAGGCTCAGTTGCATTCGGGCTCCCGAAGTCCTATTTACATGTGTTTTGAGCCATGCAACACCTGCACGCCGATTGAGCTGAATCCGGGGATACTAATCGGGCGCCGGCGAGTGTTTCAGTTCCCAGGGGGAACATATCAAGATTCTCATACGTTTGCCGTGCTCTTGCGGCTCTGTGGCTTGATTGCAGCTAACTTCGACTCTGGTAAAAAAATCACGGTTCGCGATCTATACTACCAGGACGTGGCGCTCTTCCGCACGCAAAATATCGTTGTGTGTGCAATCAGCCGCTTGACCAAGCTGATGCTGGTACCGCGCGATGCATTGAACGTACTACCCTCCCCGAACGGTTTGGTTACTGGCGACTTGACCATTGCTCTGGAAGGTCAGGATATGCTAGAAGTGGTGCGCAGCAATGGCCCCAGTCTGATTCCTGCACAGCCAGTGAGCTATGTTGCCGCGAAGCGCCGACCGGCGTTTTTGCTCGTGGTCGAGAATGAGGCGGTGTTTGCCTACCTGCAGTCCAAGTTTCCCGAGGGGGTCATACTCACAGGCAAAGGGTTTCCGGACCGAGCTACAAGGCGTTTGATCAAGCTTCTTACGATCACGTACCCGGATGTTCCAGTGTTTGGCCTGGTCGACTCGGACCCGCATGGCATTCTCATATTGCACAATTACGAGAATGGGTCTGAGCAGAGCATCGAGCAGCAAGAGCCGCTCAACATGATTTTTCTTGGTGTGAGTCTGCTGGACTATTCAGAGGGGCTAGTTCCTTTGACGCCGCACGATATCAGCGTATCAATGAGCACGCTTCGCAAGGACTGGGTTCATGAACCGAAGTATCGGTTGTGTAAGACCGAGCTGCAGCGCGGTTTGTTCATGCATCAGAAAGGAGAGATGAACACGATCGACGCGAAGGAATCGCTCACCGCCTATGTTCGCAACAAGATTGCGAACTTCCACGAGTCGTGCAGTCAGCTCCCGGGTAGCGCCGAGCAGCATCCGAGACTGATCTGCCATGGTTCACTCAACAAGACTAGCAGCGCTTTGCTGCGGGCTCGTGAAGTGTCGAGCATGCATACCAGCCGTGCTCAGCCAGGTTTTAAAAGGCCTCACACAGCGAGCGATACGGAACTAACTCTTCCAAATAAGAGGGCCCGCAATACTTCGTTCGAGGCTAGCGGCACTGCTGATAGGAGCGCCATATCTATTGGCGACAGCACACTGTTCAGCTCAGATTTTGACATGGCTGTTGCAACCCAATAAATCAATTTAATCAGTTTTTCCGCTTTTTGCGCATTATATTGAGGCCCAGCGTGTTGATCCTTTTTTCAGCCACGGTGGCGGAGGCCAAGCCGCCGCGAGTGGCCGCGCTGCTGCCCTGCAAATCGGTCTTGGCGTATTCTGGGACGCTAGCAAGAAGCCGTTCAGTGCTGTCTTGCGATGCTTCTGCTGTTTTGAAGTTGAGGCTGATGAGAAACTCTTTGAACCGGTGCGTCTCGCGGTTGCTCATGGCTTGATCTTTACCATGAGGAGTGGCAGCGGTGCTGCGAAGAGCGCCTTCAAGGCCAATTATGCCAACCGACTTCCCGAGCCGAAACTCCTGGCGCGACTCGAGCTCTAGCCAGTACTGTTTCCGTGAAACGGTTTTCGCGCGCATTTCCGTTACCAGCGAGTCCAAGAAACGCGATTTCGGGTCATCAGGAAACCGCGGTATGCGATTGACGGCCAATGCAGCATCGCGCTCCTCAGCAGAGGACTGCGCTACCCAGAAAATGTCTCCCGCCGTCCACGGGAGGAGCGGCGATGCGGGAAAGTATGTTGCGATTTGGGAAGCGTCCAGACCGGGGATTTCGAGCGTGGCCTTTCCCTTGTGAATTGGCTCAAATATACCGCCAAGACCGTCCAGACACCGGATCCACCACTTCACAAGCGCAGCATCCGGCAAGATGTGCTTCCTCGGGTTGTCCACCGAGCCAAGCAGAAGGTATTGGCCATCTGCCTTTGCAAACAAACATATTCGGACGGCTTTGTGGGGGCCGAAGTCGCGGAGCACTGTTTCTCGGAGCAGCGCTTGGGTGACGGCCATAATGTTCAGGCTCGAGGTCCCAGCATAGTACCCGGACGTATCCGCCTTCGAGACAAACAGAGTGTAGAAATCCTCGGACTCGTACGACAGCAGCTCTAGAGCGTACACCGCAGTGGGTTTTTTCAAAGCGTTCTCATGCGAGAGAACGTAGTAGTGCGTCGTAAGCGAGTCCAGCCTCGGATCGCTTTTAGAGGTGAACACGAGCTTGCGCACCTTCTTTGGGTAGCTTGTAATATGTAAAAGGGTGAATTTCTCACCTCGAGGCAGCAGCGGCTGCAGGCTGTCGTGCCATCGCGTAGAACCTGCGGCCGACTCCGCCGCCGGATCGACCGCGCTCATATTCAGAGGGTAAGGAATCGCGCGCCGGACTAATAATAATGCGCGGAGCTCCAGATCGCCAGTTAAGCTATACACCGTTTAATTCTAGCACGCAAATTAGTTCAGTTGATATTGGTCCGGCAAGAACAGCTTCCGCTCGACGCCGTCCTTGGTGAGCAAAGCCATGCGGATGCAGCCGCCACTCGAGCCGTCCCAGCGAATCGCCTGGGTGAGCGCGGTCTTTACAAACTCCACAGCCTCGTCCTTGTCCATGTTTTCTTTCCAGTTCGTGTTGCACAGCCCGTAGATGTAGGTCGAGCCGCTGCCGGCGATGGCGTACTCCTGCTTGTGCATGCTGCCGCCAATGGGTACGGAATAGATCTCGCCGCCGGTCTCTTCGTCGTAGCCCGCTACAATGATGCCAGCCGTGAGGTAGTTCTTGTTCTCGTAAATGAGCTTGCGGAACAATGCCGCGGCGGTCTTGGCCGTCGGCTCGCGCCCGTACGACACTGAGTAGTGCTCGAGGTAGTACCGCACATACTCCGCCACCGCCTGCGTATCGGCGGCCGAGCCCGATCGGCAGCACCAGATGTTATCGTGGACCTGCGTGAGCTTGTCGGTGACGCGATTCGCGACCATCGAGCCTGTTGACGTGCGGGTGTCGGCACCAAGAAGCACGCCGTCCTTGTACTTGATGGCCATGATTGACGTTCCCAGGTTCACCTCACCTTTCTTCAGGGCGCGCACATCGAAGTACGGCGTCTCTACCTGCATCGCCATCGGGGAATAGTGCGAACAATGGCGCGTGGCAACAACTGGTGGGTGTGAATAGGTGTGTTGTGTGGAGGGTGGGTGTGGTCAGCCCACCGCCCAGCCCAGCACCGCCTGCTGACAGTAGAGATTCGCCGTCGGACCTCACATGACCCAGCGCTGGGAGGTGCTGGAGCCGGGTGGGTCTCGTCACCGCCAGCTTACCGTCCGCGCACAGACTGAAATTTTCGTAAAGTTGTCAACATCCTGGAGACAAAAAAATGGTAAGTCTTTGGGGACCTGGTGACAATGTTCCGCAGGCTCTGACCTTCAATGGGTCTCCGTACGCGCCATTTTCGAAGGGCGACAAGCTCGGCAAGGTCGCGGATTGGGCGGCGGACCCGGTGAAAGAGGCGAAGGACTACAAGCGCGCGCAGGGCCGCGGCTTCCGCGATCCGTACCACGCGTACGGCGCATCTGCCAGCAGCTTTTTCACTGCGGACGAGCCGGACGCGTCGTGGTCGTTCTCAGTCGTGGACTCGTCGATCAAGAGCGGCAGCGGCTCGTCGTCGTTCTTGGGCTCGAAAGGCGCCGCCGGCTCGGGCAACGGTGCTGCCGGGAAGACCGTTTTGCGTGCGCGCGGCGGAGGCCGTCCTGGCCCATCGAACGTTGGCGGGAACCGCGCCGGTGCTGGATTCGGCACGCCTGCTCCTCATGGCCAGTCTGCGGCGCCGCCGCCGGTGTCGCGCGGCCCCCAGCTGCCGCGTGGCGCACGCACAATGACGATCGGCTCGGCCACGCAGCACAACCGTCGTGGCGGTGGCCGTATGCAATCTTGGCAAAACGACAAACTGAAGCAGCGCAAGCCCAGCGTGCCTATCGGCGCCGATTGGGAGCTGCTACAAACGAACATTTTCTCGGACCTGCAGAAACTGAACTTTGCCCTGCCCACTGAGAAGGTTCTTGGCCGCTACGGCTATGTCGAGATGTTCAACAAGAAGATGGACAAGCTGATCAAGGCCGAGAAGCTGAAGAGCGTCGAGGTAACTGAGTACAACGTCACGACCAGCGAGGACCCGGTCATCAACAAGCTGGCGGCAGCGGCAGGCCCCCCGGCCTCGCCGCAGAAGCCCCACGTCTATGCAACCGATGGCATCATTGCGCTGCTGATGTGTGCTACGAAGAGCAACAACCCCTGGGACATCATTGTGACGAAGAAGGACGGCAAGATCTTCTTCGACAAGCGCGACAACAGCGCTATCGATCTCCCGTCGGTCGACGAGAACTCGCTGAACCCGCCGGCCGACGTCGCGGACAACAAGATCGACTCTGCGCCCGCTCTGGCTCTCGAAGCAAGCTACATCAACCTGAACTTCGCTGCTAACGTCATTGAGCGCAGCGAGGACAAGCGCGTCAACTTCGAGAACCCGCACCCGTTCTCGGCCGGTGACGAACCCGCTTCGGCCCCATTGCTGCCTAAGGGATACGTCTACAAGTCGTTCAATCTCGAGGCAGACCCGGAATCGGAGCCGCAGCCACTTGTTATCCGCATCGAGCTTGACACCGCCTTTGAAAAGAATGGCAACTTGAGTCTTGCCAAGGTGCATGCCCTTAATGAATATGGCGGCGCGAAGCCGCTCGAGTGGAAGAGGCGCTTCTCCACCCAGCGCGGTGCGATTGTTGCAGCAGAAATGAAGAAGAACCTCAACAAGCTGTCGCAGTGGACCACGCGCTCGCTGCTCGGTAGCGCCGACGCCCTCAAGATCGGGTTCGTCTCGCGCGTCAATGCTAAGGACAACCAGAACCACGAGATCATTGCAGTGCTCACGCAAAACCCTACGCTCTTTGCCAAGCAGCTCGGAATCAACATGGCCAACGGCTGGGGAATCATCAAGTCGTTGGTGAACATCTTTGCCGAGCTTGATGACGGTAAGTTTGTGGTCATGCGCGACCCGAACGCCCAGAGTGTGATGATCTACAAGGTCCCCGTCGACACGACGTTCGAGGAGGCTGCCTGAAATCAAAAATAACTGTTTTTTATAAATATTAGCAACGGCTCACCAGCTACGCGTCTAGTAATGCCTGTCAGGTCAATAGTCAAGCCTCTGGCTCTAGCCCTACGGCCTCTTCCAATTTCAGGTCCTTTAGAAGCAGCCGGGCTGGTTTTGTAGGGGTCGTATAGCCTCTGATATTGTGGCTCGCGCTCAGCCCTCTCGGCGAGACCCGGCGTACAAGCGGCGTTGCGCCCCAGCCCCCGCCGCCATTATTATTGCTCTGAAATGTAGGCTTAGGGAGGGCCTGCGAACTCCACATCTCCAGCGCCTGTGCGCTTATGACATTATGGCGCGATGGAGTCCGCTGCGGGGAGTCCGCTAGAGTATCAGTGCCTTTCAAGTGTCCGCCGTTATTTCGACGAGAGTAAAGCTCATTCTGTAGGGCATGGAAGTACAGCACGGCAATTTGGCGGCGGACATCTTCTTGCCACGCTGCCAAGTTCCGTTCGAGAAAATCATGCTTGCGTCTCCAAGTTCGTAAAAGTCTTTTTGCCAGTAGCGCCCTCCTCAAGTTCAGCTGTCTACTGGCCTCAATTTCACCCTCAATTTGAGCGTCCATCCTAGTTCGCCACCGAGTGATGGCGCCTGAGGCCGCTATAAGTGAAAAGTGAGCATCTGCGCTTCCTCCATATTCGCTATTCTCCGAGAAGGCCGTAAGCCATTTGTTGAACCCGAATGCATAGGCGGCGTAACGTGAGCTGATCTCGATGTTTTCCATGATCTTGGCATGGCTTTGCCTGCGCAAACGCCAGGAGCGGATGACGCTTTCTTGGAGCTTGATCTCGACAATCAGCGTCGCTTGGTGAGTGAGATCAACAAGTCTTTCGTGGCGCCGCGCACTTAAAAGTTTTTGAAGTTCCCGGAACGAGATTCGCATAAATAGCGTACTTGCAGTAGACTCGAGCTGCTCTATACTCTGTAGCGCCTGTTGCAAAACAGCTAGACTGCTCCTACTTGACGTCAACTCTCTAGCCGAAGGGACGTCTACCTTCGATGCTTCGATCGCGCATTTCGCAGGCCACAGTAAGTTCTTAAAGACTGCTTGTTGGAGTGCACGATTCTCTCGATGCTGGATCTGCTGGCTGCTTTGTAGTAAGTCCGCCACTTTGCGCAGCTTATGGGTCCAGTTGCGTAAGTAGCTCTTAATGATCTCGGAATCTTTGGACTGGGAATACAGCTTCAGCCTTGTGATCGAGCGCCACTCTCGCAACTGAGAGGCCGCTGTGTGTTTACCAATGCTTGACATTGCAACACCAAGCCGCCACCGCCGAAGCCATACATGGAAATGGGTCATAGCCTGGTTTTGTAGTATCACATTGGAGGCGGCTCCAACCCGACTGTCCGTAGCTACAACATCGTTGTAGACTCTGGTCCAAGCATTGAACACATTGCGGTCTCTATACAGGACCGCTTCACGCAAGAGGTCTGATCTCAAGGCCAATTTCAAGCGCCAGTCACCCATAACGTGCCTCACCACATGAGCTTGGTGCCTGCGCTCCAGTACGTGCTTGAGTGTGTGCGCCCGCCAATATAGGAGGTACTGGTTCGCAATCGTGTTGCTGTAAACTTCAGCGGCTCTAGTCTCCGCTTCCGCGATTTGGCGAGCGGATGCAGTCCAGATCTTCCAAGCATTTTTACTTCTCAAATCTAGCTCCACTCTTTCAGCAAGGTGATCGGCTGCAGAAACTTCCCGATACCTAGACTGAATCGTTGTGAGGGCATTTTTGCTGGTTTTGATAGTGGAAGACTCACCGGCAAGACTCAATGCCTTGGACACTGATTGAGACCGCTGCATCCAGCTTTCAAGATAAGGAGGCGCCAGCGTTTTGTAGTCAAATTGGAGAAGGTCGGTTTGGACCATATTCACTCTGGCCAGCTCGCTTCGCCAAACTAATACTGCCGATGTAGCAAGAGAGGCCTCGTATTTGCCGACAGCCTCGGCGAGCAATCTCATCAAACGCTGTTTGGTGACACGCGGGTCGCTTCGCTGCTCGTGCTGGGCTTCAATTCGGCTCTCATACTCTACTTGGCTAACCGCATCTCGCCAGGGGGTCGCGCTCGACGCATAGTGGTGTACGAGAAGGCCTGCCTGCATGAGTCGAATCATGTAAACATCACTCAATTCTCGCAATCCAAGGGCTTCTGCGGCTTCCTTCCCGTCCACAGCATTAAATCCGGTGCTAGCGTCGATCGGGGTCTTTTGGTGCCTGTCAAGGTAACTGGCAATCCGATCCAAGACTATCCAGTCGTCCTCGCCTTCAGTCAACGTCTCAGCGCTAGAAGCACCATGCCTATCTGGTATACGAGGCTGCTGGGGGTACGGCAATGGCGATGCTGAAGCGCTGAAAGCGGTGGCCTCGCTGGGCATGATCAATTCAGCTTGAGTGCTGCTTTCCGATTCATTCGGGATATAAAGATACGAGGCCTCTCCATAGTCAGGATAGTTTAAGGAGTGGGGACTTCTATCATGGTCAAAGTAGTGCCAGGTTTCCCTTCTTGGTGCGTACTGATCATGCTCTTGTCGATCCGCGCTCTCGGGAGCAGGAACGGGAATGTCAGGGAAGATGTCTTCAGCGGAAAGGGCCGAAAGCTCAGCTATCCCATTGGCTATTCTATCTTCTATTCTTTGAATGCCAGGATCGTCTAGCATGATCGAGGTCGCGGGCCCCGCAACAGGACTCGGACACACTGATCGGCTCGTCGCGCACACCGCCGTCACGCCTAGGGTTCCTCTCTGTCGCCGGTCGCGTCGGCTGCAGCAGTATCACGGCTCGTCCAAGCTGTGCAGGGCTGGTAGGATTATTACGTACTGCGCACGTCGATGTGACCACCTGGCCCTGGTTGCATTATATTACCACTACGCTCAAGTGTGCATACGTCACGGTAATCGGAGATGCCTGGACTTCTCAACATTCTCGCCGCTCTCGGCGGGGTGCTTTCGGTGGTATACGCGTCTAACGATGCCTTCAGTCTGGGCCATTTTGAGAACTTGAACGTGGTGCAAAACATCGACCTCACACATCCCTACGTGAAGCAGACGGTAGACCTGAGAGTTGTTAATGTCGGCAGTGAGTCAGAAGGGACCTACGTTGTCCCTATTCCCGACAAATGGGCGGCTTCGCTTGCTGGTATCGAAGCGCGCGACTCCGAGAGTAACTACTTGCCGGTTAGCCTGCTCGACCCATACTCTGTATCGGGATACAGCTTGTACCAGATTGGACTTGGAAAGCCCTTAGAGCCCAAGGAGAAGCGGGAGTTCTCCTACGTCCTTGCGTTCGTCGATGGGGTCACGCCGCTTCCCGCAGCGGCAAAGCAGTCCGACAGCCAGTGGCTGCTCTACAATGCGACGCGGAACGTCGTGAGCGTCTACCGTACGCGCACGCAGAAAACCAGAGTAAACATTCTGCTCGACAGCCGTGAGGACTTGGATGTGTACAGGGGCGCAGATAAGCCTGAGTTCAATGCTGAGGACAACACTCTTACGTACGGCCCGTACGAGAGGGTTAAAGCACTGGAGACCCTGCCCCTGACGCTCCGCTTCGAGAATCCGATGGCCCTGCTTCGTATCGAGAAGCTTGAGCGCAAGGTGTGGGTTTCCCACTGGGGCGGCTCTGTGTCATTTGACGAGACGTACGATCTCCACAATGTGGGCACTCGCATCGATAAGTTCTCGCGCGCTGACTTCGGGAAAATGCATGCAACATTCAACTTGAACAGCGCCGCCGTGCGCCATCTCGCGCTGAAGCTCCCTGTGGGCCACCGTGAAGAGTACTACGTCGACCAAATTGGAAACGTCTCCACCAGCCGCGTTCAGCCAGGCACTCTTGAAATTCTTCCTCGCTATCCACTTATGGGCGGCTGGTTTTACAATTTCACTGTGGGCTGGGCCTCGGACTTGAGTAACTTCGTGCGTTCTCCGGCGCCCAACAGCTTTATCCTGGCCGTGCCTTTGTTGGGCGGGCCCGAGGCAACCAGCTACAAAAAGCTCTCGACCAGTATCGTTCTTCCCGAGGGCGCCGAGAGCGTTGAGGTTTTCAGCGACGTTCCATACAAGAGTCTGAAGCATTCCGTCACTTACAGCTACCTTGACATCTATGGGCGGCCCACTGTAAACTTGGAGTTCGAGAATCTCGTGAGCGACTACGCAAATGCAAACCTCTTGGTGACCTACCAGTACTCGACGGCTGCCGCTTTCAAGAAACCTCTGTCCTATACAGCCATCGCGTTTGCGACGTTTGCAAGCATCCACTTCCTCTCGAAACTTTTCTTTTCGTGAAGGCGAGATGAATGCATGTTACGATCAGCGTCATTAAAAGTTTTTTAAACGGTAAAATTCCCTCAAATTAGGAGTCATGCTCATGATTTATTTAGCCGGCTAGACACCTTTCCATGCCACCTTTTCCACGCATTCAAACTTACGCTTGCAGTCTCTTAATACACCCATCATCTTCAGTGCAGAGATGCTCTCTAAAAAGATCGCCATACTCTGCGTGTCCCAGTTCTCGCAGTCAGGAATCGTGCGCACCATAGTTTTGAACGCCGAGTAAAAATCGTAGATGTTGATGTAGATGCTGGACTCACGCGACAGCTGATACAGCACACACAACGGAATCGACATGCGGTCCACTTCACCATCACTCACAAACACTCGAGGATCGGTCAACGCAGTCTCTATAGCGGGGCGGTATTTGGGGTTGAACACCATTTCCAAGACGTTGCCGCCAACCTGGAACTCGGGGATTTCATCGGCGAGTACAACATCCGCATCGTTGAGCTTTGATAAATAGTCGGGGTCCGCCTTCAAGCGCTCGTGGACAGATGGGAGCCGCTCAGCAAAGCTTTTTTTGGCGGAAACAAGACCGTGGCCATCCTCGATACTGGCCAATGGGTTGCCGGCAAAGTGCGCCAACAGAGCATACTTTAGCTGCGTGATAAGATCATTTAGCTCGAGCGACGCGAGGCGCTCTACCAGAGACCTGCTCAGTTTAAGCCGCAAAGACGGCTCGTCAAACAGTGCCTTGGCACAATGATCCACCAAGGCAGGTGTGCTTGGAGACCCCAGCAGCAACTGGGTCTCCATGCTCATCTCGTTCTTGTGGGTAATTGTTACCTCGAACAGCGGCAGTGGCATCGCGAGATTAAGGACTAGATGCAGAGGGAGCTGACCGCTCTCGACATAGCTGTGCATGTGCGAAATCAGTGAGTTGATGATCTCTTGGTCGAAGCTGTTGGTGTCCTCCACAATCACCAGCAGACGTGTGCACGGCATCTGCAAGGACCGCAGCCAGGATATGAGTACATTGAAATCATAGGTGAGGCGCCGGTCTGCCGAGACCTGGGGATCATTTTCTGTGAAGCGGTTGACGATCAGTTTGAGCGTGCTCTTGAAGTTCGGACACTCTTTGGAATGAATTGATATAGTGCGCCAGTCTGAGCGCAGCTCGCCCACTGCTGCCGCATATTCGCTCACATTGGCTTTAAGGAGAAGCGTGGTTGCTAGCTTTTTATGCGCTCCTTTGTCAACAAACGTGGATAACTCGTTCAGAGCCTTGCTAAGATGGTCCTTGGTGTAAGAATCCAACGCTCTCGAAAAGACGATCTGGGACAAAAGGTATCGGTCCAGCCGCCGTTCTTGAAGCCCCTCTTCCTCACTGTTTTGTTCACGTATCAATCTCCTCCGCACGTTGGCCGTCTTTAACGACACTTTCGGATCGCCAGCCTTGTAGAGGTACACACTCTCTTGTGTTTTCATATTTGAGAGGGGCCTAGAACAGCCTTCAGCTCCAGAGTGTAAGCACCAAGCCAACGCGCTATATAGGGACTGCGCGGCTATAGAGGCCGCTCGCTCAGCTTAGGAACGAATTGACGTAATTCGGTCAATGCGTTACGCGTCAGTACAAGTCAGTACTCCAGCAAATCCCAACGCCTGTGTATACTCTTCACGTGGCCGAGTCGGTGGGTGAGTTGGCAGAGTGGTTATTGCGGTGGACTTAAGAGCTGCGAAGCATTAGGTCATCCACTGATCTCAGGATCGCAAGGGTTCGAATCCCTTACTCACCACTTTCATTCCATTGTTTTTTTGCTCTGCCGCCTGTGTAGGCTCTCCGTTCTTTAAATTTATCTGCTTCTCTCTATCTCCTGAGCTTAATTTCATTTGCTGCTTTTCGCCTCTTTTGCAGCGTGACAAAAACGCGCTCGCTGATCACAAAGGTTCTTTTTTAACATACAAAATGCATTTAGATTTGTGCGTTTAGGTCTAGCTTAGCTACCAACCAGCTGAGAGCTGTGCTAGCTTATGTGTGGTGGCCGAAATATGCTCAAGGCCCTTCACCATGAGAATGCATCCTCAAAATAATCCACCCGAGCACTGGAATCCATGATGCTTGACACAATCCCGCCACGAATTGCATCTAAAAACATCGGTGGTCCGCACGAGCACACTGCCTTGCTGCCTTGTGCCGTCTTTATGAAATCGCATACTTCTACAGAGACGCCTGGTCGGCGAAATTCAGGTTTGACCACCGACCCCTCTAAGACAATATGACAAGAATCGGCTCGTTGCATCTTCTGCTCGACAGTCTCGCTGTCACTAGTAGAACTTTCCACAGCTTCGTATTTTCCCAAGTCAACTGGGGACGAAGATTTCAGCTCAGAGTTAGAGTTTGACAGAGATTCAGAATTCTCCAGGGGCTCTTCAGCGGATGTGTGCAGACTGCCCTTGCGTGGAGACAGCCCTCCGTATGAGGACATCTCTACTGTTCCCAGATTTATCTCCCCAGGACTGGTAACGAATATTCGGAAGTTGCAGGCTTTTTCCGACTGCTTCTTCAGCAGAAATGACACTTCGCTCGCAAAAGCTTCAATTGTAGAGCAGCTTCTGACAACCCAGACTATGTACAGAAACTGCCCTTCCTTCATGTTTTCGATGATGCTACTCGCAAATGAAAAGACAGCGGTGAAGCCAACACCACCGGCAAAGAGTAGCACTGAGTCGTAGTTACTCACATAATTCTCGTTCCCGTACGGGCCCTCAATAGCGACCTTGAAGTTTCGACGGTTTTCACTAGTATTCGCAATTCTTTGCAGTAACTTCTGCGTCGCCCCAGATTGCGCTTTGCAGCAAAGATCAAGCGAGTCGTCTTTTTTGCCAGTTGGTGATTGGAAGATAGAGAAAGGATGTTCCTGCCAAAAAAGATCTTTCTCGAAAAAGCGAATGTATACATAAGCCCCGGGATTGATTTTCCATCTTCGTTTCCCTCCTTTGACAGTGATTCTGTACATCCCAGCACTTGTCAATGTACACTCGGCATCTTGAATACCGCCTGACAGAATCTGTCTGCTGATGCGGCTGATGTATTCGATTCCATAGAATGCTAAAGCGGTCCAGAGCCATGCTAGCCATCCGTAGTCGCTGCAATGAACCACAAGACAGATAATGAATATGAGAAACATGAGAACATGCGTAAATTTGAAGATCTCGTAAATTCGAGACCGAATCATTCTCAGCGCCATCGTTAACATGATTATGACCATGTACACTGCAATATTCCCTCCTCGCCAGTTATGGACGTGGTGCCATTTGTACATAATCACTTTTTCGTTGGCTGAGCTCCAATACATCATAATGCCGTGGGTTATTGCTTGAATTGCCATGCAACGAGCCGCCCATCTGTGGTATGTCATGAACGTGTCGTAAGGCCAGCCAGATAACCATATGAATGGGTTATTCCTGCACGCGAACAGCACTATCAAAGGGATATGCGCAAACGCTACAATACCCGTCCTGTTTGCCATATAGTGAAGTATCCTGTCTTGCTTGCTGGTAAACGATAATGGGGTGTCGCCTTCTACATGGAAAAAGGAGACTATCGACGCAACATTAAGCACCAGAAATCCGAATATAATAAGAGCTTGACCACGCGTTGGTGCATGGATGTTTAAGTACTTTGAGAACCTCCACGGGCTATGATGCTTAGAACCCACCAAAGCCGGAAGGGTGAGCTTCTTGCGTACCCAAGACACTTTGCCACCACTCCAGCGTTCATAAAAGTTGGGATCGACAACCCTGATTGCGTTCGTTAGAACTGCTCCAGCCATAATAAGACCCCAATATCCGATAATACCCCATCCGAAGCAGTTTCCAACGTGATAGTGGTACTTGGTATTGCTCGCAGCGACCATTTGGTGAGCGAATAGTATCTCAGGAACCGCAACAGGGCCCGGTGCAATTGTTCCAGTCGCGTTGAAGCTGTTTGGAGAGACGACTCGGTCAACATTCCTCTGATAGATCGTGTCCATATCTTGAATTGACATGGTCCGACTACCCCAGTAGTGGCACTGATCTCTTATGTACTGATATCCTGCGACCACCTCATCCGTCCCTGCGGCGTGGGTGCGAACGCAGTACATTGCGGTTGTGAGGAAATCTTCTTTTGTGCAACGGCAGTCGAATGGTAAGTATACCGCCGGGCAATCGAAGTCCCACTTAAGAGCGCTGTTGAAGCATCCAAACCCGAGCTTGCTCCGCACCCCAACTTTCTGAGCGTCAGCGCTAGCTGCGAAGAAAGCAATGAGGACGGGCAGCAGATACAACATGGCCACTTCCTATGGACTATGTATCCCGAGAATGAGATGCTCACAGCCACTTATTGATTTCTGAATATAAATGGAATGGCTGCTCGTAGCTTGAGTGCGATAAGCTTGTGCTAATAACGTTTTACATTATGAGCTGCAGCCGCTGCAGGCTGTGCTCGCGATCGCTACGAGCCTGAAGACATCCACGTTTTGCAGCCCTAATGGCAGACTGGATCGTGCCGACTTACTGAATAGGGAAGGGAATCACCCACCGTGGCGCCCGACTTGTCAGGTGTGTGCACTTTGCCTGCATATATGACCGAAAATCATTTATCAGCAGCCGAGTGTCGCCGCTGGCTGAGTAGTTGTGATCTCTAACTATTTTGAGTTTAATCACAACTCTTTTAGATAACTTTGATGACAACGGTCAACCGATTCACTCATGATTATTCCTAGCAGACAACAATAACCTCGATTCTTTGTCAAGGATCGCCGATACACTTGGGCCGCGCAGTCCATTTGCGAACTTGCGCTCGTGATGGTTGAGACTGTTCTCTTGGCCTGTTGTGTATGACCACATTGGCATTCCGCGATCATAGTCAACTATAGACACGTTAGTATCTTTTACGAGACCTTTGTGCCAATTAGCTTCTCATAGCAGCGCCACAATCTTGTAATCACAAAGCGGGGCGATTACATTCTGCCTTATCGCGTGTTGAACAAGGGCTTAGAGCCCATTGCGATGCGAAAGTCAATCGGTAGCAATTCGTCTACTGTAAGCCACTGAAGTCAATTGTGTCCGCACACTAATGGTTTAGGTGTCCTTTAGCTCTCCCCGTCGGTATTCTCGTATCTCTGGCTCACATCCCTCCGTGCAGCAGCCGCGCGCGGTTGGTGCCACACTGCTTCTTCCTTGTGTCTACTACATACGGCCTTGTCGGCGGCATTCGCCTTTCTGCAAATGCCATGGCCAGGAAGAATCGAGGGGCGGTGAGTACTGAGTTTCCATTACTGGATGAGCTCAATCTGTATGCATCCGCCACCACTGGCGACGGCAACTGTCTGTTCCGAGCTCTGAGTGACCAGGTTTTCGGTGACGAAAATCATCACGGTGAAATACGACACAATGTTGTGTCCCACGTTGAGCAGAATGCAGACCACTTCTCGGCATTTGTAGGCGAATATGGGGAAACCTTTGAACAATATATTGCTCGGCTATACCAAGATGGAGTCTATGGAGGTCATATAGAATTGGTTGGATTTTCTGAGTACTACAAGAGGCCCATCGCTATATACCAGGCGGAGAATATGTACGTTCTAGAGCCGCAAAGCCTGGATCAGTCACAATGGGGTGGCATTGTGCACGTTGCGTACCACACGTGGGAGCACTACTCTAGCGTTCGTCAAAAATCCGGGCCGCGCTCTGGCCCAGTAAGTTTCCCCATCCCAGAGACGTTGCCGTCGTTTGGTGAGGACAACCGCAACGACGGGCAATCATCTGGGGTGGCCCCTTGGCAGATAGAAATCGTGCTTCGCAGTGTGCCTCATGCCTCCGAGACGGAGATCACCGAGATGCTCCGGACCAAAGATCTCGACATGGTGATAGAGGAGCTGCTGATGCGGGAGTATGGCGGCGATGGCGGCGACGGCGACACCGGGGAGACACCAGCGGATCTAGGGCTCGAAACGGGAGCCAAAACGAGTGATCCACCTGATAAAGCGGCATCACTACCCGAAATCAGCCTCAACACGCCCAGCGAGGGCCCGCCTCGTGAAGTGCCTGATGCATTGGCGGATGGAAATACTGATTCTACAAGCGCTAGATCCCACAATGGCAAGGCCACCAGTGTCAAAGCCAACAAGAAGCAACAGGCGAAAAAAATGCGGCAAGAAAAGAAGGAGCGGGTGAGACAAAGGAGGGCAGGTAACGCTTCTGAGGCCCGCAAGGACCGTGACACTTCGGAGACCGCAGGCACCTTAGCCAGCAACACGGAGACTGCGAACAAGGTGATCCATATTTGAGGCTCGCAATGTATCTATAGTAAAACGCTTAAAGTCTAAGCCCACGGTCTTTCGAAACAGCGCTCGCTACATTTCACCAAGATTCCTATTTACTGAGCTGATCAAGGCCCTCCTTGATCTTGGCGGGGGCGGCGCCCCGGACGGTGTTGACGATCTTGCCGTCGTTGAAGTAAAGAAATGTGGGAATGCTGGAGACTTGGAACTCGGACGCAATTTCCGGGACCTCTTCGATATCGAGTTTGACAACCTTGATTCCCGGGTACTGAGGGTCAAGCTTCTCAAGAAGTGGCGAAACCATCTTGCATGGCCCGCACCATGTGGCGAAGAAATCGACAACGACGGGGCCCTTTGCAGTGACTTCCTTGAATTCGCTAGCGGACGTTATTTGATGGACCATTCGGATGTGCTGCGGGGCGACGCTTCTGGAGAGCACTCGGGCGTTAACGATCCCAGGAGTGGCAGACTTTATATGTCGGAACATCTTGAATAAGCCAAATAGGTTGGCAGCAGGGCCCGCGCACGCTTCCTCGACTTAAAGTCTATCCTTGGGCAAGGGGATGCTGACGTCCTAGCCACCGGTGGCTCACATGACGGGTCTTTGAGCAGCTGGCGCCGCCTTCCGGGCGATTCGAAGCGGGGAGAAGCCAACCGCTGCACGCACATGACTGCTTTGACGAGCACAGGCCTGGAGACTGCCTTTGTGAGTTGGCTCTTAAGTCACGTCTGTGCCACCCGCGTATAGCCACTGGCCGGCGTATGATTGTATGACCCCATTTTCGCTCCGAGTACTTCCGCGATTGATCCACGGAACTGGCCCTCTTCTTTATAAAAATCACGTTCTAGTTGAGAATTGCAAGTCCTGTCACTGCTTGAGTAATGCTAACGTTCAATTAAAGTTCTGCTGGCTGCTCAAATCTGGCCCATGATCCCGTGGCATTATTGAACAACCACCTCACTATGCGATCCAATTTGCCATCACACCATGTTCATCCCCGCCATTTTGGCGCTCTATAAATTATGACTCTTCATACCTAATCAGGAAAAGCATTGATGGTGTAGCGGTAACATACCTGCCTTCCAAACGAAGGCTAGATAGCAGGTGCTCTGGGTTCGACTCCCAGTCAATGCAGTTGATTTTTTTTTGCATCTTCTCGCAAAGTTCTAAACCGTCTATCAGAGCACTAATCATTCATTGTTACGCCTTAGATGAACTCGAAATGATTGAGGTCTCAAGCCGACGAGCTTATCGATAAGCATTTTGTTTTCGCTAAACAGGGCCACCAGGGCCATGGCCGGTTAGCGCCGTTCTTCCGCATGGTCACCTGCCCCACTCGCACGGTCCCACGCTGTACCCCCACGGACGACGCATGCGGATATGACGGCTGATGGGCGCAAACTAAACCATGTAGCGGCCGAGAAGAAGCGCCGCGAAGCTATTCGCGAAGGCTTTGACCAGCTGGCTAAGGTCCTACCGGACCTGGAGCCGCGCAACGCCCGTTCCGAAGCGCTAGTGATCCAGAAGTGCGTGGAGTACCTGGAGCTTCTCGAATCAGAACATCGGCAACTGCGACAGCTCGCTGATCAAAAAGGCGTTGATGTCAGTGCTCCACAGTAGCAGCGTGCTCGCGCGGGCTCATTATGGTGTGTCTCATTGCACTCGGCTCAATAAAAAAGAGCCCCAGCAGCCTCTGTATTTTAAAATATTTTCAATTTCGTATCGCGTAGTCCTCCAATCAGTGAAATACGTACAGGTTCCTTACAATGAAGCACTGCGCGTGATGGCCCCAGCTCCATGCAGATCTCCGCGGGGGGTGGTCTCGGCGACGCGCCCCGATGTCAAGCTCTGCCTTATCTCCTCATCATGTGATGCGAATCAGAAAGCGTATAATAGGCACCCAAAAGAAGCAAGCACCGCCGGCAGGTGGCACACAGCATTCTTTAAATCTGTATTTCCGATGGAGCCCAGGACCACTCTGGAGTTCTTCCTCAATGGCAAAAAGTAGCTTGTGGCGAATCCAGACCCAACACAAACCGTGCTTGAGTATGTGCGCTCCACAGGCCTAACCGGCACCAAGCTGGGGTGCCAGGAGGGCGGATGCGGCGCGTGTACTGTGACGCTGGCGGAATGGGACCCCGAAACCAAGAAGCCGTATTTTTATGCGGTTAATGGCTGCATCATGCCCGTCATCGCGCTTGATGGAAAGCATCTGACCACCGTGGAAGGGATCGGCAACAGCGCTGCTCCCCACGCCGCGCAGGAGCGGATCGCAAAGATGCACGGCTCGCAGTGCGGATTCTGCACGCCCGGAATCGTCATGAGCCTCTATTCGCTGCTGAGACAAACAGAGGGTAACCCCACGCGCGACCAGCTGGCCGAAGCGTTTGACGGAAACTTGTGTCGGTGCACGGGCTACAAGCCAATAATCGATGCAGCAGCTACATTCGTTAAGGAAGATGGCTGCTGTGGCAAGGGCGGTCCCAATGGCGGCTGTTGCAAGCAGCAAGATACATTACCGAGTCCTACTTCGGCATCGCCGCCGTCGCCCAAACGTGCCAAAATTGACGCCAATTCTGCTGATGATGGCACAATCAAAGGTGAAGCAGACATTGTGGACAGTGGCTGCTGCAAAGCAAATGGCGGTGGCGGGAGCTGCTGTAAAGCTAAGGACGGCGCGCTGAGTGGCGCCTCGCCTGATAGCACATCGGCTGAGGGTGCGTCTGCTGAGGGCTCTTTGAAAGGCTTGCGCGCCTACCCGCATTCTGAACTCATCTTTCCTCCCGCGCTCAAAAAGTACGCGCCGCAGCTGCTCCGACTCACGGATGCCGCGGGACACGCATGGTTCCGCCCGACTTCGCTCCCAGAGCTCAAAGAAATTCTGCTGCAACATTCGCCTGTCAAGATGGTGGGCGGCGCCTCAGAGTTCCAGATCGAGGCAAAGATCAAGGGAGACGACCATAAGGTGTGCGTCTACGTTGGCGATGTCCCGGAACTTAAGACGTTTGCATATGTCGAGGGCAAAGGCGTGCGCATGGGTGCCGATATTCCGCTCTCTACCCTCGAGCGCAAATTAGAACACCTCGTAGAGACGCTACCCAAGGAAGCCACTGAGTTCTACAGGGCCATTATCGACCAGCTGAAATATT
Organism: Entelexis gropengiesseri; assembly: GCA_030579755.1. Taxonomy (NCBI): domain Eukaryota; kingdom Fungi; phylum Ascomycota; class Dipodascomycetes; order Dipodascales; family Trichomonascaceae; genus Entelexis; species Entelexis gropengiesseri. Next base: position 100,060 of record JAKTRO010000002.1, on the reverse strand, counting down.
TCGCTGGCCGCCAGATCCGCAACGTGGCGACCCCTGCCGGTAATATCGCTACGGCATCGCCCATCTCGGATCTGAATCCAGTGCTCACCGCTGCGAACGCTGCACTCGAGGTCCTGGACCCGAAAACCGGCGAAGCGGACACTATTTTCATGGGCGACATCGACAATCCGTTCTTCACGGGCTATCGCAAAACCTTGCTGGGCAACAAGCTCTTGACGCATATTTTTGTCCCAGACTCAAGGCCTGGTACTGTTGTCCGCACCTACAAGCAAGCGAAACGGAAGGATGACGATATTTCCATTGTTACAGCCTGCATATACGCTCATGTCGACAACGGAGTCATCACGGACGCTCGCTTGGCATATGGTGGAGTAGCCCCAATGACTGTGCTGGCCAAGTCGTCGACAACTTTGGTTGGCAAGGACATTGCACCATTGAGTACCGATCTCGGGGAGTATTTGGATGCTCTCGACAACGAGTTTAAACTCCCCTACAGCGTTCCTGGTGGAATGGCCGTGTTCAGAAGGTCGTTGATCTTGTCGTTCTTCTACAAGTTTATTCAGGCTCTGTTGTTAGCATCTGGAGAACAGGCCGACGATGCAGCCCTCCTCGATGTGACCCGCACTAATAGCCCGAAGGGGATTCGCGATCTGCGCAATGACTACGAGCAGGAAATCCTCGGCAAGAACATCACCCATGTGAACGCCATGAGACAAGTCACTGGCGAAGCGCTGTACGTCGACGATATCCCACCGGGGCCGTTTGAGCTGCACGCCGTTCAAGTCATGTCCACGAAGGCGCTGGCCAGGGTGGTAAAAATCGACTACGATGAGGCGTTAACTGTCGATGGTGTTGTCGGCAAGATCGATATTGATGACGTCCCGGGCTCCAACAGATGGGGCATCTTTCCTACCATTGGGCCCGAGCGCTTGTTTGTTGAGGACAGAGCGGAGTACATTGGCGATACAGTAGCCGTTATTATTGCTAAGACGCGTGATGCAGCAACTCTTGGTGCGCGCCTCGTGAAGGTTCATTACGAAGAGGATCTTGGCGAACCCATCGTCACCATTGAGCAGGCTATTGAGAGGGAAAGCTTCTTCGCCATTCAGAACAAGATAGAGCATGGCAATTTTGATAAGGAGTGGGACACTGCTGCATACCGATTCCAAGGTGAGTGCCGCATGGGGGCTCAGGAGCATTTCTACTTAGAGCCCCAAGGCGCATTGGTTGTCCCCGAGGACTCATGCCATGAGTTCAAGATATACGCAAGCTCTCAGAACCCGAACGAAACACAGCTTGTGGCCGCATCTGCGCTGAACATACCAGCATCCCGCATTGTCGCTCGCGTGAAAAGGCTCGGCGGCGGGTTTGGTGGCAAAGAGACAAGGTCGATCCACGGATCTACCCTCGCTACCCTGGCTGCCAATAAATTTGGCAAGCCAGTCCGACTGATCTACAGCCGTGCTGAGGATATGATCCAGTCTGGACAGCGCCACCCATTCCTCATTAAATGGCGAGTCACGCTTGATAAGAACTACAAATTCACAGGCCTTGAAACTCGTCTGTTCGCCAACGCAGGCTACTCGATGGACCTGACCAAGGGCGTCATTGACCGTGCGGCCCTCCACGTCGATAACTGTTATGATTTCGGGCAAAACATATCCGTTTTGTCGCAGCCATGCAAGACCAACATTGCCACGAACACCGCTTTCCGTGGCTTTGGCGGCCCTCAGGGAATGTTCGCATCGGAGTCTATCATTTATGAGGTGAGCGAGAAGCTCGGAATGAAGGACCCGGAAATCCTGAGGCGAATCAACTACTACCCCATGGACGGAACCGGCCGCACTCACTATTTGCAATGGCTTGGAGAAGACTTTAGCACGCCTTTGATGGCTGAGGATCTGCGAAATCAAGTTAACTACGACGGGTTGCGGGCCGAAGTAGATGCTTTCAACGCAAAGTCGAAATGGATAAAACGAGGACTCGCTTGTGTTCCTACAAAGTTCGGCGTCGCGTTCGGAGTCCCACACTTGAATCAAGCCGGCGCATTAGTTCATATCTACGAAGATGGAAGTGTGCTACTAACTCACGGTGGCACTGAGATGGGACAAGGCTTGCATACCAAGATGACAATGGTCTGCGCCTCGGAGCTTGGCGTTCCCGTTGAAGGAGTATTCATCAGTGAAACCGCCACCAACACCGTCGCCAATGCATCTCCAACCGCCGCCTCGGCCTCGAGTGATCTTAACGGAATGGCTATCAAGAACGCTTGCGATCAACTCAATGAGCGACTGAAGCCATATCGCGAAAAAATGGGGCCCGATGCTACTATGCATGATATCGCCAAGGCAGCTTATTTCGACAGAGTTAACCTCAGCGCCAACGGCTACTACAAGATGCCTGATGTTGGCTACAAGTTCGACAACTCCGACCCGGATCCGGCACCAGCCTTCCAGTACTATACGCAGGGTGTAGCTATCTCAATGGTAGAGACTGATCTGCTAACGGGAGACTGGGCGAACCTGAGAACAGACATTGTCATGGACATCGGCCGACCAATCAACCAGGCTATTGACTATGGCCAGATCGAAGGAGCATTTGTCCAGGGACAAGGCCTTTTCACTATCGAAGAGTCTTTGTGGTCTCAGCAGGGTGCCATCTTGACAAGAGGGCCGGGAGCATACAAGATTCCTGGGTTCAGAGACATTCCCCAACACTTTAACGTCTCCCATCTGCAGGGCCGAGATTTCAAGCACCTTAAGACCATCAATCGGTCGAAAGGTATTGGTGAACCGCCACTTTTCCTGGGAATCACTCCAATGTTTGCACTAAGAGATGCCATCAAAAGCGCTCGAGAGGCGAGGGGGCTGCCAATGCTCTCCGGAGTTGAAGCGCCGTTGACCACGGAGCGGATTCGCGTTGCTGCCGGCGACGAACTTGTGGTAAAAGCCCAGGTAAAGATCGAGGGGAAGAGCTTTTCGGTTCGCTCGTGATCCAACAAATTAAATAAAATAATTTCTGACCATAATCATCTAACAGTCATGCATAGACTAGTCTTTAATGAAGGCATGGTTGAGTCACTTTATGGCATGAAAACCACCAAATGCTGCACTTTCCACAGTCGCTCAACATCCCATGACTCTTAGCCTAAAGCACACGTATACGCAAATGCGACACTGAAGCTACTGTTGCCAAGTCCATATGTACATATAGATAGGGTGGTTGCGAGAGAGCCAGCGCGAAGTGAGCTGGTGAGTTCAGAGAACCGTCTTTCTATAGTGTGCAATGTAGTAGATGATTGGGGTGGTTTTCTTGACTGACTGCAGGATTTATCGACCTCAGCTTGTCCGCGCTAAACATCTGGCGGCGCCTCCGCCAAACCCTGATAGCGATATCAGGAGTCAACAACGCGCGTTTGTTCGATGCACATCAGCTTACAAAGTAGCCAGCTGTCACTTTGGGAGCGCTAGTCACACAAGGCGGGGGTTCTAATGAGCGCCGTGGGTGGTGCCACAGAGAGTGTGAAAACGATCATAAATTATAATATCTCACCTTGCATAGCCCATGCTTGCTTAGAGAAGCGTGGCGTGGTCTGCTGCAGGAGATTTCGGGGTTAAGCGGCGCAGCAGAAGCCTTGTTTATTTATAGATGTCACGTTACTGGATCCCTTTATTTATGCACCACCACCCGCTCTCAAGAGTGAAACAACTCACTTGCTTTACCGTCGAACCGCGCTGGCTCGTTGGGTGGTGGTACTTTGTAAATTGAGATGAGATGGGCGCTGGCATTAGTTTGGGCAGGCGTAGCATTTGCGGAGCGGATTCTTGAGACCAAGGCGCTCCTCCCGTGTCAACCGCTGAGTGTGTTTTCGGCCCAGAAGTTTGACATTGTGTTTAACCCTTCCACTCGGCAGGCCGAGCTGAACCTCACGATTGCGTCGGCAATCGATGGAAATTTTACTGTGGACGTGGAAGTCCTTGTGTACGGTATCAAAGCGTTCTCAAAGACGATCAAAGGCTGCGACATAAGTGAGACGATCTGTCCGATCAGCCCGGGAAGGTTCGATGTTCAGACCAACATCTCGGTGCCGGAAAACTACATACGCAGCATTCCGGGCATTGCATACACGTTCCCGGACATTGATGCTATCGTTCAAGCTAGTGTTTATTACGCAGACTCCAGCGGCCAGAAGGTTGGCAGCAGCGTAGCCTGCGTCGAGGCAGAGCTCTCTAACGGCAAGACAGTACAGCACCAATATGTATCGTGGATCCTGTTTGCCTTGATCATGATCGGAGTTGTGGTGGCTGGCGTGGTGACACTTCGTGGTAACATATCCACTGCCGGTCATATTATTGCCAACACCGTCTCGCTGTTCACTTACTTCCAAACCACGGCAGTCATTGCAATGATGGCTGTGTACAGGCTGCCTCCAATCGCGGCTGCATGGGCACAAAACTTCGAATGGACCATGGGTGTGATAAGCGTGAAGTTCATGCAGGATATCATGACTTGGTATGTGCGAGCCACCGGCGGCCGCTCTACCAACATTCTGCCCAACAAGGATGAACTCTCGATTGCGGTGTTCAAGCGCGGCGTGGCCAAGGCGGTTATAACCCACGCGAAGCGGATTGTGGCGCCCGAGCCTCACCGACTGCAGCGGCGGTTGGACCTTAGCTCCAATGTTACGACAACAAACGAGTTCGACTCTGACCTGCTTGGCAAGACCCTAGTGCTCCAAGGCATCAAGCGTGTGTCGTTCTTGGCAAACATTGAACTGTCGAACTTCTTCCTCACTGGCGCGACCTTTTTCATATTTGTTGGAATCGCTCTTGTGGCCGTTATGCTGCTGCTAAAGGGAATTCTTGAGCTTTGTGTTCGCATGGGCTCGATGGATGCCGACCGATTCCAGACTTATCGCACTCAATACCGCGCCTATACGAAAGGAATGATGTTCCGCTACTTCTTGGTCGGGTTTACGCAGCTGAGCTTGTTGTGCTTGTGGGAATTCCACGAGAGGGAAAGCGTAGCATCGGTTGTTGTTGCATGTGTTATGTTCGGCGTGCTTCTCGTGTCGCTCTCTATAGCGTCATCGAAGGTCATCATTTTGGGCAGAAAGTCCCAGCACATGTTCAATAACCCAGCATCTATCCTCTTTGGTGATTCTGAGATGCTCAATCGTTGGGGATTTCTCTACGTGCAGTATAAAGCGTCCTGCTACTGGTTCCTGGTGCCGTTCTTATTTTACAACTTTGCCAAATCAGCGGTGATTGCGCTCGGCCAGCCTAATGGGAAAGTACAAAGCGTGATTTTCTTTGTGATCGAGATTGTTTACTTCATTGTGCTTTGCATTGTACGTCCTTACATGGACAAAAAGACCAACGGCTTCAACATCGCGATATCAGTCTTTTCAGTGATTAACGCAATATTTTTCATGTTCTTCAGCCAGCTGTTTGGCAAGAAGATAGATGTGGCTGCATCGATTATTGGAGTTGTTTATTTCATTATGAATGCAATCTTGACGGTCATTTTCCTCATTATCATCATTGTTGCTTGCGTGTGGGCCATCTTCCACCCCAATCCGGACGCCCGCTATCAACCGGTCAAGGATGATCGTAATCTTTTCATGCCTGATGCACAAGAGAAAGGGCCGAATGAGCTGGATGACCTTGGCCATGTCGCACGCGATGGTTACCGGCATTCCAATTTAGTATTCCCACAAGATAATGGATACGGTGCGGTTTACAGCCCGGACCCGAATGCTCCTGCTCCTCAAGTAGCCATGAGAGGCTCTGAGTTCCAAGGATTCAATGATGATGACGCGGAAATCCACAGCTACCGTGACATACAGTCTCGTGGAATTCTAGGCCAACACAGCCAAAGCCAAGCCCACGATCCACGAGACAGATTGCTTTAATTAACACGAACCTATCTAACACCGAAAATCATGAAGTTAATTGATCCGAAGCGCTTAAAAGAAAAGCGCTTCATTCGCCGCATAAAAAAGGGGTAACTGCAGCACCTTCTGTTCTCGTATGGTCTCCCACTACAATACTTGGTAAGGCCCTCAGATGTTTAAATAGGACTGATCGGACGGGAAGTCTTGTATTCATCTGGGTTTGGCCGCAGCTGACGGCTAGAAAACATTGGTGCTTAAGTTCGATAATCACGAGGGAGCTTTAGAAAAGCGCGAAGGTGGAGCGTGAATTTTGCAGTATGATGCTGGAGGTGAAGTCAAATGCACTAAAATTTACAAAACAGGGCATCGAATCAGTATGATGAACTGCCCACATTTTGGATCACTCTGTCGGGATCATTTCGGGATGTGCACCGATTTATCAGGTGCTGATGTGATGTGGGCGTCGCTCAACCTAATTATATAGCGAAGCGAGGGCGATTCCGCATGTCGGATAAAACCTAAGTAGCTACCTACCCCAGCATTTCTGTATATGGGTTAGGAGAGTGCGACAGTCGGAAATCGAATATTATGTCTCATGCGTCCACATCGTCCCGCTTACTAGTTCTGGCCATTTGGTGGCCGACTGCAAGAGTGTCCAGATAATATTCTCAAGTTCGTCGCTGATAAGGTTTTCGCATTTCCAGCCTCTCTTTGATCAAGCCGAGGGCCACATATCGGAGGGCCTCATAATGGACTACACAGTTCATGGTCATTACCGTAAGGCAAGCTCCGGAAGTAGCGGCCTTAAGAGCCTAACGGAATCAGAGTTCAGCTCGTCTAGTCATTCTAACTGGACGGCTAGGTATCCACGAGATGCTTTGGAAGACATAGAGCCAGCGGAGCAGAAGTATCTCTATGAAGAGCCGAGCAATGGGTCGAAGCCTTCGCCCCACAGCTCAGCAGCCTCACTGAACATTCAAAGAGCCGTAAAGTGGATCAATTCTCAGCTCTCTCCGACTCGGAGTCGAAGGCCGAGCAACACGGGGTTCATACCGCAAACCCCTCCACTTCAATCTACAGAGCGACTGCCTCAAGTGATTCTAACCGGAGGAACCGGCGTGTCAGCTGAGCCCGTTACACCTACTTCCAAAATAGACGGCGTGGAAGACAAGGAGGATATTGTAATAAGGTCGTTAGCGTCTCCAGTTTCCGGTAGCTTCGCGCTCTCCGACGAGGCCGAGAGATGCAAGAGGTCGATGGCTCGCATGCGCAAGAGACATAATTGCATTCGCGAGCTGTACAGCACTGAGTACCAATTTGCGCAAGACATGGCGGTCGTAGTCCGGTTGTACATGTGCGCCAGCGCAGATATTGGCCTGTCGGTCGGCCAGATAGAAATGCTGTTTTCGAACGTGTCGCAAGTTCTTGATATAAGTTTGAGCCTCGTTGCCATTTTGGAGGCGCGGATTCCCACTCAAATTCTGCAAGGTGACGGGACGATAAGTTCGGCTGACGTTCGTTCCGACTCGGAGATTAGAGCTGGGGAGGCGATGTGCCTGGCGCTGAATGGCCAACTCTACCAAGTTTATGAGGATTACATCCATCATAGTCGGGAGCAACTAGAACTGTATTACACCCTCACGCAGTACATGCGGAGAAACTCACCAAGATCGCACGATTCTGGGCATTCAGAGTTCGATACATCCAACATCGATGAGAAGAAGGTATCAGCCTGGCTTAATCACTGCGGCTCCAAGGCGTCGAAATTCACCACTGCGTGGTCCCTAGATAGTCTTCTTATCAAGCCCGTGCAGCGACTCGGGAAGTATCCGCTCTTTCTCCAGGTGCTTCTCGACTATACCGATGAGAGCCACGGAGACTACTGTGCGATTGAACGTGCTCTGCACAGGTCCCGTCACTATCTTGATTGTGTCAATGCTCGATTTAGACAGATAGAAACCTGAGGGCGGACATACACAAGAAGAAGAGCAAGCAGTACACAAACCCTCCACTCGTTTTGCTTTCTATTATATTTTGGAATCTCGGCTACTAAGTTCTTTCTTTCGGACTACTAAGTTCTTTCTTTCGGACAACTAGCCTTTTTAAATTCTGCGCGGAAGAAGCAAGCATCAACCAAGAACACCACATTTTCTCACAGTTTTACTAAACTGATGCCATCCTGCCCTAAAAAGCTTCATAATGAAATCAACCACCACCACAGTAAATGTTTCAGTCCACCGCAGCTAAGCCTGAAGTCGAAAGTAACGAAGCAAGAGAGTCACCGGCAGTATTACAAAAAGTATTAGCTTCAGGTTAATAGATATAGCATTCAGACCTCTCAGGTCAGAGGACCGGGTCAGAGGATCGGGTCAGAGGATCGGGTCAGAGGATCAGGCACTTCTTTTTTTTCTTCTGCGTTTCGCGCGGCTTGGGTGGGTAGAGTGCTGCTACAATGGCATTATCGAAGACGGCCTTGAGGCCTCGTTGGGTGAGGGCGGAGCATTCGAGGTACTTGATGGCGTCCATCTCCTTGGCGAGTTTTTCGCCCTGCAAGGGCGTGATTGGCATGAGTTTGCTTTTGCTGAGCCGCTGGAGCGTGGCGGGATCGTTCCGCAGATCGATCTGTGTTCCGACAACAATGTAGGGCACTCCCGGGCAGTAGTAGCGGACCTCGGGGATCCATTTCTCACGCGCGTTCTCGAACGACGCCGGCGTCGTCACGCTGAAGCACACGAGAAAGATATCTGTTTGCGGGTACGACAGAGGCCGCAACCGGTCGAAGTCCTCCTGCCCGGCAGTGTCGAACAGGAGAAGCATATGCGGCTCGTCGGCCACCATGACGGTGACGGCGTAGTTGTCAAAAACGGTCTGGACGTAGTCGCTGGGGAACTTGTTATTGCTGTAGCTCATCAGCAGACATGTCTTGCCGACCGCACCATCGCCGACAACGACGCACTTGATAGACGGAGGGGAGGGCTCTCCCGGGGTTCCTGCTTGCTTGGTGGCCATCGCGGCTTGATCCTAACGCAGACTGGTTATTGCAAGTGGGATGGGCGGGCTTTTACGCTTGGCACGCGGCGGTGGAAGCGGGGTGGAGGCTGCTGCACGTGTCCAGGGATCGGAGTGTCCTTTGTATTCGACAGGAGCCAGAAGTCGCAGCTCGAAGTCGGGGCTCTAGGTTCTCGCTTTCAACCAGGAATGGACGAGGCTGAACTGGGTAGACAGACGCGATGAACCCTCCCGCCGCCTCCTCTTCATCGAAGCCAGATGACTAATGGACTACGTCTATACAACCGGGAGCCTAGAGTTTGGGCGACCGTCCACCAACCCCAAACCTAATTTAAACTAAGGGGCGCGCGCCGGCGGCGAGAACGCGCACTGGCAGTCTGGCTGCTGCTGCCCCGAGGGCACGGCGTGGGGCGGCCCGCATCGTGAGTCGGGCAAGCCGGGCGGCCTCCGGCTGACCGGTGATACGAATAGATTATTTAGATTGACTCAGGCCCAGCTTTGCTTGCCTGGATTACATTGCGCATGTCTCGCACGCGGTCTGCCACTTATCGGCTGCGCGTCCCCACTTTTGCCAAAATCCGCTCGGGACATTGGTCTATCGTGGAGAACCAGCCGTATCGTGGAGAAACTTGGGGCGAGCTGGTCTATCGCCGGCGGGGTGCGTTCGCGCCGTCGTCATCATATAGGCTGGTCGCGTTATCCTTACCCTTATCAATGCAGCGACCGCGAGTTCTGATGTAATCTCCACTGCCTTGCACGAATAGATGGGCGGCCGTTCTGCCGGCGTTTACTGATCAATGGCCGTATGAGGGGTCGGGCCTCCGAGCCAGGCACGCCGGCGGCCGCCACACATGATCGAGCCAATGCAGAAACCATTTGTGACAAAAGCATTGGCTGGACCGTCCCGCTGAGCACGCGGCAACGTGATGTATGCATTATTAGTACGGCGATCTTAGAGCCGAAAAATCGGCGGTGCGGCATCGCGTGCACAATATGAGACCACCGTCTTTAGGGAGGTGCACTGCAGTACAAAGAACATGTGTATGTACAGAAAGATACTTTAACGAGCGCAGATTGAGCGGTGGCCAGCAATAAACTATTTTCTATTCTTGGAGTACATCAGCGTCCGCAAATCTACTTGCTCGTCTACTTGCCCATCTACTCGCCCATCTACTCGCCGTCGCTCTCCTCCTCGGCATTCATTAGCCAGTCCACCCATTGGCTGGCAAGCGCGCGCACTTTCGGGCCAGCCTCGGGGGTCTGCCACCACTCCTCCACCGCATCCTCGGAGATGACGTCGGTATCGTACAGCGTCATGAGCGCAAACGCAAGAACACGCTCTCCCTGGAGCATGCCGTTGCAGTCGTGCTCAATGTACTGCGCGAGCCGTGTCTGGCCCACCATGTCGAAGGTGATCCGCTTCAGTGTCTTGGTCCACGTCTTGAACACCGTGGTCGTGACAGTCTTGACGTCGGCCTGCGTGATGAGGTGGCCAATGTGGCTGATCAGCGCGCTCACAACTGCCTCCTGCACCTTCTCGTGAGCCGCGTTCATCGTCATGCGCAGCGTGCTGAGCTCCAGCATCGCCACGTCCTGCGGGTGCTTGTCAACAATGGAGCGGTTGATTGACGCAATGGCCTCGCGCATGAACTCCTCGTCGTCGTCATCGCCGGCTTCGTCCACGCTCACGTTGCTTGTGGTCGACATCGTCCGCGACTTGCGGCGCGACTTCTTCGCCGCTGGCGCCGGCTTATGATCGTCCATACTGCTGAAGCTGTCGTCGGACATGTACAGCTCTTCCACAAGCGCAACAAGGTCGCCGTCGCCAGAGTAGTCGCTGTCGGAGTCCGTAGTCAGGGCATCGGACTCGCCGTCGGATTCATCGCCGAGCTCGTCCCCGAGCTCGCTGCCGCCATCAGATACGGCATCGCTATTTGCGCCGCTCTCGCTGCTGCTAGTGGCGCGGCGGTGATGGTGCTTCTTGTGGACGCTCAGCTTTGAGCCCGCAGGAACCACCGTGCTTGCCGGCACCTTGTAGTTAAAGCTGACAATCGTGTTCGGCTCCACCGTGGCGCCGGCGCCGATGACAGCCCCGCCGCCAACAATTGCTCCGGTTATCCTTGCGCCGTCCTCCACAACTGCATCGTCCCAGATGTACGAGCCGGTAATCACGACGTTCTTGCCGATCTTACACCGACGCCCGATCACCGACGTTTCTACGACGGTTTCCTGGCCAACCGAGGTCGCACCGCCAACCACCGTTTCCATGCCAATCGTGCACGATTGGCTCAAGGACACGTCCTTCTCCTTGTAGATGTGGCCGCGCTGGTAGCCGTACGACTGGTCGAGCATCTCGTTGCTGTCCACGACCAGCGGGTAAGCGTAGCGTGAAATGACATCCTTGGTGATAGACTTGTACGTTTTGAAGCTCTCAACGCGGGCCGCGTAGCCGTCGTCGATGATATGAGCGTAGATCGTCTTGCCCAGCAAGTCGCTGGTCAGAACCCCGCGCACAAAATCGTCGCGCAGGTACTCGTAGTCAAAGTTCTCCGTGAACAGTGCTGGCACGTCCATGCTGCAGATATCGATGCGGCAGTCGATCAAGTCGTTCCGAAAAGCGACCTGCGGCAACCGCAGGAGCTCGTTCGCGTCGATGTCGACCTCCTTCTGGAGAACCGACTTCTGGTACGCAACAAGCCGCTTCGTGGTATTGTCGACAATGAAAAGTCCCGTGCGGTTCGACCGCGTGCGGTGCAGCGCCGCAGCCTGGCGCAGCACCATGCTCATGATACAGTTCTTGTCGGCTTTCTTGCGGTCGACATGGGCCTGCCAGATCGGATCGAAGTCCACGTTGCACACCACGTCTCCTGAGATCAGCAGAAAGTCGGACGTGATGATCCCGCGGGTGTCGATGTCGCGCATGGCGTCGCCAACGCTCAGCGTGTTGGGCAGCTCAATCGTCGTCAATTTGAACGGCACGAAAGAGGATGACCACTTCGACTTCCTGATGTACTCGGACACCTGTTCTGCGTGAGCGCAGCACATCAGATAGACCTCGCGCACTCCACAGTTTACCAGAAACTCAAGCGTGTACTCGATCAAGGGCATATTCGCCAAAGGCAGCAAGCACCGCGGCTTGTCCTCAGTGAGAGGACGGAACCTCGGAAGATATGAGTCGCATAGCACAACCGCCTGGAGGTTGCGTTCGGAGCGGCCCATCTGCTACTACTTCAACCGAAATTTCCGTTCTGTACCTCACGTAGGCGTGGGCGGTGGTGGGCGTGAAATGAGTCGTATCGTGAAATAGCATCTAAGCGTATGTGGTAGCTTACCGCGCGAGTCTGCCGCCTACAGACTGCAGGTAATAGTTATAATGTAAGGCTTGGCCTCCCGCGTCGTTGAATATAAACACGAGAGGTCGCGCTTGCAAAATGAGCCACCCAGCTAAAGTTTACAGCGCACCGGGCAAGGCGTTAGTTGCCGGAGGCTATCTAGTGCTGTTCCCCGAGTTTTCTGCGCTAAGCATAGCGCTTGAAAGCAGGATGCATGCGGCGGTTTTCCCCAACGACGGCTCGAAGCAGAACCTTTTGCGCATCGCGAGCCCGCAATTTAACTCTCAGTGGGAGTACCCGTCTCGGTCGGGCACGCACCCGAACCCGTTCATCGATGCGTGCTACGACACCGTCACTGCCTATTTCGAGCGCGCCTTAACTGGTAGCGTCAATATCTGGTCTGATGGAGGCTTCCACTCGCAGGCCGAGGCCAACCAGAGCCACTATCCAGGAGACCTCAGACGGTTTGCATACCATGGGAAGCCAATTATTGAGGTAGCCAAAACCGGTTTGGGCTCGTCGGCGGCATTGGTGGTTGTCGTCGTAGCCGCCTTGGTCCGGTTGGCAGGCCTCGAGCCCACGGAGAACCTCAGACTTGTACATAACTTGGCCCAAGTCGCCCACAGTGTGGCTCAGCGGAAAGTCGGCTCGGGGTTCGATGTCGCTACTGCTGTTTACGGCTCCATAATATACTCTCGCTTTGATGCAGGCGAGATTCCCTCCACGCTTGAGCCGACAGCTCTTCACAGCAGCATCGAGAAGCAGTGGGGGATGAGGGCTGAGCCGTGCGCTTTGCCATCGGCGCTGGCGATTGTTATGGGTGACGTGGCCATGGGGAGCGAGACGCCCGGCATGGTGCGCCAAGTGCTCAAATGGCGGGCCGAGAACCCAAAAGCCGCCGAGGATCTTTTTAACCGTTTGCACAAGGCCAACATGGCGCTGGCGAGCGCGCTCCAAGGCCCCACAACTTCGGGCGAACAGATCACCACTGCCATTTCCTCGGTGCGCACGCACCTAAAAGAGCTCACAAAGGCGTCAGGAGTGCCGATTGAGCCAGATAGTCAATCAAAGCTACTGGATTCCGCGTCGCGCGTTGATGGGGTTCTAGGTGGCGTCGTTCCTGGCGCCGGCGGCGAGGACGCGGTGTGCTTGCTCGTGGATACAAGGCAGGCAAGCATTGAGCAGGTTCTTGAGGACTTGCGTAAAATTGAGGGAGTGTCGTGGCTGCACCTTAGCGCTGAGACCACCGGTTTAAAGGCTGAGGTGCCATCTTCCTACGCATTCAATAAATAGTGTGCTTTATAAAGTGTCATACCAACGGATTAATTTCAGCATTCTAGATAATTATGGCTTTCATATGGACCGGGTGTGTAAACTTATTCAACTGGACGTCGCGGAATGCTTCCGGTTACGTGGACGGAACTCGAACATTGGCTCTAGACCGAAGGCCATTTCGCCTTACCCAGGAGAGTCAGATCGGACATGGGAGGCTTCGAAGGCCACCAATCAATTTTGAACTCAACTTGAGCTTTGAGCCATCGAAAATGGCACTGCACATTATGCTTCAGACACCGCCTCACCCCCGTAGATTGCCTCAAAGTTTGGCCACCGCTGCTCTGCCGCTCTGTGGCATAACCAAGCGGCGGCGCGTGCAACGGTTGAACATACCCACGTGAGCAAACATCGGAGGGCGCTGTGTGTGCATTAGGGTTGCGTACTTATTAGCCTTGTACGACGAGGAGGCCAGGCCCTGAACTACTAGCGTGCTGCTAGCTCTAAATTCTTTTGCTTGCCATGCCAACCCCGTCGTCGTTCTACGAGCTCGAGCCCACGGATAGCCATGGAAAGCCGTATCCATTCTCGCAACTAAAGGGAAAGACGGTTTTGATAGTGAATGTTGCCTCTCAATGCGGGTTTACGAAACAGTACAAGGACCTCGAGGCACTATATGAACAGCACCGTGACGAGGGCCTGGTGATTCTGGGGTTCCCCTGCAACCAGTTCGGAGGCCAGGAGCCTGGAAATGATGAGGAGATCGCTCAATTCTGCTCGCTCAACTACGGCGTCCAGTTCCCGATCATGAAGAAAATAGAGGTGAACGGTAGCAGCGCTGACCCAGTCTATGTATACTTGAAGTCGAAGAAGCCCGGCATGCTCGGGTTCTCTGGAGTCAAGTGGAATTTCGAGAAGTTTCTTGTCGATGGCAACGGCACAGTTGTGCGCCGCTGGGCCTCTACAACGTCGCCAACAGCGCTCAGCAAAGATATCGAGAAGACTTTGAAGGAGACGTCGCAATGACAGCTTGCCGTATAAGATCCCAATATGCCGTGTGGGTGGTGGTGGCGTGCTGCACCGAACTGTGCTGGTCCCTAACGGCTAAAATACATAGAGCACATAAATACATCTAATAATAACATTGAGATAGCTGCGCATTAACTAGGTTTTGCGGCGCCGCTTGCGCTCGTCCTCCTTTACGACCGCGGTGACGAGCGACTGGCAGCGACGGCCAAGCTCGGCTGGCGACCGTGAAAGGAAGAACCAGTCAAATCGGAAGAATGGCGACTCCCGCACCGCCTCACGGATCTGCTCGTACAGCATCGGCGCGTCAAGCCCGAATTTGTAGAGCTGCACAAGCAGGAACCGGTCCTCTTCCTCGGAGAACACGCGCTTACCAGTGCCCTGCGGGACGTCGAACTTGAGCTGCTGCATCGGCGCGGTTGACCCCTCGACCTTACTTTTGATGATATCCATCTGTCTCTCGAGCCGGGCCTGCTTCTCTTCCCCGGCATTCATTTGGCTAATGTACCGCTCGTATAGATCGATCTCTTTGTACCGTCGCCAGAACGCCTCGAAGTAGGTGCGGACTTCAAGCTCGGTTTTGCCTGGGCCGAAGTTTGCGGCCACTTCATCGACATTAGAACGGCCGTAGGCAACGAGGAGGCCAATGAAATGCAGGAACTCGCGGCGGTTCCAGTTGGAAAACCCTCGCTTGCTGAGCTCCCGCTTCTCGGCAACTTCCTCCTCAGTGAGGGGCTCCGCGCGCTCGATTTCGTAGGCCTCGAGCCTTTCGTCGAGCGAGCCCTTGGGTTCTGCGGACTTGTACTGCTGGCCCTGGGACTTGCGGAAGTAGGCAAGCTCCTTGGCCTGTAGGGCGTAAAGCCGCTGGGGCCAAAACTGGAAGTCTTGAAGGTGCATCTGTTTGGGCCCACGCGGGGTTCTTGGCTTGTCTTCACCGGTGTCGGTGGCGCCAGGCCTCCCCTGCCGGAAGAACTTGTAGAGGTCTTCTTTGCGCGAGTCACCGCCGCGCTTGCCCAGCGACGTGACAATGGGGATGATTTTCGCGCGCTGTGGCTTCTTCTTAAAATCCTTGCCATTCCACTCGTATGTCTCTGCGCCGCCGTCGAATTTCTGGAGCTCGTCGAGACCAAGCTCCTCGTACTTCGATGACAGCTCAGCCGTGCGCTTTAAGCCGCGCGAGAGAATGGCATCGATGTCGAAGGCAGGCTTGGATCCTGCCTCGCCGTCGGTTTTGTCGTCCTTGGCACTCTTTTGCGCAAGCAGGTTCTGATCCAGGACCGACTGAGCGCCGTGCTGGATCATGTCCAAAAGATCGTCCTTGCTGGTTTGGTTTGCCTTCTTTTGTGCATCGGTAGCCTCGCCGCGGCTGCCCTGCTGGATCACCAGCTGGTCCAGACGGAGCTTTTTCGCAGCTCGCTCGACCACCTTCTCTTCGATCGAGGAGTCGGTGACCATGCGGTAGACATGGACCTGCTTCGTCTGGCCAATGCGGTGGGCGCGATCCATTGCTTGGAGATCGGCCTGTGGGTTCCAGTCCGAGTCAAACAAAACAACCGTGTCGGCGGTAACCAAGTTGATGCCGAGGCCGCCCGCGCGGGTCGTAAGCAAGAAAATGAACTTGTCGCTGCCGGGCTTGTTGTACTCGTCTATCATGTTGATGCGAACCTCGTGGTCGGTGTTGCCGTCGATGCGACAGTACTTGTAGCCACGGAACCAGCAGTAGTCTTCCATAATGTCGAGAACACGGCTCATTTGAGAGAAGATAAGCACGCGCGAGCCGGCTTCCTTGAGCCGCTTCAGCAGCACGTCGAGCACGGCCAGCTTGCCACTGTTCCCGACGAGGTGCTCGTCGGTGGTGAACGGCGGGCCCGGCTCGGCCCCGTCGAACAGGTACGGATGGTTACAGCACTTCCGCAGCTGCATCACAATATTGAGCAGCCGCGTCTTCTCGCGGCTGCCGACGGCGCCGTTGACGGCGCTGATGTCGCGCTCGAGAATCTTCTGGTACCACTGGCGCTGCATGTCGCTCATCGGGACGTACAGATTCGACTCGATTTTCGGGAGCAGCGAGTGCTCGACGTCGGCCTTGATGCGGCGCAGCAAAAACGGGCGCAAAACGCGGTGGAGCTGCTGTACGACCTTATCGCGCTCCTGTTCGCCCTCTCCAGTGGTGAACCACTCATCAAAAACGGACGAGTCGGCAAACACGTCGGGAAGCAGAAAGTTGAGGAGGGCCCACAGCTCGTGGAGGTTATTCTGGAGCGGCGTGCCCGTGATCAACAGCCGGTTGCGGCTGCTCAAGATGCGGATGATCTGCGAGAGCTGGCTCTCCTCGTTCTTAATACGGTGCGCCTCGTCGATGACGATGTACTGCCACGCGAACTTGCGGAACTGGGCCTTTTCGCGGAGCACCATCTCGTAGGAGGTGATGCAGACGTCGAAGTCGCACTGGAGCAGGCGGTCGTTTATGAGCGCGCCGCGTGTCTCTTTGTCGCCCTGGATGACCAGCGTGCTCACGTCCGGGGTCCACTGCAGGAATTCACGGCGCCAGTTGTCGAGGGTCGACTTGGGCACGAGCACAAGGTGCGGGCCGGAAATGCCCTGGATGTAGCGCAGGTACCCCACGAACGAGATTGTCTGCAGCGTTTTACCAAGACCCATTTCGTCGGCAAGAATGCCGCTGATGTTGTTTTCGTAGAGCGAGACCATCCAGTTGAGGCCTGCGACCTGGTAGTCGCGGAGCTTGCCGTGGATGTAGGACGGGGACTCCGAGAACACTGTTTGCTGCGGGCCGCCGGCGCTCTCCTCGTCGCGCAGCAGCTCCTGGTCCTCCTGTTTTTCGGTTTTGCGCGCGTTGCGGCGGCTGCCGCCTGCGCCCGGCTTTGCTTGCGACTTGCTGGACTCAGGAACTACCGTATCCACAAACTTCTGGAACTCGGGGTCCTTGGCTGCGCGCGCATCAATGAAGTGTCGGAACAGCTCCGTAAGACCAAGCAGGTATCTGAACCGCTTGGCAGAGTCCTCGCTGCTGCGCTTCTTGAGGTCCTCAGACTGCTCATCCACGAAGTAGAGCTTTTTGCGGGCCGCAATCTCGTCGGGGGTCATTTGATCCACGTCCACGCCCAGCGTCCGCGTGTAGGGGGCCTGAGAAAGGAAAGCTGGTGGTGGTGAGATTAGGCCGGCGGGCGAGGTCGCGTCGGTCAGGTGAGCGCCACATCAACTAGAGCGCTACAACGGTCCAAAATGAGGGAGGGGCCGCCGGTAGTGGACGAGGCAATCTGGCTTTGAGGTGTCGCGCCTACATGTGGTTCGTTTCGGTTCAATCGTAGAGCCTTTGAGAGGCCCGCATGCGTGCACACTCGTGCACTACTCGTGCACCATGCATCGCTATATATAAACAAAACAGGACCCAACCGATACCAGTTTTTACGATTAAACTTAAAGAAATAGAGCATTAACTCTCATTGAAGCCATTTCCTGGACTCACCACCACTGTCCACGAGCCGCCATCGGCTCGCCGACTAAAAAAGCCGTCATTTCAAAGCGCACGTGACCGGCAGTTTTCCTTCGCATTCTACGCCGCTGCCGCTGGCCCACACCACAACCACCAGCCTCGCAAAACACCCCCAATGTCGATTGCCATGGAGACCCCACCAATTGATGCGCCTGCGCATTGTCCTGGCACCGAGAGCGAACAGGCCGGTAAAGACGCGGCGTGCGAAGGCTGTCCGAACCAGTCCATTTGTGCATCGCGGCCAAAGGGCCCTGATCCGGACATCCCGCATATCACAGAGGCCATGCGCAACATAGACCACAAGATTCTTGTGCTGAGCGGCAAGGGTGGCGTGGGCAAGTCGACGTTTACTGCGCTGCTGGCATGGGGCCTGGCTGCCGACGACGCGAACGAGCTCGGGATGCTTGATCTCGATTTCTGCGGGCCGAGCCTTGCCCGCATTGTTGGCGGCGAGGGCGAGCAGGTGCACGCGAGCGCCGCCGGCTGGAGCCCCGTGTACGTTGACGACAACATGGGCATTATGAGCATCTCGTTCATGCTCCCGGCCACTGACGAGCCGGTGATCTGGCGGGGCGACAAGAAGAACGGGCTGATCAAGCAGTTTCTGCGGCAGGTCGACTGGGGCGACAACGGCCTGAATTATTTGCTCATTGATACGCCGCCCGGGACCGGCGATGAGCACATCAGCCTGTCGCAGTACCTCAAGCCATCGGGCCTTGACGGCGCGGTGATTGTCACGACGCCGCAGGAGGTGGCGCTGCTCGACGTGCGCAAAGAGATCGATTTCTGCAAGAAGGCCGGGATCCCGATCCTCGGGCTTGTGGAGAACATGGCCGGGTTTGTGTGCCCGAACTGCCAGGGCAAGTCGGACATTTTTGTGCCAACAACCGGCGGCGGGCGCGGGCTCGCCGAGGAAATGCACATCCCGTTCTTGGGGAGTGTGCCGCTGGACCCACGCATTGGCCGGTGCAGCGACGAGGGCCTCAATTTTGTGTCTGAGTACCCGAACTCGCCGGCCACCGAGGCGATCCGCGGCGTTCTGCGCAACGTGCAGTCGCAGATGCGCCCGCTGACCCCGCCAGGCACCGACTAGCCCTGTGCCACTGCCCAAAACTAAAACCGAATCATGATGCGACGTTATTTATTTGTAAGTTACTAGATGAACTAATTACCTTTTTTTTTATAAGTAGCGCCAGGGCAGCCGGCCCAGGCCGGCGAGGTCGGCGGCCTTGCCGGCGCTGAAGCCGACGCCGTGGCCGCCGAGCTGCGTCTCAAACACTTTATACTGCGGGCCGAGCTCCTCGCGGAACCGGTCAATTCCCTGGTCTGGCGAGTTTGTGGCAATGGTGATGGCGCAGCCGCCGCCGCCGGCGCCCGTGAGTTTTGTGTTGCCGAGGCCGAGCTGCGCGCTTGTTTCGCGCACCTTCTCGAGCGAGGGGTGGCTCACCGCGAGCGCGACGAGCAGCCCGTGGTTGAGCTCGATGAGGTCGCTGATGCGCGCGGCGAACGCGTCGGTCTGGGGCGCGCCGCTGAGCAGCGCGTCGGCCTCGCGCACGATCTCCGCGATGGCCGCCATCAGCGGCGCGAACACGAGCGGCCAGCGCTCTTTTGTGGCGTTCACGCGGGCAACAAGCTCTGAGGTCAGCCGCGGCACGCCCGTGTCGGTGAGAATGAGATTCAGAGCCGGGAAGGATGCGTACGGCTTGATGAGCGGCGGCTGCCCGGCCGGCTGGCGCTGGAAGTGCACGGCGCCGCCGCGGGTTGCAACCACGTTGTCGATGCCCGATGGCTTGCCGTGGATGCAGCACTCGCCGAGAAAGCTCCACTTCGACACGAGGTCCATCGCCACCTCGTGGTCCATGCTGTCGCCAAGCCGGCCCGCAAGCCGGAGCAGGCCCGCTGCCAAACAGACCGACAGCGACGCCGAGCTGCCGAGGCCCGCGCCCAGCGGCAGCGCGCTCAGCACGCTGAAGCGGTGGCCGCCGCTTCCAGCCTCGGGCCGCGCGATCGCCAGGTACAGATACAGAAACGCGACGCAGGCAGCTTTCGCAAACGCCTTGTTCTCAGCGACCGCGAGATCAGCGAGCCGGAGCGCCCAGCCATGTAGTACGGGGTCCAGCGACGTGGGCACCCCCTCCAAAGGTTCTCCGCTGGGTACGTCCGCAAACGCAGTGGTGTCCCACTCGACATGCAGCCCAACGTCCGGGAAGTCGAGCTCAATAACGGTTGGCCTTGCGGCCGGCTCGACCGTGAGGTACGTATGGAGCGCGACGCTGGCCGCGATGGCCGGCACGCCATGCACGACCGCGTGCTCGCCGAACAGAATGACCTTCCCCGGGGCGCACACGCTAAACGCCATATAGCTTGTTTACGTTTAGGCGGTTGTCGAGGTGCACAGTAAAATGTCATGGGTTGGGGCTACTACGCGCTGCGTGGGGAGAGCCCGATACAGGAATACCGCCTTTGGCACTGGCCAGTTTGGAATCCAGCTTACAGCCGGATTCTGTTCTATGCTGTGGGATGGCACGAAGTTTGTGCGTCCGCGTGAGCGTATGTATGTGAATGTAGAACTAACGCTATGAAAAAGGCCGTCTTCGACCGCATTCGATACGCTCTAGCCCCACCGCAAGATGATAGCTACCATAATAATGGAATTCATTATAGGGACTAGCTTATCTCTGCTCCTTGCGCGGCAATCACCTCCTCACCACTGCGATCTCAGCAGCCCAGCCCAGCCCAGCCCACATCGCTATCAAGCCGGCTGCGAAAAGAGAGGTTATCTCGCAGGGCAAGGGGTTGAGTCAGGCGATCGGCGCCGAGTATGGCGCTACTAGTTTAGAACCGCTGCAACCAAGAAAATCGACCGGGAGCTGGCGCGCGCGGGACAATGCGTCTACCTTCGAAGCGGCGGCGGCTGAAGCTGTCGAAGCCGCGGGCCCCAGACCACGGAGAAGATATAGAGCTCGAATCGCATGAGTCCGAGCCGTCGCTCAAATCGGGCGCAAAGTCAATGCTCAAAGAGGGCGTCGCTGCAGAGGTTATCGAGGTCGACACCCCGCTAATTTACGAAAACAGCGCATACCCGGAGGTCCGGGCTGCTGTGCCGAACTACGACGATCCCACAATCCCGCAGAACACGGTGCGCATGTGGGTCATGGGCCTGGGCCTGCTCACCGCGGCCAGCGTGCTGAACACCGTGTTCAACCTGCACAACCCGCCGTTTAGCGTGCCTCCAGTGCTGCTGACGCTGTTGGCGTGGCCGATCGGGCGGCTCTGGGAGCGCGTGGTGCCCAATTGGTACGGCCTGAACCCGGGGCCGTTCAACCTCAAGGAGCATGCACTGATCAACGTGATGGTTGCATCGTCCTCGCAAACGTACAGCTCCGATATCAGCCTCACCCTCTCGCAGTTCTACAAAAACCGCGAGTTTGGCCACAACATTGTGTTCACGCTGTTCCTTTGCTGGAGCACCCAACTCATCGGCATGAGCATGGCCGGCCTGTTCCGCACCGTGCTGGTCTATCCGCCCGCAATGATCTGGCCCAACAATCTGGTCACCGTGACGTTCTTGACCAACGTGCATGTTAAGTGGAACCACATTGCGAACGGCTGGCGCATCACGCGGATGAAGTTCTTCTTGATTGTGGCCCTGATGTGCTGCGCGTGGAGCTTTGTTCCGGGCATGTTTGCCGGGTTCCTCAGCATCTTTTCGTTTGCGTCGTGGATCGCCCCGAAGAACTACATCGTAAACCAGTTGTTTGGCGCCAACTCCGGCGGCGGCGTGTTTCCCATCACCTTCGATTGGGAGCAGCTCACCGGCTGGCTCGGCTCGCCGCTCGTTCCGCCCACCCGCGTGTTCTTGAACGTGGGCGGATCGCTCATTGTGTTTGTGTGGATCATCTCCAGCGTCGTCCACTACTCGAACGCCTGGTTCGGGCACTACCTTCCGTTCGCCGACACGCGCATATACAGCCGGTACGGCACACCGTACGACGTCGGGAGGGTGCTCACCGGATTCAAGTTCGACGCGACTAAGTACCATGAGTACTCGCCGGTCTACATGCCGACGACCACCGCGATTAGCTACGGCATGTCGATGGCTGCCGTCACAGCTACCCTGATGCACACGCTGCTGTTCGACTCGAAGCGGATTCTCAACTACTTCCGCAAGCCTCAGGACGACATTCACATGCGACTCATGCGTCACTATCGCGAGGCGCCGATGTGGTGGTACCTCATTGTTTTTCTGGCGTGCTTTGGCATGACGATCGGAATTGTGGTGGGATACCCCACCGGCGTCTCGGTGTGGCTTGTAATTGTGGCGCTGCTGCTCTCGTTCGTGTTCATTTTGCCAGTCGCATTCATTACTGCCGTGACCACCATGACGGTGGGCATCAACGTGATTGCCGAGGTCATCTACGGCTATGCAGCGCCAGGAAACCCGCTCGGCATGATGCTGTTCAAGACCTGGACGTACTACTCGTGCGTAGTCGCGATCACGTTCCTCGAGAGCATGAAACTCGGCCACTACGTCAAGCTCGCTCCGCGCCTGATCTTCTCGGTCCAGCTGATTGGCCTTCTGTGGGGCGGCACCGCGCAGATTCTTATGTTGCAGGTCCTTAAGGACCAGATCCCCGAGCTGTGCTCCACGACCCAGGCCAGCGACTACACGTGCGCGCTCACCCACACGTTCTTCTCGGCATCGCTGCTTTGGGGCGTCATTGGCAGCAAGCGCGTGTTCACGCAGTACGGGGTTGTGCTGCACTTCATTTGGATTGGCGCGCTCATGCCGTTCCTGGCGTGGCTCTGGCTCTCCAAGTACCCGCGGTCGCTGCTGCGCGTCGTGCACTGGCCCGTGTTTTTCGACAGCCTGGGATTCCTCCCACCGGCATCGCCGTACGCCTTCAGCTGCTGGACCGCGATCGGCGTCATTTTCGGGTACTGGATTCGCCGCTATTGGTATAGCTGGTGGGCAAAGTATAACTACAGCCTGTCTGCGGGGCTCGACATGGGGCTATCCGTTTCACAGCTGATCATGTTTATCATCACCATTGGGTCGGGATACCAAGGACCCGATTGGTGGGGCAATAACGGATTCCTGAACACGATCGACGGTGAGCGGAAGCCAATGGTCCAACTGTCAGATGGCCAGACATTCGGCCCGTCGACATGGAATTAGAACCTATTTATTCAATGTACATGTATTTATTTAACTTTTAATGAACAACCAACTAGCCGCATTCGCCGAAGCTGACTGGCTTCCGGTAGGAGCCGTGCCGGCGACACCCGCCTCGAAGCACCTAACCGCAAACGGCTCTCGCGCACAACCCATCCGGGTTTCGCGAGTCAGCGGTGCTCCCCCAAGCACAAGGCGGGTTTCGGTTTGGGGAAACCATGAGCTTGGGATCTGCCATTCCAAAGCCACTGCGCGCGTTACAGGGGTTGCGACTGGGGGATCCACACTACTTATGGAGTCAATCCCACCTGTCGCGCCGAGCAGGCGTCCTGCTGCTTCTTTCTCCAATGCCGAGGTCGCCAAACGAGCTGGAGGTTCTGCTAACGGTTCGCTCACAACAGCTCTCGTATGCAGGCGACGCAGCGCTGCCTGGCGGCAAAGCGGATTCTTTGGAAGAAACTCCGTGGGACGTTGCCGTGCGCGAGGCCAAAGAAGAAGTGGGGCTTGATGCTGCCCAATTCGAGCATATCAAAACATTGCCGGGATACATCAGCTCGCGATTGCTGACGGTGGTGCCGTCGGTGGCGTGGGCGCCGCAACCGGTGGTGAGTAGAATCGCCAGCAAAGACGAGGTGGCTAAACTGTTCCGAGCTCCGTTGCGCCGGTTCCTGTCGGCGGACCGGGTCACACAGGCCGAGATTCCGGAAGGGACCGTTAAGCTCCATCACTTCGACATTCTTGCAGCTCAGAAACGAATTGGCGACCCAAAATACGACCGTGTGTGGGGATTGACTGCGAACATTCTTGTTGACTGTGCGCGGCTCGCGTACGGCGAGGACCCAAACTTCGATTTCTACCGAGGAAACGCGAAAGTGGTAGGCGCGGGAACGCCAATTGGGAACATGGAGATGCTCGAATCGATGCTCGACCGGGGTGTCCTCCAAAATCCAGTGCCGAAACGCCGCCGATCATGATCCCCTACACAAAAAATGCATAAAGGTACAGTGAACGCAGATGCCTTTTAGATCTATAACTCAGCATTTAAATTAATACAACTTGGTATACTAGGTGGACGAATGGGCTGCCCGAAATATCCGAAGCGCCAAAAATGGCACAGCGGTTCCGCCACGTGACTCTGACGCCAGCCTTTTAGGCCAGCCGGCGCGATGCAGCGCGTGTGGTAGTGTGTATAGCATATGAACGACGCTCTGAAGTTGTTAGGACTCACCGTAGTCCATAAAGCAATGATGCTTGGGGCGCTTTTTGCGTCCCCCGTGACGTTCGATACATCCTCACAGCTTCTATTGAAGGATTCAGACGCACCGATAGTGCAGTTCGTCGCGTCGCGGTTTCTTGTGTGGGACATGGTGTACTACGCGAGTCTTGCATACCGCGGTGTGCAGGCCGAGAATGACTATGCATTCAGCCGGTACTGGGCGGGCATAATACGAGTGCTATCGCCCCACAATACTCTCGAGGCGGTCGCGATCACCGCTGGCGTGATTTCCATTGTGTCGCACGCCGTCGCCGTTCTGCTTTTGTTCAATCTTCTGATCCGGTGGACACGGAATGCGCGGCTGTCCTTCTACAGTGCGTGCCTCTACATACTAAGCCCGGCTGGAGCATTTCTTATCACTGGGTACCCTGAGAGCTTAGTTGCGTTGCTGAGCTTTGCCGGGCTTCTGGCCCTCACATCCATCAACCGGCCTTTAAAGCATGTGCTGGCGGGTGCTCTCTTTGGTGGCGCGACGCTGCTTCGTTCGAATGGCCTGCTGTGGGGCATCGTGTTTGCTGCCGCGCTGCTGCGCGAGACGCTTCGTGGAAATCGGAGGCCCGCGTATCTGGCGAACATTATCCTTGGAGGCTCAATTGTTGGCGCTGCGTTCGTGCTGCCCCAGGTGGCTGTGTACTACGAGAGGTGTCCTGGGCTCGAGTGGTGCTCGTACCGCGTCCCGTCGATCTACGCGTATGTGCAGTCGCACTATTGGGACAACGGGTTTTTGAAGTACTGGACGCTTATGCAGACCCCGAACTTTGCGTTCGGCATGCCGACGATTGTTTTGCTGCTGCTGTCGTGCCGGCTCCTCTGGCGTCGGGGTTTCTACGGCCTGATGGCGGTCCAGCTCGTGCTGGCGTTCGGTGCACTGTTTTTCTGGCACGTCCAAATCATCACCCGCATCGGGTCATGCACGCCGGGGCCCTATTGGTATGTTGCAGACCTGCTCAGCAGCACGAACCCCTCCACAAAGCGCTGGGGTAAGCTGTGGGCCGCATACTTCGCCATCTGGGGACTCACCCAGGCCGTCCTGTTTGGCGCGTTCCTTCCTCCCGCATAGCCATTGATTAGTTGTATATTAGCGTTATTTATTATTTCGGCACAGTGAAATACGAGTGGGGGGTGAGGGTCCTAGTGAAGAATGAGCGGTGCTGGAATGAGTGGCTGATTCCGCGATGCACAGGCGCCCAGCGCAATTGTGCAGGGGAGCGGGGGCCATACGTTTTTTTGGAACCGGAGTCGGGTCTCTACAGCTCCACCATTTTCTTTGCTTGCACAGCCTCGCGCCGGGTCGCGTCCTCCAGCAGATCGGTGTCCACAGCGTCGCGCGGCAGATACGCATAGCGGATGGTGGGTCCGCGGATGAACAGCGAGCTGACGGCATTGAGATGCGGATACGCCTCGCTGTTGATGATCTCGACGTCCTCGATGCGCACGTTGTGGAACTGGTCCACCGACTTCAGGGTCCCGCGGATCTTGAGGTCATTCTTCAGCTCAAGCGTGACC
The DNA here is from genome assembly GCA_030579755.1 of Entelexis gropengiesseri. Taxonomy (NCBI): domain Eukaryota; kingdom Fungi; phylum Ascomycota; class Dipodascomycetes; order Dipodascales; family Trichomonascaceae; genus Entelexis; species Entelexis gropengiesseri. Next base: position 74,053 of record JAKTRO010000002.1, on the reverse strand, counting down.
GTCTGGCCCACCAGGGTCTTGAGAAACGAGAACAGCAGCATGCTACAGAGTCCTTGGTTCGCGCCGGCGCGGTATGTGATAGAGCCCACGGTCAGGATCTGTTCCTCCACGTGATGCGTCCCAGCGAGATGGCGACCAGCCGTCTCGCGGTCGCGGCTGCTAATGCTTTTGTCAAAAAAGCTGCTAGATTGGAATGAGTGGCAGTTCAATGCGGGCTCATCATACCCCTTCTGTGCCGTCTGGCCACTCGTGCGCCTTCCTTTTCTGACCTCACCCAGTTTGGCAACACCTCTCGCGAACTCCCCTAGCCCGGGAATGGGTCCTGTGGGGGGATAAGGGAGAGGGAGGCCCTGATCCACACACTCACAGTCGGATCTCTGTTTGCCTAGCAACTGGCGATGGGGGGAATGCTTGGAGCACTTGCCGTCGTGCTACAGCTGCTGCTGCTGCCATGTGTAGCAGCTTCACCGCTGCACACAGCCGGAGACGACGCGTTTTACCATATCGGCGACGTTGTGTTCGCGCACTTCAAGTCGGAAAGACTCGTATTTCAGTTCCCCAGTCCCGAAATTGGGACGCACATGCCTCTCAGCAGCCATGGTGGGCAATTGGCGGTCGAGGCTGCGACAGAGGCCTCAGATGGCCAGTCGCTTTGGGCTGTCGGTAATGGCGAGCTCCTGCGCGTCGCGCCATTAGGCAAGCAGTTCTCGACGAAGCTGCTCGACGGCGTCACGTTCAGCAGTATAGAAACCCACCCGCAGAACCCGGATTGCGTATTGCTGAATGGCGACTCGGCTGCGGGCGTGATCTGCCTTCCCTGGGACGAGCCGCCGTCGCACAACCTGCTCACCGAAGCGCGGAACTGCGTGTTTGTTGGCGACGAACCCACCGACGCAGTGTGCTTGACCCGCGCCGGCGCCCTGCTGTCGGTCTCTACGGACTCCGGATCCTCGTCCGTTGAGATCGACCACGACTCCTTTTCTGGCGTCGAAACGCTGGTCCGCACCCCAACGCACGCAGTCGCGGTTGTTCGCGCCGAGCACCGCATCCGAATCGCGGTGTATCCCAACGGCGAGCGCCACTGGCGCTGGATGAACCTTCCTGAGACCCATGTGAGCGACGTGCAGGTCGCGGACGACAAGGAAACGCTGATGGTGATTGCGGGCATCGGCGACCACCCGAAGCGATACGAGCTGTGGACGGCGAACATCAAGTCAACCAAGTTCACCCGCCAGCTGCTGGTTAGCAAAGGCGCCAGTGTCAAGCGGATTGGTCGCGCACTCTACACAGAGTCAGACAAGGACGAGGTAGTTATGTCGAAGAACAACGGCCGGTCGTGGCAGTCTGATCTCGCCACTACCCTTGATGTCGCGTCTGTTATCACGTCAGACCGCTTGAACGTTGGGTTTAACGCCGACCACACCATGATCGCCTCCTCGTACAACGGCTTTGACTGGACGCTCTCCCCGCTCCCGCCTAAGAAAGGCCATGCTGAATTGCTGCTGATAGACGATGGCTCCACGATTGCTTCATGGTCGCGCGGAGCTGAGCAATCAAAGGTGAGTCTCAGCGATGGAACTTCCTGGAGGGCTTCCGACCTGTCAGTCGACTTATCCGGGTACAGCAGAGTGACAGCGTATTCCGTGGGGCCCGAGATAGTGTGGATTGGCCACTACCTCGCATTAGGAACGATTGACGTCGTCAAAGGCGATTTAACCAGTTGGATGGGCAACAGAGCGTGCAGTTCTGCCGATCTCACGGCGCTCAAAGACTCCGAGTGTGTACTTGGGGTGCGTGGGGCCCACTGGGTGCGCACTTCCGACTGCGTAATGGGACCCAGCTCTGCCCTCGCCGCCCCCGAGCCCGAGTTCTGTGAGTGCGCGATCGCCGACTACGAGTGCGACGACGAGTTCACGCTTGTAGGCGAGCACATGTGCAAGCCAGGCCACAATCTGACACAGAAGCTGGCCAAATGTGTCCCGGGTGAGCGCCAGCACGTTTCAAAGGGGTACACTCGCATCGCCGGAGATCGGTGTAGACGCGGCCAGGATATGTCTGGACTCACATACCACGACTGTGAGTCCGGAGAGATGATGGCTTCCACCGCCGGGCAGAATGTGGTGGCCAGGACTAAGCAGTTCGAAGGACGGCTCGATGATTACATCTACCTGCCCAGTACCAGTGAGTCCCGTAGTGACGAGACTGTCCTTATGTGGAGCGCCAATGGAGACCTGTTTGTTTCTCAAGATCAGGGAACCGCTTGGGATTTGAGGAGCGACTTACCGAAAGTGCTTGAAATCTATAAAAGCGACACCCCGGCGAATCAAGTCGTTGTGTACAATTCGGAGAGTGTGAGAGAACATTTCATGTTGCTGAGCTCAGATCGCGCCAGAACATTTGAAAAGGTCTCCCTTCCCGCCAGGCCGGAGCTCGTTTTCGGACTCGCCCTCAATACCATTAAGTTCCACCCAGACCACCCAGACTGGATCATGTTCACTGGCGCTGTGGGCGAATGCGATGCGTTTTTCGAATGTCCTCATGCCACCTTCGTGTCGAAAGACAAGGGCAAGACTTGGAAGAAGCTATTAGACGATGCATCGTCCTGTTTGTGGATAACTGGGCTGGTGGATTCGACCAATGAAGACCTCACCTATTGTCTCTTACCGGACGGTGAACCGTTTGATAAAGACTTTGCTTTCAACTTGGTATACTCGGAAGATTACTTCACTTCGGAGGCCAAGAAGATCCCCGGGTTGGAAAAAGTTGCTGGACTAGCGGTCGAAACCCCGTTTGTAGTGGTTGCGTTGAGGGACCCTGACACCAAAAGTATGGTAGGGCATGTTAGCCTCAACGGCAAGGACTTTGCGCGGCAGCGTATTCCTCCTTCGGTGAAGGTTGACCCACAGCAAGGACTTACTTTGATTTCCACCCGTACTCAGTCCATCTTGATGTTTGTCACGACCAACTCGCGAATGGCTCATCAGTTTGGCGTTGTTCTGAAGTCAAATGCCAACGGCACGGACTATGTCGAAACTCTGGCTGATGTGAACCGCGGCTTTGGTTTATTTGGCGGCAACGCCGACTTTGAACGAATCAAGTCCATTGAAGGGGTCATACTGGCCAATGTGGTGTCAAATACCGACGACGTGGTTAATAGGGGTGATCGCAAACAGCTCAAGACGTTGATATCGCACAGCGATGGAAGTCTGTGGGCCCCGTTAACTGCACCGGCGGGAATGTGTGATGGTAAGCCCAATTGCAACCTGCACTTGCACAGTTACACCGACCGCCTAGACGGAAGGAACTCGCCCTCGTCTCCCACTGCTGTGGGTCTGATTATCAGCCGCGGAAGCGTTGGTGAGCAACTAGAGAGCATGCGCAATTCTCAGACCTATATGAGCCGAGACGCCGGCATTTCGTGGATCAAGATCGCCGATCGACCGATGTACTGGGAGTTTGGTGACTCGGGCTCGATCATTGTTCTAATTGACAGCCATCAGCAAACAAACAAAATCCTCTACAGTGTTGACGAGGGCGACTCTTGGTACGAATTCCAGTTTTCGGAAAATCTAATCGAGGTCGTTAACATCGCGTCCATTCCCTCTGATTCCAGCCGCAAGTTTATTGTGTTCGGCTCCCCGCCAGTGAGCCAAGGTGACACAACCGTGGCAATTCAAATCGACTTCAGTGGCATTGCACCGAACCAATGCCAGAAATCTGATTTCGAGCTCTGGACTCCCAGCCACCCCCAGACGAAATCGCCTTGTTTGTTTGGTCGTGAGGTCCAATACGAGAGAAAGATTCGGGGACGCGCGTGCTATGTTGGCAAGTCTTTCACAAACCCGGATGGCTCAGCGGGAATGAGGCCTGTGACGTCCAAGCCGTGCAAGTGCCAGCGCAGCGACTATGAATGTGACTTCAACTACAGATTGGATCCGAAGGATGGCACTTGCAGGATTGTGCCGGGACTCGATCCTTTGGATCGGGAGCAGCAATGCGAAGGCGGTGCCATTTCGTGGCACAGAGTTACCGGTTATCGCAAGATCCCCATTTCGTCGTGTGAAGGCGGCGAGATACTTGTCGGAGCAGAGAGTGCCTGCCCGGGTAAGGAAGACGAGTTCAATAAGAAGCCAAGCATTCCTGACGGAGGCAGCGGTGGTAGCGATGGCCCTTCGTCGCCGCCCTCCTCCGGTCGCTCGTTCCTTGGAAAGCTGTTTTTGATTGTGCTGGTAGTGGCCATGGTCGCGATCTGCGCTGCGAGCATCATGTGGGCGAAATCCCGGGGATGGATTTCCTCAGTACAGCTGGCTGATACTGGGAACGCAAGCGAGCTGTTCAGCTCAGGAGCTGATCGGTCGCTGGGCTTTCTGGAGAAGGCTCTACAGCAGGCCTCAGAGTTGTGGGCCATGGCGGTTAGCCACATTCCATTGATTGGGCGGCAATCCCCGACAGACCATATGGGCTTCTACTCACGCATGGGCGACGAGGAGCGCTACAGAGTGCTTGACTCAGATGAGTTCGAAGATGATGACAGCGATGCCGAAGCAGAGCGTCCAGCCCAGTACCGCAGTGCCAGCCCGGAGAATAGACCGGATCCAGAGTGAACGAATCGAGTGCAGGAGCGAGGCATGAGGCCAATGCTGGTGGTTCCTTCGAGGCATCTCGCTGGCAACTATCCTATGAATTATTGGCCGACAACCAATAGCTCAATCCAAAATGTTTAACTCAGTCTTAGTTTTGTAATAAATATTTCCGAGTTGCTACATGACAATTATGTGTGTACGCGCAGACGTTTTTGACTTGTCAACAAAGGAAACTAGGCAGCACGTACGTAGCGAAAGGGCCTCAGTTGCGGCCGAATAACCAGAATACACACGGTTCTGACAGTGGAAGCTGGCGTCTAGAAACCTCTCTTCTTGACAATATCGGGAAGTGAGAGCGGCGCTTTGAGCACTGCCATGCGATAGCTGGTAGCCTCCTGCTTGGTGAGTTCGCGCTCATGCGCTTCACCCTGTGTCGGAGCCTTGGTCGAGCAACCGAGGTTGCGGTAGAGGGAGACGAGCTTTGACACCTTCGTAGAGAGCTCGTGCGCGAGTGGAGTGATGTCGACAGCAAAGTTGTCAATATGCAGGGTCAAAGCGAGCATGTAACACAGCAGCTTGTTGGTGTGAAACGGGTCAAATGCGAACCCGCGGTCGCGAGACCGGCCAAACTGGCCCGCTTTAGATATAGTAAACCGATTGATGACTCCATCAAACAGCCCCGCAGGAAGTGTGGATCCAACCCGCTCCATCAGCGTCTGCTTATTGTTGGCCCTTAGGTTCGAGAACACCGCTCGGAGAAAGCTGAGGTATACAAGCAGCCGGAGCCGCGGCTTAATGTTCGAGTGCTGGCTGAGCACATGCTCGACTCGAGCATTAACAAAGTCGCTCTCCTTGTACGGCAACAACTCCGCAGCCGAATCGGCCGGCGCTGCGGCTATCTCGTCCACAAGGGGTCCCAGTAGAGCCAGCTCGTCTTCAGGAACAATTCCCTCGAGAGGGTAGATCTCACTCACCTTCTCCGTCTCCAGGTTATAAGGAGGAATTGTACGGTTTGTCTCTGCAAGTTGCTGGCGTTCCTCGGTGGTGGGGAGGCTAGCTGTTTGGTCTCTAACTGTGTCGATGATAGCCGACTCGAGGCCCTCAAGCATATCTGCATCCAACCGGTTGCGCACGACATCGCTGATGGCTGTTTTCGCCTTTTTAGTGCCAAACGCCTCACCCAGAGCAGTCCGCTGCTGCCAGTTGCGAACGCCAGACTGGCGGATCGCCGCTTCGATATCGGACTCGCGCTTCGAGCGTACGAATGTTGTGACATCGAACATCGGCGCATCAATCAGACTTATCTCATTGGTCTTAGGGTCCTTTACTGCAAGACAGTACCGCTGGGCGTCCTGTGTTCCCTCGTAGCCAATGGCACTGTTCGATCGGCTTGATCCGGTAATTGCCAAGCCATGCGAGTGCTTCCTTTTTTCGGATTTTGGCTTCGTCACTTCAAACGTCGACCCCTCACTGGTTGCCACGCCGGGCGCGCGAATAATGGCTGGCATTCCTTCTCTGCGACAACCTTGTGGGTGGTAGAGAGCGGTGTGCTATGTGCGAGAGAGAGCCTCAAAAAAAATTGGTTATGTAATATTTTTTTCAGGCAGGCCTGGTAGCCGGCGTTTGAGAGGAATCGCAGACCACGCACCGCTGGCCCGAGTGTTCATGGCTCAATGGACCGATCCGCATCTCGTGCTGCGAGTTTCAAGAACTGCTAACGAGGATGAAGTGAAGCGGGCGTACCGCCGGGCTCTTTTGCAGTACCACCCCGATAAAATCGGCAATGCACAGCCGCCCCCCATGTACACAATTGACGACGTTAATAAGGCCTACGTTATGCTCCGAGCAGGGAACTCGGAATCAGAAGTCACCCTTGACAGCGTGGTGGTGAATTTCAATGAGGTGTGCGATCTGGGTTCGTTTGACGAGCGCGAGCTCTCCGACGGCACAATGGAATGGGAAAAGGACTGCCGGTGTGGCGAGAAGGGATTCAGACTCACTGAGCTTGAGCTTGAAAGCAATGGTGATGCTGACGAGATTGCTGTGCAATGCACGAACTGCAGTCTGTGGACTCTCGTCCAGTACGCCGTGGAGTAGGCATCGCAATGCTCGATGCAAACGGTTGATCCTTAATTTACTGCTAGTGTACATAATTTCCGGGCCATAGTAAACGCAATTGAGCTCCATCGACTGATGCCCTCCCCCCATAACGATCCAAGGTTTGGCTCTTCAGTACTCTCAGTACTCACAGCAGCTCATCGCAACTATTCTAAAGCTCGCTAGCTCAGCAGCTAAGCACAATTGCAATAAGTCGCTGCGCTACTTTCGAGGAGCTCTACACCAATATATCTGCGCGCTCGAGGAAGTCAACACCCACGCGTCGCTAGCACGTGATTACGCGACCCTGAGGTTGCTTCCACTTGACCCGCCGGCGTGGCAGCATATACAGCCATGTCGATGATCGAGAAGCTGGGATTCAGGGGACGGGATCACTCGAGCCATTCAAGCCACTCGAGTCATTCCCATGTCCCCAAATACACGGCCGTGCCGGCGCGCCAGCTGCTGGTTGCGAACGGTGACCGTCATCACATTCTCGAGAACGCGGTTGGTGTTCCGCCGGGGACGTTTCAGGACGGCCAGTACGTTATTGTCGACGGCAAGTTCGTGTTCACGGCGCGTGTATCTTCCAAGATCTCACCGGAAGAGATTGGCCTCGGCGCCCCGCAGCGTGATTGGGGCCAGTGGGCGCTGCGCACGCCGGTGCAGGTTGCGTCGTTCGACATTTTCCAGGCCGGCCAGGGCGATCAAGTGTATCTCGGAGATCTGCTGCTAGAGATTGACTTCTACAACCGGAACCGCACCAGCCACGATGAGTTCCAGCAGCAGCAGCTGTCCGAGCAGTTTCTCCAGATGTTCGCCAACAAAGTGTTCACGCCCGGCCAGAAACTGGCGCTCGAGCGCAACAGCATCAACTTCCAGGTTGTTGTGAAGTCGACGTCGGTGGTTGACCTCGAGGGCCGCGACGAGCCCGTCGAGAACCGCCGGGGCATTCTGCTGCCGCAGACCCAGGTGTCGTTTGTCAAGGCCCCCGGCAGCGTGATGAAGCTGAAAGGCAGTGGCCGGACCAGGGCGAATCTTCTCCAGCCGAACTTCCAGTTCCAGAATCTAGGCATTGGTGGTCTGGACAAAGAGTTCTTGATCATTCTGCGCCGGACGTTCATCACGCGCATGGCCTCGCCCCAGGACATCGAGCACTTGGGCATCACCCACGTCAAGGGTATGCTTCTCTACGGTCCCCCCGGCACGGGTAAGACGCTGATTGCGCGCCAGATTGGCAAGATGCTGGGCGCGGTCGAGCCGAAGATTGTCAACGGTCCGGAGATGCTGTCGAAGTTTGTTGGTGCCTCCGAGGAGAACATCCGCAAGCTGTTCAAGGATGCAGAAGACGAGTACCGCGCCAAGGGCGACGACTCGAACCTGCACATCATCATCTTCGATGAGCTGGACGCCGTGTTCAAGCAGCGTGGCTCGCGCGGCGACGGCACCGGCGTGGGCGACAACCTGGTGAACCAGCTGCTGTCGAAGATGGACGGTGTGAACCAGCTCAACAACATTCTGGTGATTGGTATGACGAACCGTAAAGATCTGATTGATCCTGCCCTGCTCCGGCCGGGCCGATTCGAGGTGCAGCTGGAGATTCCGCTCCCCGATAAGGACGGCCGCAAGCAGATCTTCATGATCCACACCCAGAAGATGCGCGACACCAAGCTGCTGTCCAACGACGTTAGCCTCGATGAGCTGGCGGATATGACGAAGAACTACTCCGGTGCCGAGATTGCCGGCGTCGTGCGCGCCGCGTCCCAAACCGGTCTCTCGAGAAAGACCAAGATGTCGCAGTCTGGTAACGTCATGTACGACGACAAGAAGCAGCTGATCATCACGCGCGAAGACTTTTTGGGCGCCCTCCAGGACGTGCGCCCGGCGTTCGGCGTGTCAGAGGACCTGCTGCGCGGATCCCTGCTGTACGGAATCATCCAATACTCCCACGGCACGCGCATGCTTGTCGAGCAGGGCAACGATCTCGTCAACGCCGCCAAGATCAGCGAGGGCGGCCGCGTCACGTCGGCGCTGTTGTATGGCCCGCCCGGCTCGGGCAAGACCGCGATTGCCGCGTCAGTGGCGCTGAACTCGCAGTTCCCGTTCGTGAAGCTGGTCACGTCGGGCGACATGATCAGCATGACCGAGCAGCAGAAGATCGCCCACATTGGCCAGATCTTTGCCGATGCGTACCGCTCGGAGACCAGTGTTGTTGTTATCGATGCAATCGAGCGGGTTATAGAATGGTCGAGCATTGGACCGCGGTTCAGCAACGCGCTGGTAGGCGCGCTTCAAAAGTTCATCACAGACCCCGTCCCGAACGGGAACCCAATCCTGGTGCTGGCAACCACCAGCTCGTCCCAGGTTCTGGAACGGCTGGGAATGAGCACATGGTTCGGCCAGAAGCTGTACGTTAACTCCGTCTCGTCAGTGGACGAGCTCGAGAGCGTTATGGCGGCGCGGCAGTTCCTGGACCCCCAAGAGCGGTCGCATGTCATGGCGCAGATCCGTGCGCGCACCGGCTCCCAGGTCATCAACATCGGCATCAAGCCTCTCATTGACGACATCAACTTCGCGCGCGTGTCCCACGATCCGGCGCGGGCGTTTGTCGATCTTGTTGTGGACAAGATCAAGGAGCAGAAGGGCGAGTTCTCTATGTAGCCACATTTCGCGATATAACTAACCGTTTAGATGAAGATGACAGTGACCGGTTTAGATCAGTGCGTTAAAGCACAAGGGGGGTGGAGGTAATTCACATAAATACATTGACACTAGACTAGAGCAAACAGCATGAGAGAGGGGGGAAGCCCCCAGCGTCATTTCCGCCCCACAAGCTAATGCTTATCTGGGCCCAAGCTAGTGGATCGAAGCACTAAGAATAACGACCACGGCAAGGATCAAGAGAATCATTAAGAAGCAAAGCGACCGGCCCGTGCTTTTGCGTTGCCAGCGGGCCGCCTTTGTCAATTGCTGCGCGGCGCCCGCCGTCGATGTCGCAACATTGTGGATGTTGGACTCTATATTGTCGAGAACGGTTCCTTGCTCGGTGACAATCGTGCTCAGGTTGCGGAAAATCTCGTTTAGCTCGTTCATCCCGCGCGAGACGTTCTCAATCTCTTCCTCGCGCTCGGCAACAAGGCCCGCTTGGTAGCTGATCTCGTCCTGCCGGAGCTGCTCTTCAAACGCCTGTGAGGCGGCCTGCGCCTCCGTCGGCTCTGGAGAGGGCTCGGCAGATATCCCGGTCGCCTCGGCGAAGCCGTCGGCGCCGTTGACGCTGCCCATTTCTATTGTGTGGCCGTCGCTGCCGCCCTCTGCATGGGCTGCACGCTCGACCTCTTGCCGCGAATCAGCAAGCGCGCGCTGCTGCAGCCGCTGGAACTCGGTGAACACGTCCTTGAAGTCGGCGGCAAGGCGGTGCTGCGAGTACCGCTGCGGGGCGGTTGCCTCCGGCCACTGCTGGAGGCGCTCGAGCTCCGACCTCACCTGGCGGAACCGGAGCTGGTTGGCCTGGACCAAATCGAGCGCAGACTCGCGCGGCTCGGCGCTGCGGCTCTGCTTGGTTCCATTTTTGCGCTTCCGCAGAATGTCCCACGCCTTGCTGTTCACCGAGCCAATATCCAGCAGGTCCTGGGACAAATCGTCTACCAGCTGATCAAATTGCGGGTCGTCTCTGAACAGGCCCTGCTCTAAATCCATGGTACCTCCTGCTCCTCCAACCGGTGGAATCCAAACAACCGATGTGGCGGTAATGACGGGAGGCTGTGGCGGAGAGGGCTAGGTTCGCTCCCGAGGCTGGGAACCTGGATGCGGTCATTGCGTGGCGAGCCAGGTAGCGCGGGCTGGGGCTGGGGCTGGTCGACGGCAGCAGCCTACTCTTACGGGGGTCACTTGGCAGTGTGCGGGTAGGAAGCCCGCCTAACTCAGTAAACCAGTATTGCATCGTAGCGAGATCGGGCTCTGGCTATTCAGGCAGCTATACTGATTAGACTACATTGATTAGTCCATTGAGTCGAGCCTTGTCGCACAATGGCTGAGGATGCCGACAGAGTGCAGGCTAGAGACAAATTGGTCGCGCTTGCAGCGAACATTGAGGGCGTAGGCGACGATTACAGTGATATGATGGTTGAGATCAGGAGGCTGGAGTCTGCAGTCCAGCCCGGCGCGAAAGTAGCCGATATTCAGCGCGGTCTCAAGGCCACGTCTTCTCGGCTCGAACAGAAGCAAAAGCATATCAGGCATGTGCAGCAGCAGTTTCTCAGAGGAATCGATGACATCCTTCCCGCGGAGTCGTGGCCCTCGCAGCTACAACCCACAGGCGCGCCCGTGCATCAGGCCCTACTCGGGATGATTTGGCGGCACTTTGGAATGCAGGGCGAGGCCGATGTGGCACGCCAAATGCTCACGGAAGATGGATCGCTTCCTCATTTCGACCTCAAGGCCTCTTCTACCCTTCAGCGTCTTCTGAGGTATTTCAATGGCGCTCCGTCCTCAGGCGCTGGCTTCAAGGCACTCGAGCTTTGGGCCAGCCGCCATTCCCTCGAGCTCAATTCGCTCGAATCGAAGCTGCCGAACTACCTCGCCTCGCTCAAAGTGTATCATGCGCTGCTTGCACAAGACCTGGAACTGGCAATAAACGTCTTGAGAGAAGACCAGCACGTTTTGTCGCCCTCCGACATCGAGCTTCTGGCCGGCGCAATTTCGATGTACGGCACGGCGTCTTGGGAACCAATGGCCCGGTATTTCTCGGAGATCCACCAATCTGCGAAGTTGGCGGTTGTGCGTGACTTCTGGGCTATGCATCCTGATGACCGTGAGGAGGACCTGTTGATTGATACCTTAGAAGCCAGCGTGTTGGCCTTCCCTGCGCTAGACAAGATCAGCAAGGCCGTCGCAATGACCCCATGGAACTCTGAAAATAAGCTCCCTGTGGAGATTGAATTACCTTCTCACCTCCAGTTCCATCCGATCTTTGTCTGCCCGGTGTTAAAGGAGGAAACCGAGGACAGCGAGCACAAACTCCCCCCGTGCGGGCATCTGATCTCCTCTGAAGCATATCAGAGCCTCCTCCAGCCACCGCAGACTCATATGAAATGCGCCTATTGTCCTAAAACATTTAGCAAATCTGAGGTGCGCGACGTGAAATTGATCAGGTAGATCCATCATCGCTCTCACGACGAAACACTTATTTATTTATATGTGGTAGATAGCGCTAGCTCAATCATATTTCCACACAGCTTGGCGTAGGGATTAATACGGGTTGAGAGCGCAGTAGATATTTGCTCCCCATATCTGCCCGCCTCGGCCAGCATGTCACTTGCTTTCAGCTGGAGACTCCAGGCATCTGCCAAAAACTCAGGCCGTCTGGACCGCACCAAGTAGATCGAGCCCAGCTGGTTATATGCATTGCGAAGGACGCTTGCCCGCATTTTTGAAATTGCTGTGCCTCGGGTCTCGGGCGATGCGAGAGCGATGGCCGTCTCCAGATCGCTTATCACCTTTTCCATGACAGAGTCAGCATCTTCTATAGAGCCTCGATTCAATTGGGCCCGATTATTGTAAGCGGAGGCATATTTGGGGGCTCTTGTGATGATCCCTTCGAGAATCGAGGTGGCTTCTTCGACCCGCCCCAATGCCTCCAAGCGAATCGCCCGCTTCTCGTCTTCTACAAACTCCTCAACTACTTCACGCGGCACATTTCGATCGGGTGGAAGGCTCAAATCAATGCACGATACCAAATTGCTGGGATCAAAATGGTCGGTAGCGCCGATGATTTTACCGAGTATATCTTGATCGTGTAAGGTCAGTGGTTGCCGAGCTGAAGCCGATGCCATTAGTTGCCTAACAGTGTAAAGCCTCCACTAATGACACTTCTATCTATATATGCACCTATTAGTTGGTGGGCTCTCAGCCCGGCCGACCACCGCCATGCTGCCTATTACGGTAGTTAAGCAAGTCGCACTATCAGGCGGAAGGATCCGGACATACACATCTGCAAGCGGTAGCTCGTGTAATGGGCATCATATGGCGACATGTACGATATATACGCTCGCGTGCGATTGTTTGCCATTTGCACGATGTCAAGGCTTTGAAGCTCGCCATACTGTGACATCCAGGTAGCCAGGCTTTCCCGATCGCCGATAAGTCTACTGTCAAAGTTATCCACAATCACAGTCTGGGATACTTTTGTAAAGCGCATGTGCATCTTCATCGGCTCGTAGAATGGCGGCCCTTGTGAAGAGTGTGCGGATTTTGTTAAGTGAAGACCGGTGAGAGTTTGGTGATGTTGGGTGGGATCGCCGCCGTTCAGATATGCCTCCCCAAGAGCTGCGTCTGAGTGGTAGTCTTCGCTATCGACAGGGGTGCGGTCGCTGGCGCTACTCATCTCGTATCCAGCGCCATCATCGTGGTCGGCCAGCTTGCCTACCGGGCTATTGGCGGCCACAACGGTGCCAGGTGTTTCATCTTCCGAGTACCCACCGTCAGTACTATCGCCGCATAGCGAGCTATATTGTCCGTCATCATGGGGGTGATTGTGGATCTGCAAGTCTTGCTGTTGGTTTGTAGGGTGGGCAATCCCAGCACCATCATCGGGACCAAACTCGGTGTATCCAGAAGCTGTATAGCCGTAGGCTTCCTTGCCAGCAAAATCTCTAACATACACAGAGTACCTGCCGCTATACGTGCGCTGTATACGGCCAATGCTTCCAATGCAGCTGAAAACGAATTGAAGAGTTACTTCCGGAGAGTGAAGACTACCAACCGCACACATGGCTTCTGCGTTCTCACTAGTTTCGAGTTGGATGAGTCCCTGACGCAATCCCCGCTCATCGAAGTCATCATAAACGAGTACAGCCGTTGTGGGAACTCCATGATCGTCAAGCAGACTGAATAGGTCAATGGCCCCCCAGGTTGCTGGGACACCATCAACACGAACGACGCAGCCAGTCTTGACTGGGTCGCTAGTGTGCACTGGAGATGCTTCATAGGCCTGCGATTCGCTGACCCCTAGTTCTCGCGTCTCGACGATTTGCATCTTGGTGTCTGGCCGCAGGGCGGCTTGTAGCTTCCTTTGGGAGTGGAACTGACTGGCTAAAGTATCATGAACATAGTTCGTGAAATCAGGGGGCTGCATGAGGGTGGAAAAAGGCCTCGCAGTATCAGCCGTAATCGAAAAAGGTGGACCGACCAGAGTGCCGCTCACTGCGCTGTGAAACACAGCCGAGCCGTCGAACATTGCAATGGCGGGGGACGGCGGCGGAGCAGCAACGATTACTGGCATATTGTCTTTCCCTTTCCAGTCCTTTGGCGAGCGCGGGCGAATGGTGACCTTGGCTCCTTTGACGAACAGCGAGCCTTGGGCATTAACGGCATTGAGCAAAGAAGCTTGAAACTTGAAGCACCCAAATCCGTATTTGAAGGTCTGTCCCGGCTTCAGTGTGCTCACAAAGGTTGCGCTCACCTCGCCGAACTGGCTAAGAATCTCGCGCAAGTCCCAGTACGTGGTCTCGGCAGGCAAACCAGCGACGTACACCGACAGCTCGTTCTGGAATTTAGCGCTTTGGCGAGGCGACTTCTTCTGTTGGTTCATCCCGGGTACCGGGTATTGCAAGCCGGTTTCTCACCTATATACTACAGCCGATTCTAGCGTGGAAACCTGTAAGTCTATACCTAAATGAGAATAAAGTAAGTCTTGTTCCGGTTTAGGCTCAAAACTGGAATGTTACCGCGTCTCGAAGGAGCGGGTGGGCAGTACACGCCATCATGCTGGTGATCGTGCTCCAAAGCTTCCTAGCCTGGTACACTCATCGGCAGCCAGGTGAGGCAGGTGAGTGGTAAACGTAATTAGAGAGGAAAAAGAGAGGGTGGGTTCTGAGCACTAGGGCATCGAACCGAAACTAGGAATACATGACTCGCGGGCTGCGCGACAGCGGCAGACTGGCCAGGCGATCAAACCAAAATGGCCAACATCTCGGCACACATTGCCAGCGATAAACACCCGCAAACCCACGCCCAACAGTCTGATCCGGGGCCGTAGTTGTTCTGGCCGCCGCCCTGCTGGACATATACGGGCTGCTGAGCTTGCTGGTACTGGTACTGTTGTGGAGGGGGTCCTTGGTAACCCCCTTGGTAACCGCCCTGGTAGCCGCCTTGGTAGCCGCCCTGATTGTAGCCTCCGCCTCCGCCGTAGCCGCTGTATCCGTTCTGGGGCGCACCCGATTGATATTGCGGCGGCTGGGGAGGGGGGTAGTATTCTTGTTTCGACATCTTCTGCGGTGGCTGATCAAACGCACGGAAGCCTTAATATCATTAGTACTCATTCAATCCGGGGCTTGCTGCACCAAGGCAAGGGGTAAGGGTAGGGGCGCGGCGCCCCCTCTGTATCGGAGTGTACCTCTCACGACGCCCGAGGGCAGTGCCAAGCTTTTTTGTTAGTGTCAATATCGAACATCAATGAGTGGCTTTTTAAAGCTAGAGTGTCAAAAAGTGATGGACGAGGTAGATCCAAAAAAGAAATGCACTGACCCGGAATCGAACCGGGGTCGAGTCGAGAGTTACCAATGGCAACGACTCAGTATACCACTAACCCACCAGTGCTTCTAGTGATACGGTAAAATCCTGGTCGCATCTAGCCCCGAAAACAAAAGCCCAAGCGCGCTTGTCATTCTATGTTAGTGGATGGACTTTCACCTGATGTTATGAATTAATCACATTGGTTTTTGTGTGGTGAGCGACGTGGATTCATCGGGCAGCAAGGTCTGCCGAGGCGAGGAGCTCTAGCCGAGGATCGTGGGCGCATCGGTCAGACGCCACCTTACTGGTATCGCATGTCAGGGCGCGTGCAGATCGTGTTCCGCAGACATAAGTGGGAAAAATAGCCAGTTATCGTTGAGCACATTCTTGTAGCTAGGTACAATTTGTAGAAATCAAGCATGTTCTCAATGTTGACGGGGCATGTGCGGGAGACCATGCGGCATAAGTGGACTTCGACTGGGCCTGTTCCAGCTAGCCTAGGCTAAACGATAACGATGGAAACCCCCCGATAATTAATTAATGAGTAGGACGATTGGGCTAGGGGGTCCTCCCACGACTGAAAAAGGAACCCGAGGCGTGAATCACCGTGATCGCTACATTGGTACCACCCCAGACGCGACTCAAGGCTGAGAAGCCGAAACTCTGTAATAGCAATGGGCGTGTCTGCGAAACATTGTGCACTCGTAGTGGCGCGAAGCACAAAGGAGAGGCTGTGGGCCTCCAAGCCAGAGAGCTTTTCTCAGGCGGCAGAAAAGCCAATTCAAACCACGTCGAGTAAAGACGTGAAAGTAGCCGAAACCTCCGCAGATATCTACGAGCCAGAGAAGCTCGGCGAAGAGCCTGTGCTGGAGCAGCCCGCTGAAGAATTCAAGCTCACCGCCCGGCTGCTTCTCTGTTTGTCGGTGCTGTTCATTGCCCAGTTCATGAGCGCTATGGACTACACGTCAATTGGCACTGTGGTGTCGACGATCTCGGCCGACCTGAAGGGCACCACGACCCAGTCGGAGTGGATTGGTAACGGATACTCGCTGGCGTCGGGGGTAGCACAGTTGCCGATTTCTACCTTGTCCGACATTTTTGGCCGTCGCGCCCTGCTTCTGTTCACGCTCATGATGTTCACAATTGGCAGCATTGTCTGCGGGACTGCCCAAAACATGAACGCGATGATCGCGGGTCGCATTATCCAGGGCATTGGCTCGGCCGGAAACCTGGTGCTGCCCGAAATCGTGCTTGCAGAGGTCATTCCGCTGCGGCTCCGGGGCCTCTATTACTCGATTTTCATGTTTTCGTGGTCGCTGGGCGCCTCAGTCGGGCCGATAATCGCCGGTGCGTTCGCAGAGTACGTCACCTGGCGCTGGATGTTCTACCTCAACCTGCCTATTTGCGGCATCGCGCTGAGCGCGACACCTTTCATGCGGCTGAAGCTCCACAGCAAGCACTGGAAAGAACAGCTGGCCGATGTCGACTTCATTGGAGCTATTCTTGTGATCGCGAGCAGCTCGAGCTTAATTCTGGGCCTGGGACGCGGCGGCTCGTCGGAATCGCTGCCGTGGAGCAATTGGTCGGTTATCTTGCCGATTGTTCTCGGAGCGGTTGGCCTAATTGTAACGGGCTTGTACGAGCTGTACGCGAAGATCGAGTACCCGATGTTCAACGTGCGCGTGTTTGGGAACCTGAGTGCAACAATGTGCTACTTCCAGAACGTCCTCCAGGGAATCATATACATGGCAGCCGTGTTCTACCTGCCGACATTTTTCCAGGGCGCTAAGGACATGGGCCAGCTGCTCAGCGGTGTGGCAATTTTGCCACTGAGCCTCGTGGGGCCGCCTATTTCTCTGGGGGTAGGATGGGTCATCTCGCGCACGGGTCACTACAGCTTTATGAATTACGTGCTATGGGCGCTGTCGTTGGTTGGAATTGGTCTGTTCATTTTGATGAACGAGCATGACAGTATTGGCATGCTCGTGGGCATTCAGATTCCGGCGTCCGTGGGACTCATGTGCCTGTACGCGACGCTCAGCATCACCGTGAACGCCTGTAACCCGCCCGAGCTGTGGGTCGACTCAACGGCAATGATGTCTTTCTGCCGTGCTATTGGCGATGCCCTCGGCACGGCCGTCGGCGGTGCTATCTTTGCGTCGCAGATGAAGTCGCGCTTGGCCAATCTCGCCAGCCAGGGGATTAACGTCGCCGAATCGTCGAGCGCCCTCACCGTGGCAGACTATATTCACCGCCTGAGTCCTGGTCCGCTAAAGAGCGCCCTGATCCATGCTATTGCTATGTCAATGCGAACTACTTATATTGTGTTGACTATCTTCACTGCCGTTGGATTCGCGTCCTGCTTCCTGCAGCGGGAGTACTCGCTTGATGAGTCATACGAAGCTCGGCAGGGCGTCATTGAGGACTCTGCGGGGAAGCCTGCCAAAGAGGGGACTTCAGAGACCGGCGAGGCAAGCGAGTAGCCACGCATTTCAGTCGCACCAGCTGCAAATGGCTCTGAGAAGTGCCAGCGTTTGCGTAATTATCCGCCAGACCGGACCCGACAAGGAGGTCCTGCTCATCAAGCGCACGATTAGAGCCACCGACCTCTGGTCTGGTCACATTGCGGTACCTGGCGGCCATCGCGAGGCAGGAGAAAGCGATCTAGATGCTGCTGTGCGTGAAGCGTACGAGGAAGTTGGAATAGACCTCGCTAAGTCCGCCGACCTCGTGAATACTCTGGAGCCTCGGAGAGTGCAGCCCGTTTTTAGCAAGCGCGCGCTAAGAATATGCCCATATGTGTTTCTGGTGCGTCCGGAAAGTGCGCACGCCGAACTCATACCCCAGCCTGGAGAGGTCGCTGCGGCATTTTGGTACCCAATGCATAAGCTACTGGATGCAGATGCGCGCACCACCCTTTCGGTGGATGCGGGGAGCCGCGTGAACGCAAATACGTTTGTTGGTTCGCTTGTTAAAAGGCAACTGGGAGCCATTGAGTTCGAGGCGATCGATATATGGCCCGGTGAAGTCAAGACGGTTGGGGGTGACGAAGTGGGCGGCGCTCAGCTTCCGGAAGTTCCATGGAAACTTTGGGGTCTCACTCTGCAGGTTATGACTGAGGTTTTGTCTATCACATATCGTGACGCAAACATCACGCCGTTGCAAACCCCGTCGTTCTCAGCATGGGACATGCGGATCTACCACAATTTGCTGTCGACACTCGTCCAGCACTTGAACCTAGGAGGTATTCCAGCAGACCAGCCTGAGTTTGCTGCGGTGGGAAGGGTTCGTGAGAGGCTGATTCCGTATGTTTTTGGCTTGGGCATGGCGGGTCGGCTGCTAGCGTCCATAGCCGCACTCATGCAAATCTACCGCCGGTTATTTAAACAACGCTTATAGCTTGAACTATATATCAAACTGAGCAGCCCTCAATGGCGTCTTTGGCGACTCTGCCATATAGAGCGACGCTCGCTGTGGTAGACCACTCATTCGGGCCTTTCGGTCGGGTCCAGCAAACATCTGGCTGAACCTATGGAACATGTTGGCTACCGGGCTCTTAGTGGGAATATGTGGCTCTTCTGATCGTTGGGGGACATATACGGCAGGCGGAGCGCGTCGGTTCCTCCTGAGAACTGGAGAACGTGGGGTTTGCACTACAGAGTCTTTTGAAGCCTCGGATCTAACCAACACAAAGGCGTACACGTACGCTGCGAAGACCCAGGTGGCCCAAACAGCAATGAAAACTCCAGATACAATGCACTGCACCACTATCTCATGATGGATCGCGTTCATGGCACTGTGGATCACCATCATGGCCCCGCTTTTCCCATGAGAAACCATTGTGCTATTAGCCATATTCTGGAGAAGAATATCCCTCGGAACGCGCGGCAAGGAAATTTGCGAGTGATCATGAATCCAGGTGAGTCCCTTCTCCACATCAGACACTTTCGCGCCGACCAGACAGTACACAGCAGCTTGCAGAGGCTGTAATAGCGGCGTGTCGCCGAAAATACTATCAATCTCGCCGTTTATGGAGCTCATAAATGACGACAGTGAACTGTTGACACTCTGTGACCCTTGGTGGACCCATCCCAGAACTTGATGGTTGATTGCAAACTCAGTTAGGGTGATGTTCCCATTAGTCTGATTGTACCATGCTGTCACCGCTTGGTTAATTTGGCCCGTCAAGTCATTTGTGGTTTCCGCTGCTAGATGCTTCAATGCTTCGATATTTGATCGCAGCGCGTAGTAAACGATGACCTCAAGAAGGCTGATGGTAAGGCCTGCCAATCCGAGGAGGAGGATGGAGGCCAATGGGGCATTTGACGCATAGCGTATGAGCCAACGTGTGCGGAGACCAGCGCGGTTCAGGATAAGCCGCTCGATGAACGGAGTCTCGGCAGCAGTGATGAGTCGCATATTCTCAGCGATCGCAGCTTTGGAACCGCCCAGCTTCTTCTCATTGCGGAGATTGAATAGCGGATTCGTAGACGAAGCCAGCGCTTGAAGGCGGCTCCATTTACTTCTCACTCTCCAGACTTCGATAGCGATAGCACCGAGAATGGCGATAGCGCAAACAATGCAGAGACAGTCGATAACTGTCGCAATGTGGTTTTCCAGCTTCGACAATTCGGAAACTGTCTTTGCAGGGTTGCACGTTGAGATGTTACTGGCAAGAATGGGCGACAAATCTGCGGCCTTGAACGTGATATTGGTGGCATTGAGCCTTGAATCTATCAAGCTGAATGGCTCAGAAATGATCTTGGCGACGGCAGACTTGGTTTGATCGTAAGTGGGGATATCCTTTCTTAAGCTTTCCAGTTTCGCGTTGATGTTGGTTGAGATGTTTAGGTGATTCAGCCTCGAGACCGTCAAGTTGATAGAGTGCAGGTCAGCGTCGCCGCCAGTAATGAAGTCTTCCACGCTGCCGATTAAACCGATGGCATCGTTCATAAAGTCTGAAAGCTTGCTGAGACCCACATTCAGGTCTCTGCCGACTGCCGCAACGGTTGAGTTCGTTACCTTTATAATTGCTTCGGTAGCATTGATGGCTTCATTTGCGGCAATGTTGACAGCTGAGACGGTTAGACAGGCATAGGTGCCTACAGCAATTTCGAGGCTAAACAGAATCAGAGCTTCCACCGTTTTTGATAGGAGCTTGAACGAATTCAAAAGTTCGCGTATACCCGAATTGATGGACGACGCAATCAGCTTATTCGCAACATGAACGACTTCCTGAGGGGCGCGCGCAGCACGCTCGCCGAGTACGTTGAGAGACTCGCACTCTTTAGCGGCAATGGCATTGAAGAGCTCAAACGCACCGGCGATGAACCGCTTCAACAGCTGCAGCTTTACAATGAAGACAATGATGCAGAGGACGCCAGGAGCAATCCATGCCTGCGAAATGCGGGCTTTAAATCCCAGAGTTTCGCTTGCGAACATTGTGCGCATTAATCCAGGCATTTTTGTGGGGGATGAGAGGAACCGCCCGCCCCCTTGCATATTTAAAGTCCCGGCGGTTCACTTTCGGCGGTTCATTTAGGTTTAGGGGTATGCTAGCCGTCGCCAAATCTGGCGCCCCGTAACATTACACGTGATGCAGTCGCGCCGCATTGGTTTCTGTCTAGCTGTGTCCGCGGCGCACGAACTATGTCATTCCAAGTCAAATCAAATGAGACAGAGACTCACCTTACGCATTTCTAGTCCGCACAAAGCTGGTCTTTAGCTAAACTACACAGTCATGTATACCTTGCGAGATTGTCTGAATCTCCAGCTAACAGATCTGGGGACAGATCTGGAAGCACCATCTCAGTTGAGCATTTTGAAACGCACCTATCGAGCGTATTACCATAACGAAAGATTCAAGCCTCGGCCAGCGAGTTTTGAACGGCAGCCGCACACTGTTCCACCAATGAATATGCCTCGAAAACCAGTTCTTGGTCGAACGGACCCACATGCGGGCCAGAGCTGACATCGAGGGTGCGAATAGGCGCAGAGATTGCGCCGTTTTTCCAAGTAATAAAAAGAGATGTTTCAGAGACCTGCTCTTCCTCGAGTGTTGGGTCCACAAGAACGATGTTCCCAATCACGGCAACAATAAACACGAGCGGCGGGGTCCAGTTCTCGGGGCATAGCGGGATGGAGATGCTCCAATCGTCATCGAACTGCGGGATTTCTGCGTCCTCGCCAGATTTGACGATTTCATCGTCGCCGTATACACCCAGTTGCTTGGGCAGCCTTGTGGAGCGGAGTGCCTGGAACACTCCGAGAGAGACGAGCGAGAGCGGGTGGGAGGTATATGAGAGGATGACGCAGTCGACGAAAAGGCGGAATGCGTATTTCGGGTTGAGAATAAGCTGGGTTTCTGTCAGCTCTGGGCAGGCGTCAAGTACTTGCTTCAGAACAACGGCAAGCGTGCTTGGCATCACGTCGTGGTCGGAGGTGCCCGCCACCTCGACAGAGACATCGATCAAGTTCTTGTGCTCGGGCACAACCTTGACCTTTACGCCCACGATGCATTCCGAGCCGTCCGCAGCTCTTATTCTCGCCGAGCCGTTTGTCATGGGCAGCAAGTCGACCTCTGACTCGACAGGGCGGAACTGCTCGACACGCCGGCTATCGGGACGCACCACTGGCACCGACGTAAGAGAAGTTCTTAGATAGTCCAGCTCGGTGACTGAGAGCTTCATGTGTTGATCTGGCAGCCTGGTTGTGAAGAATCGTGTAGACCGATATTTCACTCTGAGTAAGAGTCCGTCCGCACACCCACCACCACCCATCCACGATCACCACCGCTACAAGCGCCAGCGAAGGACTAGCAATGTCGACATCCCCAGAAGCAACAAGGCAAATTTAATAATTTCTAGGCATTAAAGCGCATATAATAGAGTACAGAGCGAATTGAGGAAGCTTTCGAAAGGATAGTGTGACAAGGTAAGCCATCGCACTTTTTGTGCAGGATATGATATTAGCAGCTCAACTATGCAGGAGCGATTCTCTTTGCGGCCCGTTTGTACGAGACGGCCATTGCCATCTCGTGCTCGCCGTAGTCCCCGTGGCGGTCGAGAAGTCCCGCTGCCTTGACGCCCGAGCCCTGCGTGTGGTTGCGGCCCTTCTGCTTCACCATGGCAAAGTCGTCGTCGGTGTCGTATACCGGGTCAAGCTCCTCGATGCGGAGCCATGTGTCGCGCAGCGCGTTGCCGCGGGTCAGACGCCGCTTTTTTCTGGCCTCGCGCTTCTCGCGAACCAGCGCATTGAACTCTTCGTAGATGCGGCGGTCCTTGGCGCTCCGCAGCCGCGGTTTCGGCACCGAGAGTGGCGTGTCCACCGCGATGTCGAGCTCTGAAACCGGCTCGACGCTTGCGGACGGGGTGGTGGAGCCCGGCGAGTCATCGCCGGACGAGGCCGGTGACTCGAGAATGGAGAGCCGCTGCAGCGTCATTTGGTTGCCGAACATGATTTCTGCCGGAGTGTCTACGTTTTCTCTCTTAGCATTGCGTGTTGGCGGCTCCGGCAGCGGGAACTCCGGGCCGAACGGGTTTCTTGCTTGCGAGTTTGACGCGCCCGACTCGAGGTATGCCCATATCAGCCACAGAAACGCGCGGGCGCGCGAGACCGAGGTCTTGGAAGTATCCATGACCAGATCGAACAGCGAGAAGTCGGAGTGGTGGATGAACTGCTTCTCGACCTGCTGCGGGAATGCAGACATGAGGAAAATAATGTTGATTGGGTTTGTCGAAGGCACCGTCGGCGAGAGGCTGAGGCCCTCGAGGGTCGCTGGCTCGCCGCCGCCCTCACAAGCGCCCTTCAAGATCGATTTCAGCCGCGGCGCGTCCTGCAGCTGCTTGTAGTCCGCAGTGTCGTGGGTCTGCAGGCTCGGAATCGGGTGGTACGTGCGTAGCATTGCCTTCATTTCCGGGAAGAAGTTGAGCGTGGTGTTCACGCGGCCGAGGTTCACGAGAAGGCATACCATTGCAATGCGGATACCGGCTTGGCGGTCGCCAACAAGCTTCTCGCTCAGCACTTTCGAGCACTTCGTCGAGTGCGCCATGGCGTCGAGGTATACCTCGGCGAACGTTTGGCGCGCGCCGTCGCGGTAGACGTTGGTGAAGGCCTTTGTCTTGTCGGTGAAGATCGCATACAGCAGATCGTATTGGATGTCGGCGCGCCACAGTGCCTCCCCATCCTTCTTTTTCAGGTGGGGGATTTTTCCGCCATTGATCATGGACTGGTACGTGCGCCGGTACGAGCGGCGCCCGCTGCCGGAGCTGGTGCTCGAGCCGCTACTCGAGGGGGCCTGCTGCGAGGTCGCCGTCGCCTGATTTGGGGCTTGGGGGGCGGCCGCGCCCTGCGCACCTGCCGTTCCCGGCGACGACGGCTGTTGGCCGGGGTGGCCGGCCGCAGAGCCTGTGGAGCCCGTGGAGCCCGTGGAGCCTGTGGAGCGCGGCGGAGACGTGGCCGGCCCCATCGGCGCGAATAATGGCAGCACCGGTCCTGGGATGCGTGCGTGGCCCGGTCGCGAGGCGTTTTCCGACGCCGGGTTGGCGCTGTGATCTGGCGGATAGTTAGAGGCGGGCGAGAGGTACGATGCGTCGAGATTCATTGGCGCGGATGAGGTTTCTGACATTCCCACCACACCATGCAAAACTATGTACAATCTTGTGCTGGGGGGTTTGAAATGGGTGCTGGCGGCTGCATGCACTGCTGCTGCCTAAGTAATTTGAAAATCCCCGCCCCCACCAGATCACCAACCTTTGGCGATCGGCCCGCTTAGCACGTAAGCGCCCGGCGCGGGCCAACCAATATCGTGCTGCAACTGGGAGGCAGGAGGCAGGCACCAGTCACGGAATAAACTAGTTGGAGCAAGTGGGCGGAGCTGCTCAAGGCTAGCTGACTGCTGCGAGCCAATGCTGCCGGCGCACGCAACTGGTTCTGAAAAGCTGCGCAAACTGGTGATGATTTATTTCAGGCCGCGCAGCTCGTATAAATATATACCAACTTCGGAATAAGTTTGCCAAGTCGTAGCCAGCTCCCTCGGCTCTAGCCTGCGCAATTATTTAGATCGTTCTATAGAGGTGTGGCTATTCGGACGGTATCTTGCTCTTGCTTGTCGCCTACCCTGCCGGCGCGCTCCTGCTACCCGCGCGTAGGCAGCACGTCACCTTTAATTAGTGGTCCCTGTCGCTTCGATCACGTGCCAAACATCCGAAGCCACTGTCTTGGGGTTCGGGCTGGGAACCACCTCAGCGGAGCGCGTAAACAACTGAAGCCACAAACATCAATTGGCGGCGCTTCGGACCTAGAATAGCCGGTGCAGCTAACTACACGCTCTGCGCTGATATATTGCAGCGCGTTACCCCAGGTGCAGTCGCTCCCCAGTTGCAATGAGCAATTTCCGGCCCCAAACCTGGACAGACCCCAACGCCAGGAACATCATCAGCCACGCCGACAAAGACCGATTTCGCATCTCGAAACAGCGAATGCTCAGCTTCGCACGCCGTGACGTGGCCAAGCGGAAGGCCGAGAAGCTGCCTCCTCTGCCAGAGGCTCGTCGGGTAAGGCCGAACGACAGCCACCCAATCAGTGGCAGCATACCAGCGCGACGGGTACAAGCACGAGCTCGGCTTCGTGAGGACGGAAAATGAAAAGCTCCGTCGAGACATAGAAGACCTACGAGACGCGCTGCACGAGAAGGCGCATGCTGCCGACGACTGCGCCATTACCCACCACGATGAAGAGGAGTACCAGCAGGTCATCCAGGAGGCGCAGGCGCGGGTTGACGACTTCAACCGGCGGCTTGAAGAAGCCGAGGCCGAGCGCGCCAACGCTAGCGTTCAGCTCTCCGCTCTCAAGCGCGAAAAGGAAGACCTCGAACGCGACTTGGCGCTGCAGCAGAACCTGCGTACCTCCATGGAGGACCAGTTTTGCGTTCTGGAAGGAAACTTGGCGGAGGTCGAGCAGATCCTGGCTGCATCGCAGGAGACTAATGCGGCCAAAGAAGAGGACGTCATAGCGTTGAACTCTGAGCTAGACGAGTTGCGAGTAGAGGTTGTGGAGCTGCAGGACATCGTCGCGCAGAAGGATGTCGAGCAGAAGGCCCACAGTGCAGCTCTCACCGAGCTCGAGGCGCAGCGCGCCGATCTCGAGGCGGCTCTATCCGAATCGGTAGACCGCATCAATCTCCTTGAGAAGCAGGTAGATGAGTACCAGAATGATGTCGCAGAATACGAGGTGAGTCTGAAACGGCGCGCAACAGAGCTAGAAAATCTCGCCTCTCAAAAGGCTGAGGTGGAAGCGAGCAAAGACGCGATGGCAGCCAAGGCAGCTGAGCTCGAGACGCAACTCTCCAGCGCCCATGAGCTAGTGAGTGGCACGGCGCAGTCGCTGAAGGCCGCTGAGGCGGAAATCGAGAGTTACAAACTCCTCTCGAAGGATGTCGACCGGACCAAGCAGGCTTTAGCCAGCATTGAAGAGGCTCACGCTGAGGCGGTCCGTCAGCGCGATCATCTCCAGGCCACCATCCACGACACACAGGATGAACTGCGATCCAGAAACGAGGAACTCGAAAACCTTAAGGCGCAGCTGGAATCATCTAATCGTACGTCCGAGCAAATGGCGGCAGCAGTGGCAGTCGAGACCAAGAAGGTCAGCATGCAGCAGACCATTATTACTGAGCTTCGAGGCGAGAACGATGCGCTGCGATCTAGACGCAACGCCGCCACGAGCACTTACCATGAAGAGCATGCGCGCCTACTGTCTCTCGAGAGAGAAGCTGTCCAATATAAGATGCGAGTCCGCGAGGCGGAAGTAGCGGGCAAGCAGAGCACTCACACTATTGCACAGCTTACTTCCGAGTGCAAGCAACTCCGAAGCGAACAGCTGGAGCTAGCGCACGGGTTTGAAAAGGAAGCAGCTATTAGGCAGTCGGTGCAGGCTCAACTCAAGGACGCCCAGTTCCGCGAGCAGTGCCTCCTGTCCGAAGTGGAGCAGCAAAACTCGAAGCTAATGAGCCAGATCTCTACTCATACAGCAGAGCTCCAAGCAGCCCAAGCCAAGATTGCCTCCCTCAGCGAGGAGCTACGAACCGCAGCGTGGGTGCAAACACGGCAAAACTCAGAAAGCGAAGGGGCGATTGCCTTGAAGGCTGATCTTGTCAAGCTTGATGCGTCGTTGCAATACGAGAGGCAGAAAACTCGGCGGCTGCAGAACCAGATCCAGGACCTGAAGGGTAACATCCGGGTAGCAGTCCGGATCCGACCCAGCGTTTCTAGACACCTCAATAACCTTCAGGTTTCGTCCGATGCCATCACCATGACTAGCACGCAAGCGGCAAGTATGGGCGTGCGGGAAGTCGCCAAAACCTACCGGTTCGACCGCGTGTTTGGCCCCGATATTCCGAACAAGGTGGTGTGCGAGGAAACAGAGTACCTGATCCAAAGCGCTTTGGACGGCCATAACGTCTGCATATTTGCATACGGGCAGACCGGGTCTGGCAAGACCTGGACAATGGCCAGTTCCGACGGTGTCGGAGTCACAGCGCTGCAAACTGTCATGGAAGTTGCCACACACTCGAGCCGGAACGAAAGCCCGGTTCAGCTCAGCATCACCGTGGAGAGCGTGGAAATATATAATGAGCAATTCCGCGACTTGCTTGACGACAGTCCTATGCTCACTGGTCCTGTCACAGGCCTAGTTACCGGAAACATATCCCGGTATGGCCGGCCCTCAGTAACCGGGGCCATTCGCGATGGATGTGGAATTGCGTTAAAGCTGAACGAGAATACGCGGCAACCTGAGCTTGTAGGAACCATGAAGGTTCGCGTGACGTCCGCTTCACACGCTGTTGAGCTATTTGAGAAGGCGGCGCGGGCGCGCAGCGTGGCAGCCACCGCCGCTAACGCGCGTAGCTCGCGATCGCACTTCGTGTTCATTGTGCATATTGAACGACGCAATAAGTATGCTACGAATAGCGTGGTTCAGCATGGCACCCTCAACTTGGTCGACTTGGCGGGGTCTGAGAGACTGACCCACTCCAAAACTACTGGAGACCGACTGGTAGAGACTACGGCTATCAATTCGAGCCTGAGCACGCTTGGCAATGTTATCAAAACGCTCGCGAGTAGGGACCCTGCGCGGGCCAACGAGCCATCCAGATCCACCGAGCATTTGACTTACCGCGACTCAAAGCTCACGTTCTTGCTCCAGGGATCACTCAGTGGAGGCTCCAAGGCAATGCTTCTCGCCACCTTGTCCCCTGAAGCTGATCACGCCAACGAGACCAGGTCGACCTTGCAGTTCGCGGACATGGCTAGCAAAGCCACAGTCCGGCATTGACGACCAAATTATTTATTTCATGTATCCTACTATCCTAATGATTTGCATCGAATTCCAACCACCGATGGAGCAGCTGATGTCATTTTAGCTGGCCCCCTTCGCCGTCACTTATGCCATCATCCACCCAACGGGTTGGACTTGAGCGGTCGCCAGCCCTACGACCTGACCTGCATGATTCAACATATTTCAAGGTGGTTATTTTTCAAGTATGTATAGGAAACGAACTATACAGGAAGTATCTAAAGCTGACCAGACTTGACAATCTCGATCTTCTTCGAGGTGCGCCCAGAGCCGGAGCCGTAAGACTCGATCTTCTTCACAACATCGAAGCCGTCAACAACCTCGCCAAAGACGACGTGCTTGCCGTCGAGCCAGGGGGTCTCAACCGTGGTGATGAAGAACTGGCTACCGTTGGTGTTGGGGCCGGCGTTCGCCATGGATAGGAGACCGGGGCGAGTGTGGCGCTTGGTGAAGTTCTCATCGGGGAACTTGTTGCCGTAGATAGACTTGCCGCCAGTGCCGTTGAAGTTGGTGAAGTCACCACCCTGGAGCATGAACTGGGGAATGACACGGTGGAAGATGGAGCCCTCGTAACCGAAGCCCTTCTCACCCGTGGCAAGAGCACGGAAGTTCTCGGTGGTCTTCGGGACGACGTCGTCGTAAAGCTCGAAAGTGATACGGCCGAGGTTCTGGCCGTCAGCCGCGGTGTCAAAGAAAACCTTGTTGCCCATTCTGAAAGAAGTGTTGCTAAACCGGCGAATTCCAAGTCTGTACATCTATTGCTCGAATTTCAATGAGTGGTTTATATATGTTCACCTGTCTCCGCCCAGGGTAGGGTCCACTACAGGTGCGGGTGGGGGGTTCGCACGAAGTTGGGGCTGGGGTTTGAGGGCGATCGCGCCTCGATGGTTCGATTGCCTTCCATAGCTTGGTATCAGACTATCCCCATACGGTAATCCTAGGATCGCGCGATGAAATAGAGGTTCTAAAATACACTTAAGCCATTTTCCGCTGTCTGCACTGTACTGCTACTGCTGTTTGGGTTTTAGCAAGACCCCGCATATGCTCAGCACCCGTTGGCTGTGCCAATGCACCCCTTGCTGACTAGCGTGTGATGTCATGCGCCAGTTAGTGACACGTGGATCTCTACAATAGCCGGCTGAAGTATCCCTGCCGTTAATGGAATCCAACGGCGAGTGATCGCTCGCTAAATGTAGAGGATTTGAGTGGCTAGACACCTCAGTGACTGCTGCTGCTGGCTCTGATCAACCTTTCTGAATTTATGCTCGCATTTTGTCGTTAATACTACGCTCGTACATTAGAGACGGCCAATAAATAATCCCACTAACAAAGCGTCATATGATATGAAAAAGGCGCGGCGGGTGTTTGTCAATAAGCGAAAAGCTAAGCTGGGTTCCCCGCATCTAAGGCCAATTGGCGCTCAATTGACTCGTAAGTTGCTTGGGCTTTCTTGCTGCTTTTTAACGGTCATATATAGTCATCCATTGTCATTTTCTATCATTTTCTAAGGTCATTTACAATATACGTTAGCGTTACATGAGGTATCAGCTCTTTTGGTGCCTGAAAGTTAGCCATCCTTCCTAAATATATGGACCTCGCCTGCCTTCTTGAGTCTATTCATGATAGCTAGACCCTCGTTTTCGTAGTCTACGGTTTCCACAATAATAACGTCCGCTTTAGCTTCGTCGGCTTCGCGGAACCGTGAGAACAAATTATGCGAAACCTCTTTCTTGGTGCGGCCAAGAGGAAGGTCGATGGTCTGTGCTTGAGGCCATAAAGACTCCAGATCCTTTGCGTTCATCTTTTGCGTCGTAAGAACAGCAACCTTCTTAGCCTCCGATGCATATTTTACAAGATCTTGCTGGTCGGCCTCGGGGTCGAGGAGCACAACTAGCGCCTTGGGCGAGTAATGGCGGTATTTCATACCCGGCGCTCGCACCTGCATGCCCTCAGGGATCGACGAGCTCACCTCGGAAATTACATCGGCCCACTCTGGGCCTCCGTATCGCCGGATATCCTCGACTGAGATGCCTCCAGGGCGAAGAATCCGAGGAGGGGATACAAGCCCGTCGATGACAGTGGACTCGACTCCGACATCGGCCGCGCCTCCATCGAGGACGAGCGGGATGCGTCCAGCCATATCTTCAAGTACGTGCTTTGCTTCGGTGCCACTAGGCTTTGTAGAAGAATTCGCAGAAGGCGCAGCTAGGGGCAATTGGCTGAGCGAGATCAGAGCTCGTGCAACAGGATGCGATGGCATGCGGCAGCCGAACGTCTGCTGTCCATTGGTGCACAGCGGCGAGATTGCCGTACCTGGAGACAGCGGGAGCAAAATGGTGAGAGGACCGGGCCAGAACTTTTGGATAAGGCGATCGTATATGTGGGGTACCTTTGTCCCGAGCTTCGTCTCGATCTGCTGTTTTGAAGACACGTGTATGATCAATGGATTGTCTGCAGGGCGATTCTTTGCTTTATATATCTTTTGGACCGCTTCAGTGCTCATACAGCTCGCCCCTAGGCCATAGACAGTCTCGGTGGGGAAGGCAACGACCTCGTTTTTGTGCAATAGGTCACTTGCAATGCGTAGGTTGTCTAAAGTTTTAGAGGGCGCCAATCGAAGGTGGATGCCCTCGAAACTGATTTTAAGCGGGTCTACTTTGAGAACAGACGTCATTGCTGCTGTTCTCAAGCCGCTTGGCTTTTTTTTTTTGTCAACAACCGTAACCCTTTTTCTGGGGTGGTGGGATGCTGACAAGATCCGCCGCAGGCGCTCTCCCTCTCTGTGAAGCTGGAGAAATGCTGCGGCCATTTTGTCGTAGAAGCTTTCGAAAAGATCCGCAATTCTAGAACTATATGTACAATGTAGGAGCGGGCGATGGTTTAAAATGAAGTGTATTTTTTGGTTGTTGCTGGTGAAGATTGGACATTCCCATTCACAAGAGCATTTTGTCACTTCCGCGGCTCCCTTTTGCGACGCCGCGGCTGTTGCTGAGGTTTAGACTCATCAAGCAATTGATTTCCAACGTCATCTTTCGGACGCTCCGGTAGCCTCAGACTCTTGAGCTTAGGCAGTACAGATGCATCGAGGTTGTACGTCCGCGCTACACTCTCTGGAGACTCGCCTTCGCTGAGTGATCTCAATATGGCGGTGATTGTCGTGCCTGGAAGCAGCTTCTTTGGTCCTGACTTCTCAAAATTGGCGGTGTCCTGTTCTTCTATGTGTTTCCGGGCCTCTAGGGTCATAGCAAATGCCTCTTCAGAAGCGGGCACGTACTTCTCCTCCATCTTCCTGAACTGTACGGGACCGATCTGTTGTAGCCGTTTGGCCACACTTGCGTCGTCGTCTGCATTGCGCTGCGGTTCGGACTTACGCGCTTCCGCATCTGGTCGAGTAGCATTTACAGAAGGAGTAGCTGGAGATTTTGGCATGGCTTTGGAAAGATGCCGGCCACTTTTGGCCACTTTAGATGACCCGCTCCCCATGGCCTGCTATCTGAGTTTGATCTAGAGGGAGATTGTTAACCCGTAGTGTGCGTGAGCGAACTATGCGCAGGTGCTGCTGGTGTGCTGACTGGACTGACGAACGCCGGGGTGGATTATGGGGAGCGGCCGCAGGGGGCCATTGTGGCTCATGAGGACTAATTAGGATACAAGACAGCCCGATTCGGGTAAATGCTGAATCCGGCCACTTGGATGATGCCGATGCAGCCTCCAACCGCCCAGGTAAACCTCCTAATTGAGAAAGCAGGAGATTGTGCGGCACGGCGTATATCAAATAAAGCCTGGATTAGCGATTCTCTAGTCTGCCTTTGCCAGCGTCTGTTGTGTGAACATGCTTGGCGACCCGCTTTCGCGCGCTCCATACGTTCAGCCCACACGAACGTCTCGAATATCGAGCTTGGTTCAGTCCAATTCACACATTCGCCGATTGACGAAAGCTATCCACGAACTGAAGGCTGACCAAAGGCTACTAATCTATAAGACGCAGGAGTTTTCTAAGCTTGTCATAGTGAAGATTTCCCTCGAAGCACCATTGAGGACCTCCAACTCCAGCGACCTCGATTTTCAGATACTTAAGGTGATCTTAAATCGCACGAGGGCAGTCTCGCGCTATTTTGACCCCGAGACTTTGAGTGTTTCCGGGAATTTAGCGCTCCTCCTGTCTCGTCAAGCTAAGAGAGTTGGGAAGCGCAAATCACCGCAGCCGTGGAACCGGGTTGGTTATGTTGTTTCACGGAGGCACGCTTCCAAGCGAGTCTCCGAGCTGG
The DNA here is from genome assembly GCA_030579755.1 of Entelexis gropengiesseri. Classification (NCBI taxonomy): domain Eukaryota; kingdom Fungi; phylum Ascomycota; class Dipodascomycetes; order Dipodascales; family Trichomonascaceae; genus Entelexis; species Entelexis gropengiesseri. The sequence continues at coordinate 42,240 of JAKTRO010000002.1, read as the reverse complement.
AGATTGAGCATTCCGCTCTCAGCAAGAGCGGATCGGCAATTAAGCAGCTTCTTCTTCGGTTTGACGAGGACATCGCGGCTTTGCGTGATGATATCGCTATACTCAAGAAAGACCGCTCTGCTTTGGATGGGGGCCGATCCGCAGAAACCTGGTACAGGCTGGCGTCGGTAGATTTAGACCTTGCTACTGAATGTGAGAAGCGCCGATCGATAGCTAGCCATCGGCGTTTATCATCGTTGAATGCCCGGACCATGAGTCGATCTAACAGCTTCTCGAGTTGTGCGGCTCCACCCAGGCTACCAGCTGCACCGAATCCGATTCCAACTGCAGCCAATCGAGGTCATTACCAATATCCGCCGCGCGAACCCGGGCAATTGCATGGCTCTCAGCAGCAGCCGTCCTTAGCTGGACAAGAGCCATTTGCGGAACGAGAGGCATTGGCATCCCGGAACTATGGCAGGCCATTGTCCAGTGCTGGATACCACCATAACATCGCGCTAGACCCCCAACTCTCAAAACGTCGGTCGATGGTTCAGACGGGCAAGCGGTCGGGAGCCATTCTAAGTAAATGGGATCTTGCCGCTTTGGATTTTGGGACTGATGTGCACACTTCGACCGACTCTGACCTTGCGAGAGGCTCGCAGAGCGATAGCAGCTGTTCCGAGGCGAGCCAAGAGCCGCGAACGGACACCTCCATAGAGAGCTTGACGCAGGCTACCGAAAGGTCAAAGCGCGAAGCAGTGTACCTACCCACAACGAATCCATCCCTGCGCCCGCGTAGCCTTATTGTGCCGCGCAATCGCTATAGCATGTACGACCAGTACGGACGAAAGGCGGGCCGAGATGTTCAGGAAAGCCCAGGGCCGCCCGCGCTCAGGAGCCCTGACGGACTACTCAGCAGTTTAAGGAGTTTAGATATTGGCAACTAGAGTACAGACGAAATTGATTGAAAAGAACTTGGGGCCCGTAACCCCGTAGCCAAGTGCGAGCTGCGATCGTCACCGCCCGCACGCACGCCCTCCGGCGCCCCCGACCCCAACCCTGACATCCCTGGTTTCTCACTTAAGACAAAGAGCGAGCAGCATGGCTCACTAGAGGGAGGCTTGGGTCATCGAGTCACCGATTTCTGGGAATTGGAAGCAGATGGCCACACCCGAGAAGGAGCAGGAGAAGCTGCTGAAGGAGCGGCTCGGCAAGCCGCCGACACGCGCTGACATATTACGCACCCAGCTCAAGCAACGCCGGTTCTTCGACTCGGGCGATTATGCGATGTCGAAAGCCGGCAAGAAGCCCGAAGTAGGCGAGGAGGTGGGCTCCGAGCACCCGATTCCGGAGCAAATACCCCACCGAAGCGCGCTGCTGGCCTCGAACAACGAGAGCCCCGTGCGCCGCCCGTCGTCGCTGGCGATCGGCTCCGAAACGGTGCGCGTTGCCGCCGCCCGCGCGGGATCAGCCCACGCGAGCGACGAGGAGGCGATCACCGATTAGCATATTTATTCTTCGTGCCACGCGTCTGTGATTCGATACTTTACACTGTCACTGCTTCTGGGTCATGCTCCTAAGCGGAACGGTCGGTTAGTTTAGTCTACTTTACGTTAAATGGTCAGCCCACTCTCGGCTCCAAAAGAACCTAGAAGCTCAGCAAGTCAACCTCGCCGCTGCTGGTGTTGGTGGTGTTGCTCGCGGGCGGCGCGCTGGTCTGCACCACGGCGGGGCTTGCCGGGCCGGACGAGCCAGCCGCCGGGGCGGATTTGGGCGCGGGCTTCATCGGCGCCGATTTTGACGACTCCCAGATCGAGCCAAATATATCGTCGACCGGTGCCTTTTTCGGTGCTGCTGCGGGCGCTGCCGGGGCCGGGCTCGTGAACAGCGAAGCACTGGCTCCCGCGGGCGGTGCCGGCTGGGCGTATGATGGCTGGGCCTGAGCCGGCTGGAACGACGATGCGAATGCTGCTGAGCTGGACGCCGGCGCCGGCGCGGGGCTGTCAAAGAGATCAAGAATGTTCGAGCTGGTGATCGGCTTGGTCGACGACGCGGCGGACGTCGCTGCGGTGGGGGCCACCTGGAAGTCTGCGAAGTCATCGTCGTCCTCGTCCTCCAGAAGCTCGCCGGCTTTTCTGTTGCTGTGGCTCTCGGCGGCGCTGCCGCTGAGGCCCTCAGCGGCATCGCCCGCGTCGTACTCCTCGAAGTCGTCCTCGCGCGCGGCGCCCGCCACGATGTGGTTCGAGCCGTCGAAACCGCCGCCGTCGCCAAACACCTGCTGCGACGCCGAGCCGCCGAACTTCATCTGGCGGTACGAGTCGCTGCTGAAGCCGCCGTACTTGCTGCCGGAGCCGCCGAAGCCGCCGCTCCGGGACACCGTGGCCGCGGTCTTCTGGTTGAGCTGGCGCGACTTCTTGCGCTCGGTGCGCAGCTTGTCGGTCGAGCCGAGCAGCGACACCAGCTCGTCGGCCCGCTTGCGGATCGACGCGCCCTGGTCGGTGCCGTGGCGGTCCACGTAGCTGAAGTGGCGGAGCATCTCAATGACCGAGATGTGCGACCGCGCGTAGTCCACCACGCGCTCGCTGCCGTTGCGCACAAGATAGTCGAGCAGCTGCAGCGCCTTGTAGATCTGGCGCCACTCCGCAGCGCTTTTCTCGGTGAATCGGCGGTACACAAACGGCATGATCTCGTGGAACTGCTGATAGTTGTTCGTGCCGTCCGCAATCTGCTGCATGACCGACGTCGGCGTGCCCCACGGCTCGTTGTTCGTGGCCTCCCGAACCTTTGCTTCCATGTCGCTGAAGTTCAGCACCGCATTCTGCGCCTTACGCACGTACGCCTTCACATCGTACAGCGAGACACTGGAGATCTGATTCGCAAGTTGGTCCATCACCGAAACCAGGCAGTAAGCAGCAGCGAGCGGGCCCGAAAGACCAGTGTTATCTGTGGCAGGGGCCTCAAACTATGCAAGCTGGGTGTCTCGGCCTTCGCACCCAACCCTCGTGAGCGGTAGCTGGCCTCCCACTTGAATGATGGGTAAGGGCTCTGACACACCTCCCGACCTCTCTGCACGCCAAATCACCCGACCCGCCGCCGCCGACGCTGCCCGCCGCCGCGCGCTCCGCCACTAGCTACTGCAGCCGGCAACAATACTCATTGTTAAATTTTAATGCCCTGAAAATAGGTCAAAGATAAACGCTATGGTTCTTGAGCTCCAGTACTTTATGCTTCTGTCTATGTATACTTTTTGTCAAGGCCACTGATGGGCCTCGGTTCGAGATCAAATTACTTGTTGACCGGCATTGGAAATCGAAGCACGCCGGTCCCCTGCACCGCTTCCATAGCTGCTGCACCGCGACTCTGCTGGGTTTTCGGTAAGGGTCAGAAGATCACACGAAATTCTGCATGGGTATCATTACTTGGGGCCCTTTCCGCCGGCGGACGTATTTCCAGATTTCATCGACCCACAAGATCGAACTGGTAAGAGTAAGGAGATACACTAGATCCCCTGCCGACAGTGCCTCGGTCTGGAAAATTCGCTGGAACGGCGCGAGGTAGATCACCGCTAATTGGCCCAGTACAGACAGTCCCACAGCTACATTGAACATCTTGTTCGAGAAAATGCCAATCTGGAACACGCTGCGGTTGTACGACCGCGAGGACAGGGCATTAAAAAGATCAAATAGCACAAATGTCGTGAACGACATCGTGGTGTCGCGCTCGGTCACAACTTGATCCTCCATCTCTTTGGCATACACGTACATTGTCCCGGCAAGGATGAGCAGCCCGCGCCACAGCACCGACTTGATGATGCGCGGCTCGAGCACATGGTCCTCTCGCGACCGTGGCGGCTTGCGCATCTCCTCGGGGTCCGCAGGCTCGACACCAAGCGACTGCGCCGGCGGGCCGTCCATGAGAATGTTGATCCACAGAACCTGCATCGCATTCAGCGGATTCGGCAGCTTGAGAATCGTCGAACACACAATGAGCGAGAGGGCAGCAACGCTAGTCGAAAGCTGGAACGTGAGGAAGCTCTTGATGTTCGTGAAAATGGCCTTGCCCTCGCGAATAGCCTGGAGGATCGTGCTGAAGTCATCGTTCACAAGAATCATATCGCCAACTTCCTTGGCAACGTCAGTACCGCTACCCATCGCTACACCAATGTCTGCCAGCTTCAGAGCCGGCGCATCGTTCACGCCGTCGCCAGTCATCGCAACAATGTTCCCCCGCAGCTGCAGAGACCGAACAATGGTCACCTTCATCTCAGGCGATGTGCGCGCAAACACAACGATATTATCTATAGCATCAGCAAGCTGATCCGCACTGCGCCCTTCCAACATCGACCCCAGCATCACATACTGCGAGCTATTCGACGGGACCGGAATGCCGACCTCGCGAGCAGCCGCCACAGCAGTAACCTCATTGTCGCCAGTGATCATAACCACCTTGACGCCGGACTCGCGCAGTCGCTGCACAGAGTGAGCGACACCAGGCCGCGGCGGGTCGTACATGGCGACAAGGCCGCAGAACGTGAGGCCGGAGACATCGTCCTCGCTCGTTACCGGCCCGCTGCGCATCGCCAAGGAAAGGATCCGCATGCCGTGCTCTGCCATGCGAACAGCAGCATCGTTAATAGCTGTGCGAACGGCTGGGGTCATCTCAAGAGTGCCTGCTGATGAAACAAAGTGTGAGCTTAGGGGCAGCAGCTTCTCCAGGGCACCCTTGACATACGTCTCGCCAGAGCTAACGCTTACCGACATCCACTTGCGGTCGGAACCAAACGGCACCTCGAAAGTGCGGGTATATTTCGAGTCGGTGCGTAAGTCCTCTTGGCCAAGCTTCTCCAAAAGCTCCAGAAGGGCAACATCCACAGAGTTCCCCGCGAGCTCGCCGCTGACCATCCTTTGCGCGTCATTGCAGAAAGCAGCAGCATCCAGAAGTTTGGAATTAAGCTTCGGAGCCGTCTGGGTAGTGCCGACTTTTCGCATATCCGTCCAATCGGCATCGTTGGGTATGTACACCGCGGCAACCTGAAGCATGTTCATGGTGAGCGTGCCGGTCTTATCAGAGCAGATAACATTAACGCTGCCCAGAGTCTCAACTGAGGGCAGCCGACGGATGATTGCATTAGACTTGGCCATCCGCAGTACACCCAGCGCCAGCGTCACCGTGACAATGATAGGCAGACCCTCGGGAATAGCCGCGACGGCCAAGCTCACTCCAATTTGGAACATCTCCAGCCACTTGCGGCCCTGAACAACCCCTATCAGGCAGATCACGCCAATGACACCGAAGCTGACCATCGACAGCTCGTGGCCCAGCTTGTCCATAGACTGCTGCAGCGGAGTCTTCGGCTTGTCTATCTCCTTCATCATGGCAAAGATCTGGCCAAACTCGGTGTCGCGGCCCGTTCCAACAACAATTCCCTCGGCCCGTCCGGCGGTCACCAGCGTACCCATAAACGCCGTATTGAGGCGCTCAGAAATGCCCACCCCTTCCACGGGGTCCACCGTCTTCTCTACAGCCGTGGTTTCTCCTGTCAGCGAGCTCTCGTCAACCATGAGATGCACCGCCGCAACAAGGCGCACGTCTGCAGGAACTCGGTCGCCCACCGCCAAATGGATCAAGTCACCGGGGACCAGCTGGTCGGCTAGTACCGTGCGCTTGGCAGCCCCCCGAATAAGATGTGCGCTGGGGGGAACCAACGTGCTGAGGGCGCGCAAACTCTGCTCGCTGCGGTATTCCTGGATGAACCCGACTGCCACGACAAAGACGATGGCCACGGTGATGGAAATAGCATCGTCCACGTTGCCAAGAAACAGAGACACAACTGCCGAGGCTATCAGCATGAGAATGAGCGGGTTCTCAGTGAACTGGGCCAGAAATTGGCGGAAAATGCTCTCGTCCTTGTCGTCCTGCAGCATGTTGGGTCCGTACCGCATTCGTCGCAGCGCGGCCTCGGCCTCCTCGAGGCCGGTTGATTTCGACGTATGCAGCCGCTCGGCCGTCTCATCCACGCTGAGACTGCAGAACCTCTGCGACGACGACATGCAAGGCGGATCCCGCAGAGTATCCTGCCAAACTCGTGCCGCTTACGTGACTGAAAAATATGCCTATCAACTGCTGTCAAAAGAGCGCCTCACCTCAGGGGAACTGGAGCGATTAAAAGGGTCCTCCTGCAGCTGCTATCTGCCAACGAGCCTCGAGGACGAAGAACCCCCCCAATCTGAAATCACACCTCCCAACCGTATCGGTTGTGTAGCCGTCCGCGTCAGCCCCATCTCGCCGGCGCTGTAACGACTCGCTACGAGGAGTGCTGCTTGCGAGACAAATTTGAGTCGATAATTTTTTTTTTGCTTGATAGCTTCGGTTACTTCTATGCATTGTAAATTAAAAAAATAATATGTCTGTGAATTGATACAACGCGCGCACAGTACTGTTTTGGTTCTCTCGAAAGAGAGTTTTAACGCGGCTTTACGTCGAAACGCATTGTCACGCCCATAGCGGTAAGCTCGCTGTCCAGATACCGGAGCACAAACGGAATTGCCACGGTGGACACTTGGTCGCCGCCGATGAAGCGCGTGCCTTGGCCGTCCTCCCAAACTTCGTCCCGATCTGCTCCGCCAGTAACGCGCTTGGCGCAGCGCCTGCATCTGACGGCGGCGGCCGCACCGACCCTTGGTACAGATACTTGAGTGGACATAAGAGACCCACACTGTCGGCATACATGAGCTTGCGTGTAATCGGAGCAGTTGAGAAGACGGTCTTGCAGCAGGAAGGCGGTGCCGTGTCCCAAAAACGCATCGCGCTCCATCTCGCCAACACGGATACCACCACCACGCTTCCTTCCCTTGACAGGTTGCATGGTCGTCTTGTTAACCTGGCCGGTGGAGCGTACTTGAAACTTATCATTCACCATATGGCGCAGGCGCTGATAAAAGACGACACCGAGATAAATGTCAGCTCTCAGCTCCTCGCCTGTGACTCCAGAATACATGGGCTCGTTGCCGTGATAGTTATAACCGGACTGGCGCAGCTGCTCCCCGAAGTAGTCGGCAGCAGTTTGGTCCTCCGAGAACTGGAAGGGAGTGGCGTCCTGCGCGAACCCTTGCAGTGCACCGGCCTTGCCCGCCAGGCTCTCCACAAACATGCCAATGGTCATTCGAGACGGGAAAGCGTGCGGGTTGATGATGATGTCGGGCTGCATGCCGCTTTCACTGAATGGCATGTCTACCGTAGGCCATTTTTGAGAGCAGACACCTTTCTGGCCGTGTCGGGAACTGAACTTATCGCCAATGTTAGGACGACGGTCAATCCGTAGCTTTACAGTGAAGGCCTGGAGCTCGTGATCACCATTCTCGTCCGACAAGAGCTTCACTTGGTCAACCCGTGCCTCCTCGGAAGAGTGGTAGGTCTTCACCTTGGTACGGCCGAGAAGCTCGTCATAGTACGCAACGAGAGGATCACCTTCACGCACCAGCGTTCCAATGCGTGGCAGTCCATCGTCATCTAACTTCTCGTGCCACTCTGCTGGCACCTCGTCATCGCCGAAACCAATCCGTTGAGTGATCGGGTCACCGGGGCGGCGCCTTTCACTGAGGTCGATCTTCTCAGTCTTGTAAACGGAGCCGTGAGCGAATCCCCGCTCCATAGCGCTTTTGTTCAAAATCATGGCATCGTCCATATCGTAGCCAGTGTATGAGATCACAGCAACGATGGCGTTGGTGCCGTTCGGGTACTCGTCAAATCCGTACTCGTCGTAGAGTTTGGCGCGCACTATGGGAGACTGTCCTGTCTGCAGCTGGTAGACCTTGTTGTCAGATCGGTATTGGAGCGCAGTGTTCGGTGTACCCATCGTCTGTTTGCCCATTTGGCACTGATACATATTACGCGGGCTCTGGTTGAAATCACTGAAAGGAGTCATATTTGCCAGAATCGAGAAGATATTGGTAGGCGAGTACTCAACATGAGTATGCACCTTGGCTTCGATCTCATCAGGAGTTACCGCAATGTTCATGTATGGCTGTTCGAAGGGGCCCACCCAATCCTCTTTGTTCAAAGCAAGGTACTTCACGGGGCGGATCATGCGTGACAAGCCACTGAACAGGTATAGTCCAGGGTACTGGCCGCCACTGCTGGGCGGAACCAATCCAATCTCAAGCATCTTAGGAACTTTACGGCCCTCAGTCTTGACCTTCCAGAAGCGCAGAGTGTTTGCAACAATGCGAGCATGCTTGTGAGTAGTATAGCCCAAAACGTATCCATTGAATTGAACACACGCAATGTCAGGGCCACCTGCACTGGTGATTTCAGGAGGAGAAACGCCTAGTTCACGGACAAGGGCGGTGATATTGTCCAGCGTAGAGTTGGGCTCCTCGAAACAAAGGACGCGGCACTTGTGGGCCAAATGGTTCAGCAAACCGCAGGGCGACCCATCAGGCGTGTGAACGGGACACATGAATCCCCAAGACTCAGGCAACAGCTTCCGGACCGAAGTGGTCTTCAGCTCCGCGAAGAAGCTTCCGCGATGAACCATTCGGAAGTGAGCCAAGAATCGATGGAAATTGATGCGCTCTGCAACAACGGTGAAACCAGACGTCTGCTGAAGGTCCAAACCGGTAGGCGATACAAGGTTGCCAGTGCTGATGAAATACTGCATTTTCTTGCCGATATCTTCGTTTACGCGAGCGAACACGCGCATGATAAACCTTTTGTCGTTGAAGTTGACGCCCTGGCGGCGGTTCACTGCGACTCGAATAACGTCACGGAATCCGTAGAGGTACTCCTCAAGCTTTTCTTTAAAGATGGTGCCATATAGCAGGCCGGGAAGCAGGATTTCTTGGTGCTGGGCCGCATCCGGATTGTCCGGGCACGAGTCTCCAGCAACAGTAGAGTACAGCTTGCGTACCATAAACAGCAGAAGGCGCTGCTTTGCGAGATTGTCGTCGACCAAGTGAGGCAGGACCACCTTGGAGATGAAAAGCCTGCCAACTTGGACATCAGGCATATCCGCGGGAGCAAACATCACCACGCGGAATTTGTCGCCGAGGTATGCTAGGGCTTCGAGCTGCGTATTCGCATCGTAGGCCTTGTAGCTTCGCAGCATGAGCTCGAGACGATCAGTCAAGAATGAGTTGCTCGCCTCGGAGCCTACAATCCCATCAAAGATCTGGCGATCATTAGTCTCCGCCAGCGCCTTAACGATCATGACCACGGGAACGAGGTACTCATTCTTGCGCCAGGAGAAACGAAACGTAACTTGACCATCTTTAAGGTAGTGTAGCACATTGCTCTGAGAAGACTGGTCGGGTCTCACCGAGCGAATCTGGATTCCGTACTTTGAGTAGCTGGGCCCACGCTTGGTGAAGCTGCTGCGCTCAATTGCCAGTGGGTGGTTCTGTCTCTGGACAATAAGCATGCGGATCAGCTTCTCGATACCATTGACAATAAAATAGCCGCCCATTTCTTCGCTCTCTTCGTGATTGGCCACAAGCTCAGCAGGAGACATGTGTTCGAGATGGCACCGATTGCTACCAAGCATGATGGGAAGCTGTCCGCACGGCCGCAGCTCGTATTGGACCGGCCCGTCGTTGACTTGGTATGCGAACTTGACGTTTATTTGGCCGCGGTAGCTAACATGACGCTCGCGGGCCTCCGAAGGCATGAGTTCCCGCTTCACAGAGAGCTTGTCTCGGTCGGGCACCGAGGGCTTCTTGACGACTACCTCATCTATCCAGTACGTGATCTTGTTTCCCAGAGGAAGCTCGCCATCGGGAGTATCAAACACAACCTTTTTGCCGATTTCTGCGATTGACTGTTCGAGAAGGCCGCCGCGAGGCCCGTCGAAAATAGCGTTGAAGCTACTCACATGAGGCTCGATTGAGGCATGCAGAAGATCGTACGCAGACTTTTTATCGGAGGGATGGCTGAACCGATCCACACTCTCGAGAGTATGGAAGTCAACACTGCCCATTGTGACCTCCAAAGGCTCAGCTGCTCAAATTAGAAGTAGTGAGTGAAAGATTTCAACTGCTGATTATTTGTGGTTAGGCTAGGCAGGCCTGAAGGCTGCAGGGCGTAAAAAAAATTATGTAATGGGTGTATACTCTGCCAGTCGAGTGAAATTAAGAATCTCCGTGATACGCTGTCGCTAGTCCGCTTGTTTATGTTCGTTAGCGCCCCGGCTAGCTAGAAAAAACGGAGTGTGACTAGCCTCGGCATGGCGAATTCCAAGTTTGAGTACGTGAAGGCGTACGAGTCTGACGACAGGCTACTCCCCGAGACCTATATTGTTGTTCGAGTCGATGGGCGCAAATTCCACCAGTTTTCCAAGCGGTACAACTTCGCCAAGCCGAACGACGAGCGTGCGCTGGCCGCGATGAACCAGGCAGCCATGGGGGTAATGCGCGACGTCCAAGACATATTTATTGGCTACGGCGATAGCGATGAGTACTCCTTTGCCCTTTTAAAGGCCACGACCTTGTTCGAGCGGCGGGCCGCGAAGCTGGTGTCGACGGTGGTATCAACATTCACCTCACACTATGTATTTGCGTGGACACAGCTTTTTCCTGACAGCCCATTAACAGCTTCATCGCTGCCAAGCTTCGATGGAAGGGCTGTGCTGTACCCGAATTTCAAAGTGCTGCGCGACTACTTTTCATGGCGCCAGGCCGACTGCCATATCAACAATTTGTACAACACTACGTTCTGGGCGCTGGTAGACCGCGGCGGATTGACCCCGGATGCAGCTGAGACGCGGCTGCAAGGAACCGTATCTGGCGACAAGAACGAGATTTTGTTCAGCGAGTTTGGGATCAATTACAACGACGAGCCAGAGATTTTCAAGAAGGGAACTATATTGAAGTGGGAAAGAACGCTTGAAGCACTACCTTCGAATTTAACTAAGCGCCAAATGGACCGACGACGCAAAACATTGGGCAAAACGGCAGTCAATGTATTCCATTGCGATATCATAAGAGACGAGTCATTCTGGACGGAGCTTCTAGCTCTAAATGACGAGCCTGAAACTGTCTCGCAGCCAGCCGGGCAACAATAGTATGTGCACCCAACGGTCGTTTAACGGCCACCCAACCCTCGGAGTCCGTAGACCTTGCCCCGCCATACTCCTCACCGCAGACAGGAGAGCTGGGTGTGAGCCAAGGAACCCCGACCCGGTTATTCAGTACATAATCAGCAAGAGCAGGGCGCGTCATTGCACAGCACCCCTGGACTCGGCGGCTAGCACACGGCATATTACTCGCGTGACAGCACGAAGCGCCGTTACCGAGTGCATTATTATATTTATTCTCGACGCCCGTTCGAGTGGTAGCACAGAGCCGATCCATGAGTAGCAGCCGACCGCTATTTGGCGGCGATCTGCGCGACGTGCACGAGCGCAGGCAGTCTGCCCAGCAGTCGCCCAACATTCCTCCGCCGCCACAAGGCATGAACACATCGCCCGAGTACCAGGGCTGGGCGCAGCCGGTCGCGCTAGAGAACCTGTCGCTTGATTTCACCCGGCCGACGTTCCGGGACGCGTACATGCAGGCGGAATCAGAGCCCCACACGCCCAGCGAGCAGCTGCCGCCAGCAGTATCAGAATTCACGATGCTCCGGTTTGGGAGCGTGAGCAGCATCGCCACAACCGACGACGACGAGCCCGTGAACGAGATCCAGTATCCGTGGACAGATCAACAGGATCTGCTCGTGCGGAGCATGTATGAAGACGTTGTTAATGATCCCCAGACGGCCCCGTTTTCCGGCAGGTACCCACCGTCAGGAGTGGTCCACCGCGTCGCCAAGGATACGATGCGCATGGCCAAGCACCGCAATGTCTATTTCCCCCATTCCATGAATGCCGTCCGTCACCGGATTATCAAACTATTCCACTCCGAGCCGGACGATGTCACTATGCCCGAACAGTACAGGGTTGCGCCAGACTACTTTTCGATGGCAGCGGTGGCCCAGCAGGCCAGCAGCAGTCCTGCCGATGAATTCGACTTTACAGACGCCATTGGGCCGCGCCGACACTCCATTGAGGAGAAGTGGGCTGCGTCCTCGTCTCTAAGGCCTGGCGTCGCAAATACTGGCCAGAGCTTAGCTCCGCCGTTCAATCTTACTCAAGAACCAGAGGTCTCCGCGGTTGCGAACCAGATGGGCCTTTCAGAGGAAGAAGTTGTAAATATCGTTGCCAAGCGAAAAAGGGACAGTTTGCGTATGAAGCGCGGGCTCCGGTAATTATTTATGTAGATCGAGTGTAACGTAATGACAGTTTCATGAGTCGATATGCATGATACGAGACGCAGCATAAGCCGCATCACGGCCCGTCAAGGTTACAGGGTTCGCAGCAGGGTCCGGTCGATCAACGGCTTGCGCTAATCATAGGGCGCCAACTGGTGCTCAGGAGGCTCCAGCGTGAACTGTCACCGAGTCTATATGAGCATGATGATTGCTCCTTCACTATATTTTCGACCAGAGCTAATGATGCAGCACCTTGTTTTTGTTGTCTCCTAGATACCCTGTACCCTGTCCCCGCATGAAGGAGATGCGTTTAATTAAATGATTATAGTACAGCAAAAGCGGGTATACAGGACGCCAAGTTCTGTCGCTTGTCGAACGCAAGTGCTGGTTGGGCTTTCAACCTACTATCATGGGTGAAGTATTCGTTTTGATAAATGATACAAGGCTATAAAGTGGTTTTGGGGCTAAGCCTCTTGGCATTTTGGCCCGCCGGTAATTTAAACCTGATCACCCTTGGCGTTAACTGCATGCTGGGCGGGGTACACGGAGTCACGTAAGTCGCTCTCACTCGCGGCCACCATCGGACCGCTTTGCCCCGAGCCGCAAACTTTTAAATGACTCTTTATACGGCCTGCAGCGTAAGAGAGCGGCAGCGTACACTCCTCCATGGTGGCCGCCTTGAAGCAACCTTCTATTTGCGGGGTGTAAATCGCGCATAAGAGGAGTAATAGAGGAGTGATATCGCCTTTCTTGCCCCAGTAGCTAGATCAGAGCGAGTGATTCTCGAAGTACATTTCACAAAAAGGGCGCGTTTTCACTACAGTATATTAGCCGCTGCTGGATGTTTGCGCTACAGCAAAGCCAATAGCGATCGCGGCAATTAGCTCGAAAAATGTCTTACAATAAAGTTCTCTATCGTATCATCTGATTAGAAAATCCCGGTGTGACGGGAAATCGGCTTTTTCGATTTGGCAATAACCCCGACAGCCAAATTAGAATCGATGATCTCACGGTGGTATTGGATGTGTGATACCTAAAAAAGGATAGACCGACTGTGCGGCGCAATTGCGTTTCCTCGGGCCTTGTGAGGTGGCCGAAACCGGATCGTCAAGGCTAATACAATGGCCGCTGCTCAATTTTCGCTATCGCTGCTGTCCGAGTCCGGCTCGTCGTCTGACCAGGACTCGGCATTCTCCACAGGATTAGGCGGGTTCGATCCAGGTGGGCCTTCTACTAGAAAGGCTGCCCCATTATCGCCCTCAATCGCTGCTAACAAATCGGAAGCCGGGTCCGGGATCTGTAACCACCTTCCAAAAACCCACCCTATCAATACACTCACAACTAAGGCTCTCATGTGGCTTACTTTTGTGGCCAAGTCCTCCTCCCTTTGCGAGAGCCCGATCTCAACGTCGATCGGCGACGAAGGTAAGGGGATGATGCTCTGTGGCCACGTGTGAATGCGCTTATCGAACGCGCTTATCGAACGGCGGCGGTCCTGAATCGCTATCGTAACGTGAGCATAAACAGGGAGGTTATCCTTAGTTGCAAGCTGATTTGAATGGCCCCGCTTGCGGCCGTGTGATTTCTTGATATGCTACCTGAATTGCAAAACTTCGGAAAAAAAATGACCTCACCGTGACTTGAACACGGGACCTCAAGTTCTTCAGACTTGCGCTCTCCCGCTGAGCTATAAGGTCAGATTATTGTTAGCTGTGACATCATAAACTCCATACCCTGTCCACTAAGCTACTGCATGTTAAGAAATATCTAATAAAGAGCACCTGCCGCGATGTATCTCGATTCTTCAGGCTCGACCTGAACTTCTATTCGTTTACGTAGAGTTATATGGCCCGCTCAGTGACAAATAATTCAATCTACTCGCCAATGTCCTCATACCAATCCTTCGGCCGTTCGTCAATAAACTTCTTCATGAGCACCTTGCACTGATCGTCCTTGAGGTTGATGACCTCGACTCCTTCAGAGCGGAGCAGGTCTTCAGCACCCACGAAGTTTTCGTTTTCACCCAGCACAACACGCTTGATACCGTACATGAGAACAGCACCGCTGCACATATGACACGGAGACAGAGTGGTATACATGGTAGCGTTTTTGTAGATCTTCCCGGGCAAACGACCCGCGTTTTCCAGGGTCGATATTTCGCCATGCAAGGTTGCCGAGTTTTTTTGGATGCGCATATTGTGTCCGCGCCCGAGCACCGTGCCGTCTTCGTGGAGCAGTGCGCCACCTATGGGAATTCCGCCCTCTGAGTAGCCCCGCTGAGCTTCCTCAAAGGCAATCTTCATTCCCAAAGCATCATCAAATGGCATTTGTATCAGGGTGTAGATGTGAGAGCTGATCAGGGAGTGTATCAGTCACATTAAGCGACGGTGGATAGGGTATCTGATATCGCGGCTGAGCTCCTAATCAAACCCGTGTTTGTAAAGCAAAATAGGTTCGCCTAGTCCTCGAACACGGTATTTGATTCGAGGCCGGTTGTGCCCGGTATCATATAAGAGCTTCCGAAGCTTCCGGAGCTCATTTTTAAGGTATAGGGTGCTGTAGTGCTGGTGGCGGTACCGCTGGAGGTCGCCAATTAGTTGATTACATTACATGTTGAAGGCTGCCCGACGACGAATGCCGGAATACCTGCCTGATTTCCAGAAGGGCCTCGACGCAGTGCTGCGAATTGACCCGTCTTTGAGAAATGACGTAGAGAGTAACCAGTTTCCCAGCTTCTTCTCTCCCAGACCGGCCGCGGCCTCGTCCTTCGAGTACTTGTCACGAAGCGTCATCTCGCAGCAGGTAAGCGGCGCCGCCGCCAGGGCTATATGCGGCAAATTCCTTGCGCTGTGCGGTTTGGAAACCGGGTTCCCCACCCCTACAAAGGTGCTTGAGTACAACATTGAGCAGCTCCGGAGCGCCGGCCTTTCCATGCGTAAGGCCGAGTACGTGCGGGGGCTAGCCGAGGCGTACGAAGCCGGCGAGATCTCAGACAAGCTTCTGCAGTCGTTGGATGATGACGATGTTGTCGACAAGATTGTGTCCATGCGCGGCTTCGGGCCCTGGTCGGCCCAAATGTTTCTCATCTTCTATCTGTACCGAATGGATGTCTTCAGCCCGGGAGACGTTGGTGTCCAGCGGGGGATGCGCGCGTACCTGAAGCAGCGCCCCGAAGTACTGAAAGAGGTGCTGGCCGTCGAGGATCCGCCCCAGTCGCCGGGGAAATCGAAAAAGGCCAGGGCCAAGCAGGCTATTCCGCCCGATCTGAAGCACATGGAGCGCGTCGCGCACCGGTTTGCTCCTCATCGAACTGCGTTTCAGATGGTGCTGTGGAAGCTGAGTGATATCAAAATGGACACGGTTGAGGCAAGAGACGGCGAAATCATCGCGCGCGCTGCTAATTCGAAACAGGAATCTGAGAGCTCCGGGCCGGCCGCAGCTACGAAGCAGGAGACAGCGGAGCCTGGTGCCGTTAATGTTCCCTCAGAACAAGGGACGGCGACGGTCGAGGCTCAAGATGCGAAATTGGCGGCCAAGCCGGACACCACTGAGATCAGCAATAAACCCAAAAGGGCTGGACGCAGGTCATTGTCCACGGCTGCGCCAAAGGCCAAGCGCCGGGCCGGCAAACTGTCGGCGAACTAGCGCCCACTAATTACTTATGAGATCGCATCATGTTAAGATTATGTACATTATTGAGCGGCAGGAGCAGGTTTCTTCACACCATACTTAGACCGCGACGTCTTGCGATTCACCACCCCTGCTAAGTCGTATGCGCCGCGCACACACTTGTATTTGACACCGGGTAGATCCGGGGTGCGGCCTCCTCGCACCAGCACCACGCTATGCTCCTGGGCATTATGGCCCTCGCCAGGAATGAATGCAGTGATCGTTCGCCCCGACGTCAGTTTCACGCGGCAGACCTTCCGGTTCGACGAGTTAGGCTTTTTGGGCTTCATGGTCATCACGCGCACGACAACCCCTCGTCGTTGTGGGCAGTGAGCGAGCGCCGGGGATTTCGACTTGGCAGCTTTCTCCCTCTTCTTGAGAGTCTTGAAATTGCCCCTCTCAAGGATCTGATTTACGGTAGCATAGGTGCGATGCGCGCCGCGGTTGAGCTGTGGAATAGACGTCCAAATCTGGGGGCGCGTAGCTCCAAAAGCAGCTCCGTTGAACGCATTCAGCTGTTGGACTGCGAGCGGCCGCACCGCGCGCACGGGCTGGGCCAAGCGGCCGAAGAGACGCATCATTCTAGTCTGCCTCTTGAGCTTAACCTGACTAGGATGCGAGCGGGTCGGTGAAATTTCAAATACGAGTCACATGACCGAAACACCCGTCCCTCTGCTAGTCCGGCATAGTAGAGCACATAGAGAGAAAGGAACTAAGAAATGGGACTGTGTAGAGAGCTAGTTCTGGCATTGAGTTTAAATTTTGCACATAGCATTTTCCTCCAGCGTTACTTCAGTATGACTTGAGCATTAAAGCCTAGGTGCAGGGAATTCACTTAGACGCGGCGTATGTAGTACAGGCCTCGAAAACTGGAACATTTGTTATGTGGATGCTGCGGTCGAATCGGCCGTATTAGCGTTAGCTGCCGAGCGGGAACCGCTGCGTTTGACCAGCTTGAGAACAAATGGCACGCTGTTCCCCAAAAACGAAGCCACACCATTAGCTAAACGCTGCTCAAAGTCTGAAAAAGGAGGCACGGGCTCGGTCCCCTGGTGGAAGCGAATTAAATCCTTTCGACAGATCAGACCGAGAAACCGGCCCTTGTCAGCAACAAAGACTGTGCGGGGCCCCAGCCGCGTGAAAAGCTGATGGACGTTTTCTAGTCTCTCGCCGCTCTCTACAGTGATCAGACTCCTGATAATATCTCCTTCGTAGGTAATAGCAGCGACTAGCGACCCTTCTGCGTCGACCACAGGATAGCTATGGTGGAAGTCTATGGGACGAGCTGACGGGGAGCGATGGGTGTCGGTGTCGTCCACCACCAAGCATTGCGATTTCGGGATCATTATAAAGCTAGCAACCCTCCCATGGTAGTCGGGTTCTTCATCGTTCTCAAGGAACGGCAGCTTATTGGCAATGATCGCCATATCAGCGATTCCGCCTTTCCCTACCAGGCTCGAGACGAGCTTGGTGATACCAACAACAATCATGGTCGGTACAATGTAGTGCAATGCTCCCGTCAGCTCGAACATCACAACCACCACGGTGAGAGTAATGTGCATCACTCCCGCGAGCAGGGCACCTGCACCCAGCAATGCGTAGGTGCCTGGGTTGATACACTGTCCTCCCGCGGCGGTATCAGCTGCACACGCACTGAAGTAACCGGCCAATGGGTATCTGTCATAGAGCGACCACACAAACGTGCCTAGCAAGCGCCCGAACAGTGCCCCAATGGCTAGAGAGGGAACAAATATACCAGCTGGGACCTTAGCTGCACCGTAAGATATGAGCAGAAGCGCGAGCCTGATCACGCAAGCAATGGCCAATGTTGACATGGTGGACTGCTTACGGCTTGGGTCACAGCTGGTGTCGCTCTGGCCGCTATGCTCGCATTCCTGAAAAAGGATCTGCATGCTTTTTGTCATGTCAACTTTCAGATACGAATTGAAATAGCACACGGCTGCTGTGAGCAGCGACAGAAAAAACGCCTCTTGGATGGGGAACTTGCCCCAGTACCGTTTGCGCAACGCAGTGACCCGCAGATTGTACTTGATAATGAGCTGCCCGACCAGCCCGCCAAACACGCCGAGCAAGGCAAAGAAGGGCAACTCGAACAGGTGCCACGGCGTGTCGTACTGAACGCTGAACAGCGTGAGCTGGCCAGTGCGGAAAGGATTGAGCAGTGCTACAACGCTAGTAGCGACCAACGAACAGAAGTACGAGCGCCAGACCGTGGGCAGGCTCACTTCCGACGCGATTTCCTCGAGCCCAAACAGGACGCCACCAATCGGCGATCCAAAGGCAACGGCAACGCCGGCTCCACAGCAGGCCGTGATGAGGTCGCTCTGCTTGCGGAACTCGCGGTTGTGCGCAACGCGCTCCGACACAACATTGCCTACGCACGCCGCATAGTGAACGCTAGGACCCTCTTTGCCTACGGAAAGGCCCGACGCAATTGTGAGAGGCAGTCCCAAACACTTGGCGGCCAAGGTGCGCAGGCTCAAAAACGGATCGGCGCGGAAACCGCTCACAATGCACTTGATCTCGCTGATTCCCGAGCCTGCGGCGAACGGCGCGAGGGTTGTCACCATGAACGCGGCCAGCACCGCCAGCAACACCGAGAGCACGAGATATATCAAATACGCGACACTGGTCGGGTGTTCGCGCCACGCCGTGCAGTGGCCCTCCTCCTCGCCAAGGCAGCAGGTTGCGGCATTCAGGTACCACGACGGGTGGCAGTGGCCCTCGCGCAGGTCTGCAAGCCATGTTGTTGCAATGGTGATGATCACGGCGAGGACCCCAATGAGCGCGCCCGAGATTGCCAGCACGAGCCAGCTCTGGCCGGCCATCTTGAAGCGGGCAATCGCGCCCACCAGCTGCTGCGGGCGGCTCAGGCGCACGCGGTTTGCACGCTCGTCCTCAGCAGTCCAGTCTATTGTATCAAAGCTGTCTTGGTCCATCCATCTACCTTGGCTACGAAGCCACTATATACGTAGTTGGTTCGCGCTGTGCTTGCTCTCCACCGCGCTCTAATGGCTCAGCCAGCCCACGCCTGTAACCGCACTACTTGAAGCGCTTCCCACGCACGTCTGCCTCTGCTAACCACAAGCCGGTGCGACCCTGCTGCCCAGCTACCGGTAGCCCAGGGTTTACGCGAGCTTGACTTGGATGCAGCCGGCAAAGGCTCCGTGAGCGCTGACGACCGAGCACAAGCAAGGACGCGACAAGAGGAATAGCTCGCGCCGGCCTGCAGCAGTGCGGCCGCTCGTGGCTCCAGCAGTCGCGGTGGCCCAGCTCCGAGAGGCAGCCTCGCGGATGGGCGAACCCATGCCGCTCCACGCGCACGACGTGCAAACACATCTTCTCGAGCAGCAGACGCCGGGGCAGGAGCGTCCGACGTCGCTGGTGGAGCTCTCGACCCGAATTCCGTCGGAACTAGACCTGTCGGATTATCAATGGCTCCATGAACTGGAAACCGCGCAGTACACACCGCCGTGGATGCGTCCCGCGTCCGCGCGCGTGATGTCGACCGCGCGGGTTCTGGAGCCCGACGTCCGTCTAAAGTTCCCCGAAAGCGTCCCCGACTCCTGCCCGGTTTCGCCGTTGTATCCTGCGGAAGTTCCCGATAGCGACCCCGATGTGCTTATACTTTAGGCCAATTTTCATAATCTAATGTACATACCGTCATTCTTGTCGAGCGAATACCTCGACCAAGTGGTCTCGCTTAAGTCCTGCACCTAGCCGCTAAGCCAAGGCGAGAGCGGCTAAGACCTGCCAAGACGCTGATGTGGGTTGTGGGGTCGCGATCTCGTCTGCAGGCCCATACGATACATTATGGAGAGCAGCTTGACAGCTTTGCGCAGTTTACTAGCTTCTGTGCGCGCGTGCTATGGAATGGGTCGAGGAAGAAACGGGCCGAGGGAGCAGCAGGAGACTCTGCCAGTTTTCGGGTAGACTGAGCCGGGAGAAAAGCCGAATTCCCGGCAGCAGCTCCCAACTTTGTTTCACCACAGCGGAGCTGCTGAATGCCTCGGGTCTAGTGCTCAAGGAATTTTCAGTAGCCGACGCTGAGTTTGATTAGATGCATAGTATTGGTAATTCACGAGCTGTATACAGTTACCCGGCCACGACTAAAGCGTACACATGAAGCACACACCCCTCGTGTTTCAGTCTGAAGCTATGACTCGGTGCGCGAGTATCTTCAATGTACGGCAATAGATATGTTTAGTCTAAAACTACTGGCTAGAAGTGCACTGAGCGGCGTCCGCGAATGTCAACAGCAGCCATGGCAAAAAGACCAATGCTCAGAACCGCAGGGTCTTAGGTTATGAGATAATTATAGGCTGGAGAGCCTCGGCCAACCTGCACCAAGGTGCACCAAGGTGCAGCACGCAAGCTGATGCAGTTGATAACCTAGCCCACTTGGCATAATCTAAAATCCTTTCTCAAGCCGCCCTGACCGGTCCGAGCTAATTCTGGCCTGGGTACACGCGTTATCCCATTTAAAATCGTTTGCGAATCACCTGGAGCATGCCGATCACGCTAAGCACCATATCTAATCGTTCAAGAGATTTTCCGCCTGCTCCGCGGACGCCTGACCTTTTCTGGTGCAGAGCTCCACGCTAGTAGTGCATACCACGTGATATGTGCTTTAGCCGCCTCGAACCAGGCCGATCGCCGCCACGTGGGAATCAGCCTCTTACACGGTCTCCACTGCTTGGCTGGGACTTGCAGTCTACCTTCGACTAGTATCTCCCCCAGCCCTCCCCCAGCCCTGAGCCGCTGGTGTTCTAGAGTTAGGCGCTCCGACAAGCTTCTGAGACCTGGTTCGTTCCCAGATTTGGTTAGCTGTAAGTTGCTTGCGCATCGCTCCGCGCCCGGGTAGATTGTCTTTTCCACCCGCTCACACCGGCGCCCCCTAAAGAATTCCTCGCCCCAACTAAACGGCGAGGAACCAGTGTCTCTTAGATGCTCTCAAACCAAACGAAAGTTGACGGCGTCGCCCTGCCGAAGGGGACGCCCATCGGCGAGTCCAACGAAGCTCGGCCGCGCAGATTGAAGTCTAAGGTTGTCAGGGGCCTCCTGTTTCTCGCCGGTGCGGCTATACTCATCCATGTCTACCTGCTCACCCACGGAGGCACGAACGAGCACTGGATCAGCTCGTGGCACAGAACCCACGACTCGGCCCCGAACTACACTCACGACGGAAAGCCGCTTGGCCAGGCGTGGCGCTTGGACGATGCCGACGAGCCGATCGACTGGAGCCTGTACACCCACGGCGGCCGCCCTCACGGCGACTCCCACCACCACGGCCAGCACCACCACCGGAACGGCAGCAGGCACGGCGGCCACCACTCGAACCACACCCTGCGCACGCTGAGCCGAAAACTTTTGAGCACCGTGTCCGAGGACCACCTGCGTAAGTACGCCGAGCACTACTTCCTGGCGGGGCCCCATCTCAGTGCCCAGAACGAAGCTTTGAGCAACTGGACTGAGAGCAAGTTCGAGTCGTACGGGTTCGATGCCCGGACCGAGACCTACGACATCTGGGTCAATTACCCCGTCAGCCACCGCGTGGCGCTGCTCAAGCCGAACGGAAAAGTTGACGTCGAGCTCAAGCTCGAGGAGCCTGTGCTGGACAAGGATCCCACCACCGGGGACCCGGAGCGCATTCCTACGTTCCACGGGTTCTCCGCGTCCGGAAATGCAACCGGCGAACTTGTATACGCAAACCTCGGTCGCAAGCAGGACTACGATCGACTGGTGGACGAGGGAATCGATCTCAAGGACAAGATCGTGATTGTGCGCTACGGCAGCCTGTTCCGCGGCCTCAAGGTCAAGTTCGCCGAGGACCTCGGGGCCGCTGCGGTTCTCATCTACTCCGACCCTGCTGAGGACGGCGAGATCACCGAGGCCAACGGGTACAAGGCGTATCCTGACGGCCCGGCGCGCCACCCGGAATCGGTGCAGCGGGGGAGCGTCCAGTACCTCTCATTCGCTCCTGGCGATCCTACCACCCCGGGCTTCCCGTCCATTCCCGAGTACGACAAGAACCGGACCAGCCCCCACGGAATTCTGACCATCCCGTCGGTGCCGATCTCGTATGCCGACGCGCTGCCGCTGCTCAAATCATTGAACGGCCATGGGCCTACGTTCGACGACTGGAAGGGCGCGCTGGACGACGTGAAGTACTCGGTGGGCCCCTCCAAGAGCAAGGTTCTCGTGGATAACTCCCAGGACTACGACTTCCGCCCGAACCGCGACGTCATTGCGACTATCGAGGGGAAGTCCAAAGATACGATCATCGTCGGCAACCACCGCGATGCTTGGATTCTTGGGGGCGCCGACCCGAACAGCGGCTCTGCGGTTCTGATCGAGCTAGCAAGAGTCCTCGGCAAGCTTGTCGATCAGGGATGGAAGCCCCAGCGTACAATTGTTCTTGCGTCCTGGGACGGAGAAGAGTACGGGCTGTTGGGCTCTACGGAATGGGGCGAAGACCACGCTTCAGAGCTCATGGAAAACGTCGTCGCGTACCTGAATGTCGACGTCTCAGTGAGCGGAGGCGAGTTCGGCGTCTCAGCCAACCCGCTCCTGCGCGAGGCCATTGAGTTCGCGGCCCACAGGACGCCATACGGAAACTCGACCCTGTCCAAGCACTGGGGCGGCGATCCTGACACTCGGATCCAGCCGCTAGGGTCGGGATCGGACTACACCGTGTTCCAGGACTTCCTTGGAATCCCGTCGCTCGATACAGGATTCACCGGTCTCGCGGGCGGCGAGAACCCCGCGGTCTACCATTACCACTCGAACTACGACTCGTGGCACTGGATGACAGAGTTCGGCGATCCCGACTTCTCCCGCCACGCTGCCGTCACCAAGTTCCTTGGGCTCATGCTTATTGATCTTGTCGAGCGACGGCAAACCCCTTTCTCGGTGGTCAACTATGCGAAGTCGATCAAGCGCGAGCTGAAGGCCCTCCTCAAAAATTACGAGGGCCCCGCTGTGGAAGAAGTGGGTGCTCTGTTTGGGGAGGTATACCACTTCCTCCATGCCGCCAAGAAGTTCACCGCAAGGGCAAAGCAGCTTGAACGTGAAATCAGGCACTTCGAGCGCCACTGGTGGAACCTCCCCAAGTATCTCTGGTACTTGGCCCAGGAGCGGGGGATAAACTCCAAGCTCAAGAAGCTGGACCGGTTGTTCCTGTTCCAGGAAGGACTCGAGGACCGTACGTGGTTTAAGCACCTCATATACGCACCAGGTCGCTATACCGGTTATGCGGGACAAGTTTTCCCTGGTATTGCTGAGAGCTTGGAAGATGGTGAAACCCAGCGGCTGTTGAAGTGGGTGCAGATCACTGCAGATGCTCTGAGAAATGCTGCTGCTAGCATCAGCTGAATCTTGGCCTTGCTTGATGAAACCCCCCCAGCCATATTGCGGCGAAGATGCTCTAGATCCACTACATCATCTTCTATAATTATGACATTTTTTTTACGAATATATGGAACCCTGAACATCTCGTTAGCTAGACGATAATCATTGCGATTGCACTCAAAGGGAGCACGCTGCTTGCTTGCGGCTCGCCTAGTCAATTCTCCGTGGTTGAGCCGTCCACGTGTGACATCACTTATAACTGGTGGGGCTTTTTCGCCAACTGGTGGACACCCTGGCCGAGCTTACGGCAGTCACCAATAACCTCATGTAAACATCGGAAAAAGATAATTAGTGGTGACCGGAATTTACCTCGTAGTTGAGCAGATTCTTTCTCCGAGTTCGGAAATATATATAAAGTTTCGCTTGTTATGCAGAAACGCGCTTCCGGGGTCTGAATTAGGCTCCCTGCATGCAGAGCGCCTCTCTCATGTGGCAAGCGGGAGGTTGGCCACGAGAAATTGCGGCAGTTTTAGTAAGCAGCTGGGGCGGCCAATACCCTCGGCCACTCACCTTAGGTCGAGTCGGCGCCACTTGAGAAGAATACAAACCATCCCGAATTTCCACATGTCGCAGAATTACGAGTTCGGTGTCGCAATGTCCTGCGCGGGCTGCTCAAATGCAGTCAACCGCGTCCTCACGCGCCTTGATGGTGTCAAGAACGTTGACATCTCGCTACCGGAGCAGCGGGTCCAGGTGAATGCCGACAATTCGGTTGACTACCAAACGCTGCACGACACGATTGCTAAAACCGGCAAGAAGATAAACTATGGCAAGACCCTCTGATGGTCGTGCCCTTCTGAAGGATCAATGCCTCTAATTGGTTCTTCGGTTTAACGTGTAAATCTATGTATGATCAAACGAGTTGATGGATACGGAGTCGTGAATCACACTGAGTCACACGGCATTATTTCTTCATGACACGGCACGGCGCTGGCATCTACTCGCCGAGATCGAGGTCCCAGACCCAGTCGTTGATGTCGCTTTCGTACCGGTCAGAGATCTCATCTGTTCTGCCAGCAGCTACGCGAAGCAGCAGCTCATTCAGCTCGCTGCGGCCGAGAATGTCGACATGCTCGGCGGTCTCCGCACCTCCGCGGAGATCGAAAGTATCTGGCTTGTGAAGCATTTCCACAACGGTGATCTGAACACCGCCGGGGTTGAACTTCGACTTTGGATCCTTCCAGCGGTGGCAAATAGCGTGGCATGGCAAGGAAATTGTACCGTCACCAGGGCCCATAATAACCGACGCGCGCTCCATGTTTTCGTAGTCGATGACGACGTTAAGCGGAGTAGAGTCGTCGTGGGACGAGTCACGGTAGTGATAGGCGCGTTCTGTGGCCTTTCCAACCCCATAAAAGGCGAAGTATTTCAGGTTTGGCGCGTTTGGAAGGGCAACCTCTAGAGGGTTGGACCATTTCGAGGGGTCTTTTTCATTGGCCTCGACCTCTGCTCGAGTCTTGGCGATTCCGTTCGAATACATCGTTTTGGCGCGGTTGGTAAACCAATCAGGGCTCTCCTCATACAGCAGATCCAGCGATTCCTCGATGGTCAAGTTCCGCGCACTGAGCGCGGAAATGCTGTCCGTGAAGCGAATGAAGCTACCGAAAGTTTCGTTGGCGTGGGCCGGGTCATCTGGCGCACCGGCCATGTCACCCCAGATTACGCGGCCACCCTTAGGAAGCATGGAAGCAACACCTGGCCACGTCCGCAGCATATCAGCCCGCACATCGCGACTGAAAAATTTCTCGAGCCCTTGCACCGCCAATTGGTTAAGTGTCACGGTATCCTTCATCTCACCGCTGAGAAGCGCGACAAGCGCCTTCGGAGTGCCCAAAAGACTGCCGCTAATATCTACGAAATGCTCAACATGGTCGTTCACCCACTCTGGACCGCCATTCCCAAAGCCGGGACCCATTGCCTCTACCCACTTGAGGAAATAGAAGATGACCTGGGATCCCATCGAATGCCCAACCAGCGTAGTTTTCTCTCCAGTGTGCTGAAGGTTCAGCTCGATGCGAGCCTTAAGCTCGCTGAAGTAGCCATCTCGACGCTCGAGATCAGGATACCCAAGACGCCAATCATACGCCGCCAGACGCATGTTGTTCGAGTCGTAGCCCAGAGCAGCCAGGTTTTGGATGATCTTGTTCCAGATCCAGTACCCTGTAATGAAGTAGTCCGCGCTCTCAATTCCCTGGGCTGAGCGGACCTTGAAGTGCTCGGGGTCGAGTCCAGTCTCCTTGTCGAGCAGCAAATGCTGCAGCCAGCACCTCTTGGATAGAAGCATGGTGCGGATCATGTAGAAGCCTCCCCATAGCTGCTTGCGATAGTGCGGCCGGCTCGGGCACTCCTCCGTGCCATGCAGACCCCACCCCTCGAGCCCACTACTGATCACCCCAGGGACCATGATCACAGGATGCTTAGGACGGTACCCTTCATCGTACATATGAATACCAATGGCAAAGTCGTCGCTCAAGTTTTGCTCGTGGCTTGAGCTCCGCGCGTTCTTGAGCAGATCAACCAGCGCAGGGGGAAGGATGTCCTTGTGCTCCAGCAACCACGCCTGCGAAACGCCGGCAATGTCAACTGTGGTGCCATGATTTGTGAAGTAATGGGCAAAAAGAAGCCCAAGCGCCGTGCCCAGGAAGAAAACCAAGCGCTTGCCCGAGAAAAACGCCTTGGTTCCTTGCCCCTTACGCTTAGCTCCCTTCGATGAATGGGTGGTGGGGCCATCAGCGATTGAGTCCCGCTCCGAGTGTTTGGAGCTGCTCTCTCTTCGGCCTTTGGAGGCCCACCCACGGCGGCGTGGTTCCTCGGCTGCGCTATTTGATGGCATCCCTTGTTAGACCAAGTGCTCCGCCAGTCGCAAGTGTTAAGCACTCCGGCTTATGTCACGGCCATGCAAGGTGCCGCCCTTGTTGCGCGAAGGAGAAAAAGTCTTATCGAAACTCGCTAACGATACGCAAATATAATGTGATTTAAATGTGATGCTGTACGCGTAAGAGCCCATTGACGGTTTGCGGTTGATGGTGCTCTATGATCCTCGCTGATTGGCGCTAATTGCCTTGTGCGGCACTAACGATAGTCGTGCGCTTTGCTCAGCAACAGCTCCTCATAGCTAACGGCTTTATCAAATCAGAACAGTCTCACCGGTTTTCAAGGCAGCAGATGGATCTTTCGGGCAAGTTTATAACCTACGATCGGCGATGTCGCCAGTGATCGCCTTGCTAGCTCAATCGGAAGAGCGTGTGACTCTTAAACGCCTTAGGGCATTAGAATCATCACAAGGTTGGGGGTTCGAGCCCCCCGTAGGGCTTTTTTTTCTCCTAATTGACCTCGTAGCACCATGTTATAGTAAGCTCTAGGAGCCATCAATCCTGATTTTGTTATCTGCCTTATGTCTTCCAGATCTACTGGTGAGATCTTTTGAATTCCTCTAGTTACTACTCTGAGATCAATCATACGTGTGACTACAACTGCTCTATCTAATGGCCAGTCTTGCTCTCGAAAGCTCTCTGTCAAATATACAAGGGCTTTAAGTTATAACTATATACCACAAATGTTGATGCTCTATCCGCCACTCGGGCATTCAAAAAGGATTACTTAGTCCTGCGGACAGGCTGGGGCATCGGCCGTTGTCTCACCCGCTGCGCAGCCTCTAGCGCTCGCTCTGATGGGGTTCGTGGTCGGGTCTCATCGTTCGGCGAGGAAGGCATGGGCGGTGCTGTTGGCGTCACCGGCGGGCTGGAAGCTTGGCTTCGAAGCGACGATCCCGACGGCCGTGTCCGCACACGAGTCAGCGGCTCGGGTCCTGGCACAACTATCGGTGGCGGCTTGGCCGAGCTTCTTGCAGGACTGTTGGGCCTTCTCAAATGTTGCGGAGGCTGCGGGGGTTGCTCCAATCGCGGCTGATGCTGTGGCGGGGTCGGAAGAGGTTGCGCAGGCGCTTGCTGTTGCTGATGTGGCTGCTGTGGCTGGTGCGCTCGCGTCTGCTCGTTATGCATTCGAGGGTTTAGTTGTGTTGACTTCACCGCAGCGGGAGCTGGGACAGCTGTGCGTGTCCGAGGGGGAGCCAACGGTGATGGCTCTGCTTGTGCTTGATGTCCCGGCTCCGTGCTTCGGGCAAGCGGTTGAGGGCCGTTTTTGGAGTGATCTACATTGAGCGCCTCTCTAGAACGGTTGTTTGCACCATTGCCAGCAATTTTGGTGGTTGACTGCCTGATCTCTTCTTCTTTCGCTGCTGCGGCTTCCCTACGAGCCGCCTCTTCTCGAGCAAGCTGCAAGCGGGCCTCTTCACGCTGTCGCGCTTCGGCCTCTTTTTGGATCTTTCGCTCACGGCGTTGACTCTCAAGAGCCTTAGCTTCAGATGCACGGCGGGCAGCCTCCTGTTTCTGCAGCTCCTCACTCTTGCTCGTGCTCCTGGCTGGCGCATCCGAGTTTCGGCGCTCCGGTAAATTGGGAGCACTAGGCTTCGAAGGGCTCGCCGCAAATGAGCGCGTCCGCAGCGGCGCCACCGGTGGCTCTGGCTGCTCCAACGGCGTGGGTGCATTCTCCAGCTTGAAAATCTCGTCCACCGCTGCATGATGGTCTGCAAGAGTTCCAGCAGCAGAGGAACCGGCGCGACGGTGTCGTATCGACAACAGCAGTTTGATGTCCTGGATCTCCATGTCGGTCTCCCCCATGCGAACGCGCTCCACAATGATGGACGGTCCCAGACGGAACAGCTCGTAGAACGACGTCGCTCTGGAGAAGTCTACGTCTCGAGGGTCGGACACGATGGACGTGAGCATCTGCTGTAGGGCGAAAATGTTGGTGAGCATCTGGCTTTGGCCAAACTCGCTCATATCGCGGATGTTTTCACCTTCTAGTATGAACAGTTCATTCATAAACTGAGCCACTCCACCCAACAAGAACTCGCGGTCGGCACTGATCAGGTTCGCGTCAGCCACTTGAGCAATATGGGACAGCTCTCTTTGCAGACGATCTACAACAGGGTCCCGTTCTTCCCTACGCCGGTTGCTGTGGAAGTCACGCTCATTCACCATCTGATCGAAGTAATACACAATCCGGCAGAACACATCGGTACGAAGGACGGCGAGCGCTTGCAGAGCAAGGCTGTCGAGAGCAGTGACATCACTGTCATATTGTGCCAATGTCTTACCCCCCAGCGTGACAAAAGTTCGCTGCAGTGCTACAGCTCCCTCTTTGATCACTGGGGCGTCAAGCAGCATCCACCTCCTGCGCACTGCAACCGAGGTACTGTCTCGTTGACGCGGGGACTCGGCAGAAGTGACACGGCGCATTTTTCTTAGAAGCAGAGCAAGCCATCGAATACTGGTGATCAGCAGGCTAGCTTGAGCATAGGTGGAGACATCGAGCAGATCGCCCAGGGTAAGAGAAGGTTTCGAAGCTCCTGTTCTGAGTCGCTGAGCAAAGTATTCGGCAAACTCAGCGTGCTGGTGAGGCTTTCCGGAGTAGCGGTCATGCAGTAGCCGCGAGAAATGGGTCGACGTGGCTAGAGTCCAGATCTTTCCAGTCCGTCGCTCGGCTCCAAACTGTACTTTTGTACGGAGGTTGAAGAACCGCAGAGTTTTGGCCAGCAGTCCTATCAAGATCGACGCATAGTCCTCTCGGAAGCTTGAGCCCATATCCAGGAGTTGGCACAAAAGTCCGATCGTATCCGCAAAATGGATCACACACTCCATTATAGGGAGTTGGGATCTAGAGGGCCAAATATCGGACTTGCTTAGGGCATTGTCGTCATTGCCAATCGCATCGATGGCATTGTCAAATGCCTGTCGAAGCCGTGGTACGAATGCCTGCTGCAGGAACTTGTCCAAGAAATTCCCGAACTCTTTAGATGCAGCCTCTCCCTTCACAACCGTTTCGGCTCGAGAGAAAAAGGTCACTGAGGGCTCAAGGAGGGGCCTGATGTTAAGGATGTGGGCGGGCGCAACCACTTCCATCCCTTGCTGTTGCTGGGTATCGGCAAACAGGTGGTGCGGATCGTCGGTGAGAAGGCCAGGCACGCTGCTTTTCAGGGCCGTTCTGAGGGCATCGAAGTCTCGCAGCCCGCGAGAGTCCTCGTCGCCATCGCCGAACTCAAACACTGATCCACTCAAACGAGACTTAGAAACTCTGGACATAGAATGGGCATCACTGACTGACCGAGGACGTAAAGGCAACACTGGCGTCTCGTCACCGCCAATATAGTTTAACAGGAACTCGCGCGCTTCATCGATGACCGCAGTGTATACAGAGTCCAAGCTGTAACGCACTCCGAAGTGAGCTGCGATTTCTATCAACGCACGGTATCCCTCGAGGACAGCCACTAGTTGTGTATACAGAGTCGACGCCAATGTAGACAGGGCGCCTTGGTCAACCGCCTTAAACTGTTCAATGAGCGTGCCTCCATGTTGAGCCGCTCGCTGCAAGGTCTCAAGTGACAGCTTTAAGTCTGCGACTACGCTTGCAGTGACTCTTCTTGTGAGCTGGTGGAGATCTTCCGCCGTCTTTTTCACAACCTCATCGACGCCATCACGCAGTCGGTGCATTGCAGCTAGGGTTTCACCGAGCAGCACTAGATAGCTAAAGGAGTTCGACTCCGGCGATTCACGAGAGTCTGAGGGCGCCTCGGGAAGGCTCGGAAGACGACGCATGAAGCTCTCGTAGTCGGTGCTCTCTTGCAAGGCACGCCGCTGCGCGTACGGAGATGAGAGAAAGATGTGTGCCCGGAGCTCATCGATGACGCGATTGTACAGCTGCGATTGTTGCGACGCAAGGTATGTGTATAAGGGTCGGATACCAGCGTGCCGTAGCAGATCACGCGAGTTGATCTTCTCAAGAGCATAGCTCAGCAGCGACTGAGCTTCGCGAAACTGTTTACGGGCAACGCAGTCTTCATAGCGAGGCGGCACTGATTGGATTTCCTCCAAATCAGCGAGGATCTCCAGCTTGCGCTTGTACAGCGCGCTTTTCTGCTGGAGCTCCTTCAGCATCGGTCTGCGCTTGACCATTTGGTTGTGGACGTCATTTAGGCGCTCGCGGGCGTTACGAAAGTCCTCGTGGCCAGACTTCAACGCCGAAACGACGCTGTGATACACGCCCACACTCGTGTTGAACCCCTGGTAATT
Organism: Entelexis gropengiesseri; assembly: GCA_030579755.1. NCBI lineage: Eukaryota > Fungi > Ascomycota > Dipodascomycetes > Dipodascales > Trichomonascaceae > Entelexis > Entelexis gropengiesseri. Next base: position 11,788 of record JAKTRO010000002.1, on the reverse strand, counting down.
AGCATCCACTCGCACCTTGAGCGACTGACGGAGCTCCTCGTGAAGCTGCGCGAATTCGCCAGCAAAGTGCTGCAAGCCAACGCTGGAATTGTCCTGGAGCGCCAACGCAACCACTAGCGGATTGGCATCCTCGTCGACCAGGTCGTAGAAGTGCCGCGAGACCCGAGATACTATGTCCCGAACCTCCATCCAGCAGAACTAAGATCGACTGCCTGCAAGCTCTAGTTACCTTAGCTGCTGAGAGGGGTTGCAGCTCAACAATCGACTGATCCACCGGCGTGTCTGTAGGGCCAGGATTCGACGTCCGTGCGTGTGTGGATGTGCGATGAAGTAAGCAATGATCTGAAGCGCAGGCAATGCGGGCAAGACGCAGGCAACAGGCAACACCGCCAACGCAGGCAACGCTCAATTGATTCAATGCTTTGTTGTATTAGCAAGTAAAACAAGAAGAAATGGGAGAGCACGAGCTGTTCAATGCCCGTAAGCCATCAGACTTGATAGCAGGATGCGGCAGAGATCAAAGCATCGCACTCAGCCATGAGATTGGTACTTGTAATTTGTTTTAAGATAGGCTCGAATATTCTTTTCAAGTCGGCAGCGTAGATATTCGTCCTTGATGTTTTCGCATTTTGTGTCAAAGCGCTCTCTGCATTGGACAACTTGCTCTCCATCGTCCATGCAGGCTCGGACGTTACTGAAGAAGGGCGAGTCCAGAGCACCAATCGCCGTCAACCGCTCTTTCGGTCGGTACTTCAAGATCGCGCCAAGCAGCATGATGAGACTGTCAGGGCAGATATCAGGCATTATCATACGCAATGAGCGAGTTAGTGGAAGCTGCGTGCCAAATGCTCCGAACATAGAATGCCGGGTGCTGGCTCCAGTAGTCAAAATTCGAATGTTGTAGGAGTACGGTGGAGGCCCAAGCAACTCAGTGATTTTCTGCATCTGATCTAAAGAGTCTTTCCCCTGAAATAGAGGCTTGCGCAAGGCAATTTCAGCAGTGATGCAGCCAACCGCCCACATATCCATTCCATAGTGATAAGCATCAGTGGCGGCGAGAATCTCTGGAGCTCTGTACCACCGAGTGGTTACGTGGGCACTGTAGTTGTCACGATCGAAGTCATCCAAGCCGTGCTTGTCAACATAGAAACCTCGAGCGAGACCAAAGTCACAAACCTTCACCACCCCTGAGCGCCGGACTAATATATTCTCTGGCTTCAGATCACGGTGAATAATTCCTGCAGAGTGCATGTAGTGAACGGCGCACAGCAGCTGATATGGAATGCTGGCCAAATGCCATTCGGTGAGTGTTTCGCGGGGGTCCCTCAGAATCGAGTGCAGATCAGAGTCCATCTCTTCAATATGCATGTAAAACCCAGCACTAGACTCTCTGGTTATGAAATCGATGTCCCGTAGTGATACGACATTCTTATGACCTTGAAGATGCTGTAATATCTCCAGCTCTCTGATTGTCCGGCGCAGGATCACCGCAGGGGGACGATCAACTTTCACGCGCTTCGATGCTACAAAATGAGCACCAGGGTCGTCCTGCGTAGCCTGGATACCAAACTTTAGAACCTCTCCATAAGTACCCTTGCCGAGCTTGCGGACAAATTTCCAACCCGGTCGCGTATGCAGCTCAACTGTCTCTCTCTCATTATCATAAAGTCTACGAAGGCTCTGTTCTGGTTCGCGAAAATCTGGTAGGTTAGCTTGATTTTGAGCGCCAGCTCTAGGCATGGCATGCAGGGCCTGACTGGCCGCTGAAAGCAACGCATCCGTGGCTTGGCTGTCGCTGAAAGCTCGTCTCTCTAGATTCATTTCCTGATGAGCCACATGCTCAGGGTTTGCGCTTACGTTCGTTTTAGTATTCGACATGATCATCTCTCTGAGTTTAGGATAATCCCTAGTCAATGGCATGCTTGTCATGCTTCCCGCCCTCAAATCGAAACCTGGACCGCGATTCATTTCAAGCGCAGAGCAGATGGTTGTCGCAAGTCTTTGTGGGACGCTTTAGATGCTAAAACATGAAGTATACAAATGAGGTATGTTTTTAGGTGTCACAGGATCTGTCTTCAGCGCGGTACGTATGCTTGGTACTGTGGGTATATACTTAATAGAGAAAGTACGCGTCTGCCACCTTCTATCAAAGATTCGCGGTCGATCTCTAAAACAGCGATTGTACTTTACGTTTTAATAGAAAGCGCGTGCTTCGCCTCTGTACCTCCGCACTGCATGTAAGCAGCGCTTTCTAGGATAGCCCTTTACCAATAATATTTATAACCAAAATCAGCGTTACCGTGGAAATGCCTCACACAGTTCTAGGCATTTATCGTCAAAGACATTGACGCAGCTGGTGTGCACTCTCAAGCCTACGGAATAATAGCAAATCAAGCGATTGAATTATCAACACCTAAATCTTTTGCTGATGCTTTCAGCTACACGAAGCACGCTTAAAAACGCTACCGGCAATACCACACATGCAAGGACTCTTCTTGCTTAGAATTAGGTGCAATTGGTTGAATCGTATGTATTTCAGGGCGCGCGTGCCGGCACGGCCGCGGTTTTCGTCACGAAGCCGTATCCCAATAGCACGCGCTTACCCGAACCGCCGCCGGGCAAGGGCTCATTTTTGAGTCGATTCTTAAGCGCTCCAGGTGTGCCTAACCACCGCTTTCACGACCACCACTTTTGATAAGATGGTTACTGTGTCGCGTCGACTCATAGCTGCAGTGGTCTTACTACTCATTGCGGGGAACCTCTGGTACTTGAGTCGGACAAATGGGCCTCTAGAACTTGGCCGAATTTATTCGCCGTATGGGAATGCCACGGCCGTCAAGACGCATGGCGGCCCAGCTGGCTCAGCATCCGTATCTGCTACGAAAGTTGCAGCGGGCGCGAAAGCTACGTCCAGCGCGAAATCCAGCCATTCTGACGCGTCAAGCTCAGTGGATTCCGACACTGGACATTCAAAAGGCCATGACGCGTCGAAGTACAAGACGAGCCCTGTAGATGCGTATGAGGCGGGAATGCAGGAGATCAAGGCCGTGCTTGAGAAAATGCTCACGATCAAGCCCGATATTTCCCCGCTGAAAAACTACAATCGTGTTGTTAATGACGACCTGCACAAAATGAACCATGGCGAGCTCCCAGCAACCTCGTCTGTGCTGTCGATGTACTTGGAAATTTCTGAGGACGACGTTGCCGGCCTGAAGCTAAGCCACGAGGAAGCGGTGAAGCTGCTTCCTAAGCGTCTGAAGTCCAAAGCATTCAGCGGCCGCGGTCTCGTAATGACAGGAGGTGGTAAATACTTTCCTATGGTTCTCCCAGCGATCAAATGGGCTCGGGAGGTGAATCCCGACATCCCTATTGAGGTTTGGATGCTGGATAGCTCAGAGTATGAGCCGAAGTTCTGTGAGGGGCTGTTCAAACAGCTGAACGCCGAATGTCGAGTGGTGTCGGACGTTTATGGGAACGAGCTCGCTAGCAAGCTGCTGTCGCAATACGCGCTTAAGCCGATTTCGATACTGGGGTCCAGATTTGACGATATGTACTTCATGGACGTGGACTCCTTGCCGCTGTACGACTTTGAGACCGTGTTCGATTCAAAGCTGTACGAAGATACGGGAATGATTCTGAACAGCGACTACTGGCCGCGTCTCATCAACCCCCGCTACTATGATATTGCGGGCGTTAAGCTTGGAGACCGCGCCCGGGGATTCAACAGGAGCGATGCGTTGCTCCAGGCCGATCGCGAGGGTGCCGTGCCGGGTATGAGCACAGAATCGGGTCAAGTTTTCATCAGCAAGACCCGACACATTCGGTCTCTTCTGCTGACCACTTATTATAACATTTATGGCCCCGAAGCATTCTTTTCGGTGCTCATGCAGCATGGCCCTGGCGAAGGAGACAAGGACACCTACGCGGCAGCAGCGACGATTCTGGGCGAAAAGTACTACCAAACCCAGAAGGGCCCGACCACGCTGGGGTCGCGCGACACGAACAAGGAATTCCATGGCAATGCCATGGTGCAGCCGGATCCTCTTCGCGACTTTGCGAGGTATGAGGAAGGCAGCACCCAAGAAGAGAGGTTTTTGGCGCTCCATGCCAACTACATCAAGGCGAACCCGAAACACATGTTGCATGAAGACCACTCAGAGACTATCCGGGGTTCGTACCCTCTCAAACGAACGCGGTACCTTGGTCCGCGTAAAATGGTCAACAAGCAGCTCAACCTGCCTGCTAAGACGGACGCCGAGCTCCACCTGTTTTCAATAATGAGGGCAGTGACCTGCGATTGGGCGCTTAAAGACGGGTATGTTCCCAAGGATTGGGAAGATGCGGATCTGGACCGTCTGTGCCGTTTGATGCAGAAGCACGAGAAGTGGCTCGAGTCCCACCCCGAGGCGAAGGTTATTCCTGACGAAGATTATGTGGCCGACGAGTAAGGCCTTCATGAGCTGGCATCACACCATTTTTCAGCATCTCCGGTATCGCATCTGCATTGGCGACACCTATAATTTAATGAAAGCATTTCCGCTGCCTAATGCGCACTGCCAAAGCAGTATTACCAAAATCGAATGGCTCTTAAGATCTGTACAGGTCAATTTTTAATTTAATACCATAGAGACCCTTACTCAACTTCTTTGTTGGCATCCTCGAGTATCTCGAAAGCCTTGGTCTCGTCTTCGACGGCAACCTGGCCTAAGAACCACGCCACAACTGTAGGCCTAGGGAGGTCTGCGGGGGCACTGACAGACGACAGCTTGGAGGTCCAACGTTTGATCTCGGCAAGTTGGCTTGTTGTCGGATCCGTTTGCGTGATCTCGAGCTCGAACTTCACGGGGTCGGTGTACTTCTTCTTCGCGAGCTGAACGAGATGCTGCGAGGCCGCGACTTTCGGGTTGTGGAAAATGGTTACTACCCCACGTAATTGTTGAGCTGTGCGCAGCATTGATATAAATTTGTTGGTTTTCAATAATGGCTCAGCACAAGTACCAGCAGCAAGCAGTGTGTGGATGGATGGGGGGTACGCCTTGCAGAGGCGCGCCCTAACCCGCTGTAGCGAGAGAGACCTCTACCACCGCGGCCTGCACTCCCAGCCAAACCGGCTACCCGGTAAACAGCCAGCAGCGGAGGCCATAGCTTTGAGGTTTGCCATCTATAGTGGCAGCTTTTGAATTTGTGGCTGCGCTAGGCATTTAAAAGCACGAATAAGGGATAGCAGAGTATGCGGTGATTGGCGATGGATGAGCTAGCGCAATTAATGAACGAGCTCTCCCTCGCTCTGAAGAAGCGGACAGAGGTCGGCATCCGGGCCGAGGAGCTTGCGCGCGAGGTCCGCGAACTGCCGAACCTCTCGGTTGTGGCCGGGGCCCCGGACGCGTCGGCTGACAGCGCCGACGCCATGGTCGCGCGCCTGCACCACCGCCTGCAGCTGCAGAACCTTGTGCACGCCAAGCAGGAGGCTCTTGACGCGATGCAGGAGGCCGTGGCCGTTGTCTCACACATTCGGCAGGTTGTGCATGATGTGGAGACCCAGCGAAACGAGCGCGACGCGGAGATGGCCGAGGACTACAGCGATCGCGTGCGGCACGAGCAGGAGCTGTTTTCGGAGCTCCAGGAGCGCAAGCGCGATCTGCTGCACGACATGGCGCGCAAGCTCGCGGCGCTCGAGAGCCTCGAGCGCCGAGCACCCCCAATGAAACACGTCTCGGCGCCGGCTAAGTAAATCAGTAAGGCTTTTATTATACTATTGTGAACTTCTCGCCCTCGGCAAGCGTGATCTCGGTGTCTTCGCGCTGCTTCCACAGCGGCATATTGGCGCGCACCGAGTCGAGGATCCCCGCGTCGAGGTCAGCGACCAGCAGGTCCTCGCCGTCGGCCTCGGACTCGGCCACAACCTCGCCCCACGGATCAATGACCAGGCTGTGCCCCCAACTCTGCCGCTTGCCGTCGGGGTCGTGGGTGCCGACCTGAGCAGCACTAATGACGTAGCACTGCGTGTCGATCGCGCGCGCCCGGTTCAGGGCCAGCCAATGGGCCTTGCCGGTCTTGACCGTGAACGCCGAGGGGTAGAGGACGACGTGGGCTCCGCGCGCGCGCAAGTCGAGCGCCGTCTCGGGAAACCGAATGTCATAGCATATTTGCGGGCCCAGGCTGAGCGAGTCCCACTGTATTAGCTCGGCGCGGCGGGTTCCGGGCTCCACCGACTTTGACTCGCGCAGAATCGGGCCCGACGGAATGTCTGCGTCGAACAGGTGCACCTTCTGGTAGCGGTCGACGATCTCGCCGGCGGGATTAACCCACAGAAGCGTGTTCCGCACGCGCGAGCTCTCCGGGACGGTTGGCTCGTGCACGCCAACACTAACAAACAGCGGGAACGTCTTTAGCGCGTGGCAGATCTCGGCGAAGAACGGAGACTGCTCAATGGGCTGGGCCAGGGACACCGTTTCGGCCGGCGAGCCGGCGATGTAGTCGCTGGCCTCTGGGAGAAACAATGCTTGGCAGCCCGCCTCGAACGCGCGCTTGATGAGCCGTGCCGCGGCCTGACCGTTCTGTAGCAGGTTGGAATTGGCAGTAAGCTGCCCGACGCCTGCTCTCATCCTCGATGCCCCTGCGATAGACCACCCTAACACTGACTACTAAGCATGGCGCGACCTCGTGGAGCATGAGGAGATTAATGCAAGGTGGTCAATTAAACCGTAGATTATAATACATCGCATAATTAAGCTTCTATATTACAGTTGATGAGGCGCTACGAATTGCTGGACCCGTCGGCGTCGCCCGTATTAGGATCCCCTCGGTCGTCCTCATCCTCTTCGTCGTCGTCGTCATCATTACCGTCGTCCATGTACTCCTCGTCGTCATCCTCGTCCTCGAGCCCGAGGTCCTGCCCCTGCCAGTCCGTATCCTCGTCGTCGTCAAGCAGCTGGTCTGCCATCCACTCCTGAGGCGCAGACGTAGACGTATACGCGGCCCTATCCGAGTACGGCTCCGTTTCAGGAACGTACTCGCCGTCATCCTCCTCGGGAGGCAGATAAACCACGCTCTCCCACCGGAACTTCCCGGACTCATACGGGTCGCGGGGTGGCTGCAGGCCACTGTCAAGCATCGGGGGACCCTCCTCGGGACCCACCTCGGGACCCAGATCGAGTGTCCCGCTTGGCGCCGGAGGCTGCGGACTCATCGCTGGTTGCGGCACCGCACGCGGGTGAAGCGCGCCGCTACTGGGGCTGCCAAAGGTACTCAACCGACTAGCAGTTCGGCATTCAGGGCACTGGTGGATCACCCGCGTGATGGTGTCGCGCATGTTGGACCAGTGGTACTTCTCGGCCAGCTTTTTCTGCATGGCGTTGATCCCGTTGTGGTTCTCGCGGTGGACCTCCATGGCCGTGCGCATCTGGTCGCGCGGGTCTGCGACGATGACCGCATTCGTGCGCTTGAAGTACAGCACATGGCTCTTCACGTAGTAGGACCGCGACCGCGACCGCAGCCGCGTCTTCTCCACGCGCGACGCATGCTCCGGGTACACGCCAGTCTCTAGGTACATCTTGATTGCGGCGTACTGCGTAGAGCCGTCCGGATCACCGATTGCACCCTCTGCCATATCAGGCTCGGGTTGAAAGCTTCCCAGCTGAGACTGCGGCTGAGACTGCAGCGGCTTCTCGCTCTCGATAGCCCCACTTACTGATGCTCCACTAACGGACGCTACACCAGTAGAAGCCCCACCAACGGGAGCCCCACCAACGGGAACCTCGTTCATGGCCATTCCGCTCATTGATGGTCCTCCCAGCCCACTCATGGGCGGTGCGCTCAGAGCAGCAAACGGGTCCCGCGGCCCGGCCTCGTCGTCGTCGACTAAAACCTCGCGCCCGAACTTCAGTGCGTCCACCGGGTAGTCGCAGCCATTGAGGATGCCCGCACCTCTCAATCGCGCTAAAAGCTGAAACCCGAGCCGCTGGAGGATCTTGCAGAACGCGGTGTTCGTGGCATAAACGAGATCGAACATGGCGTAGTCGTAGCCCAGGCGCGGGGCCCAGTCCATGAAACACGCCGCGAGTCGCGTGCCCACGCCCAGCCGGCGCATCCGCGAGTGCACCAAGAATTTCGCCGTGCATATGTGCGAGCTGCGGCCGGGGTAGCATGGCTCAATGAAGAACGAGCCAAAGCACTGCGTGCTGCCGAGGAAGTCGAGGTCCTCGAGAGACGTTGCTGCTGAGCCCCGCACAATGACGCCGGCGACCCCGACAAACCAGCTTCTTTCAAACGTATCCAGCATCAGCTTGTGGGTCTCCGGAAACGAGCGGCCGCGGTCGACTTCCGCGTTGTACTCGACCCAGAGCGAGGCCACCAGCTCGAGCGGCACCTGGCTGCCGTCCCACACAGGATAGATCGTTGCCTCAGTCACGCCATCGTTGAGCAGGACAGTACGGGGCGATAGTAACGCGCCACCTTCCATCCATATCGAGCTCGCGCGCGGTTCAGCGCGGTTCAGCGCGTCTCGCGAGATATAGGCTGTCACGTGGGCCGCGCTCCCTGCCGCACGCGCCACGCGCTGAAACCGCCCTTCCGCCGCGCTGGCCAGTGCGTCCACACAAACCAGCAAGCACAACACTGCTCAGAAGTCTAAGGATAGAGGTCTTAAGGATTTTTTTTTATAAGAACAGCTATCTAGTTTGCTTTAAGGAGCTGCACAGTACAGAATCGTCTTCTGCGCAATATTTCTCTCGAGCCTTGCGCACGACTGGGTTTTACCCTTTAGACACCATTGAAGGCCGATCAAGACCGTTCAGATGCAAGTGTAACCACCGTCAATGAGGAGGTCGCTACCCGTGACGAAGCTGGACGCAGGCGACGCCAGGTAGATGGCGCCGTTCGTGAGCTCGTCCATGTCGCCGAGGCGGCCCATCGGGGTGCGGCGCTTCCACTCCTGGAACAGCGACTTGTATGCGCGGTTAAGCGCGGTGTCCATGTAGCCCGGGGAGATCGTATTGACGCGGATGCCGAATGGCGCCCACTCGACGGCAAGCGACTTGCTGAGGTGGAGCACGGCCGCCTTCGACGCGTTGTATGCGTTCTGGGCCTGCGGGAAGTTGACGATGTGGCCGCTCATCGAGGCGATGTTGACGATCGTGCCGCCTTTGCCACGGGCAATCATGTGGCGCGCCGCCGCCTGGCTGACCAGGAACGTACCGGTGACGTTGATGTCCATGACCCGGCGAAACTTGTCGGCCGGGTAGTCCTCGGCGTGGACAAGGTCCGCGATACCCGCGCTGTTGACGATGACGTCGATGTGGCCGAGCTCCTCCACCACCGAGTCGAGGATCTCCGAGACGCTGGTCTCGTCACGGACGTCGGCCTTGAAGAACCGCGACTTCACGCCGTAGGCCTCGTGAAGGCGCTTAGCGGCATCGAGGCCGAGCTCCGGCTGCACATCGAGAATCACCACGGCCTCGAGACCCACCGAACACAGGCCCTCGGCCATCGAGTATCCCAGGCCGCGGGCACCGCCGGTGACCAGAGCAACCTTGCCGTCGAGGCGGTAGCGCTGGAGGAAGTTCTTTGGCTCGCTCGAGGGGGCAGGCTCGTTGGCCTTGGCGGCCGCAACCTCCTCGGCGGTGGGGGGTTCGGGCACAATGGCACGCTGAGCTTCGGGATTGTACTGCGAAACCATTTGTATCTTCTACTGTGCGGATCCGGCCGGTGCTGCGCGGGGGTGCTATATATACCAGTTATCCCGCGCGGTCCCGTGGAACCCGTGCGCCCCGTGACGCGCATCTGCGTAATCGGCGCACTTTCTGGACCGTTGAAAAAGCGGAAAAGGTAAGGGCTTGTTTTTTCTTGCTTTGCGAGCCCTGCTGCGCGCCAGTAGCTGAGGTCTAGCCGGTGAAGACCACAAAAATTTTCGCAGCAGAGGCCCTGCGCTCTTGGCTTACCCCAGAATTTGCTGCTTATCAGCAACCAATGCCGATTGGCCCGCGCGATCCATTGGCTCGCACAGACTGCTTAGCAAACGGCCGGCTGCACATGATGCCCTACCCCAAAGAATCCTTGAAAAACAACACAGATAGCCTATAGATTGAGATTCTTTTTATTCATGCGCTGAAAATTCGTGCCCCGAGTTCCAGCCCCTGAGTTTTCGCATCGCCGCCCGTCTCGAAGAGCCTGGTACATGATGGTTACCCCGCAGATCACACGGTGATCTTGAGGATCATTAGTTGATTAGTTAAATACGTAAGCTCCGCATAGGTCAATAACTCAATAATCCGGGGCTCGGCTACCAACATTCACGTTTCTAACAAAGCTATCTTGTCTTCTCTCCCGGCCCCGTTTTGCTCGCCTCTTCGCAGTAGCAACGAGTTCTGTGCTAGGCTGCGTGACAAGGGTTGGATCGGCGGTTTGTCGGAAAAACTGCCCCTGCAGAGAAAACTCGAGCTTGTACCCTTACGTCCGGCAGCAGCGGCGGACCCTTTTGATCCGCTACACGCTGCGCTGGGCCAGCAAAAATCGCGATTATGACGCTAGCAGTGCAGCCCTTGTGCATGCCAGGGTTGCCTCACATGACGTCATGGTGCCTCTCGACCAACGTGTCAAGCTAGCAGCGAACGGCAGGGCGAGCATAGGACGCAAGTTCCAAATGACGGAAGCAGCTGGGTGCTCCTTGCCTCCCGCCGGGCCTCAGTGTACAAATCGGTCGTAATCTGTTTGTAGCTTTGCGGAGCGCTTACGCTGTGCGCCCCGCTTTATTTTTAGGATTTTTGCCACGTACGACTTCAGGCACTCCGGGCAAGCCCGCTATTGGCCGCGCATTGCGGATCGTGTGCGCTGTTAATCCCAGGCCGGGGATCGTGCGCTGTTAATCTCGCGCTGTCACTGCAGTTGCGGGCTCCGAGCGTCGCTTAGGCGCTGTCGATTATGTGACGAATCAGGTTACGTACGTCTCGCGTAAACGCGAAGTGAAGAGGCTCACTTGACCTCGAAAAATATTTTCTGCGACTTTCCAGTGAGGTCTCTAGTGTTAAGCTGCGATGTTAAGGCCTGAGTTGGCCCGTTGGCCCAAGCGCGGGTCTCCCTACAAGAAACACACAACATATACACAGAGTTACAAGATCCACATTTGAATATAAAGGAATAGCGTAGCGTGCAAATAGCGAGTACAACTCAGTTGCAACCAGCGATGCTATCGTACATAGTAGGCAGTCTCCTCCAGCGCTGGTTTTTTCTAGTCGTTGCGTCCGGGCAATGAACCGTGGTGGGGTTCAACACCAAAGCGGGCGGGCACGGCAGCGGGCGGGCACAGCGGCGGGCTCGAGCATTATACGAGCTCCACATAGTTGGCCGGGAAGATGCCCTTCTTGCCCGCGAACTCCCCAGTCCACCAGTCGTCCGTGGAGTCCGACTTTGCCGTGATGGTGATCACGTCGCCCTTGCGGAATGTGAGGTCGCCGTCCTCCTCACCGGAAAACGAGTACAGCGCAACCGCCTGCATTCCGCGGCCCGCCGCTGCCGGCTTCGGCTTTGGCGACGGCGCGTCCGCGGGCGCGCGGTCGCGGTCGCGGCGGTCGTAGTCGCGGTCGCGCGAGTCGTAGCGGTCGCTGCGGCTACCGTACCGGTCGTCGCGGGCGTACCGGTCGTCGCGGTCACGGCTGCTGTAGCGGTCATCGCGATCCCGGCTGCTGTAGCGGTCGTCGCGGCCGTCGCGGTCGTAGCGGTCGGCGTCGCGGCTGCGGTAGGATCCGCTGGCGCCGCCGCCGCCGCGGTAGTCGTCGTAGTCGTCGGTGTAGTC